>CAHIKZ030000547.1:137500-302500 GCA_903632075.3 Acanthosepion pharaonis | reverse complement strand
ATTGTGATAACTAGATATATTATAATTAAAAATTATGTAACAGTCAGTTCATACTCAGCACCTGAAGACAGAATCGTATAGCAGCAAGGGAGATATATATATATATATATATATATATATATATATATATATATATATATATATATATATATTTGTGTGTGTGTTTTCATTAATGATGACAGACAAGGTATTATGATTAAGCTTTTTATTTAATTTTTCTAGTGTTTGAACAACTGTTTTCTTTATTGGACACACACAGAGTGTGGGTAGAAACTGACCAAATGTTCTGTAAATCTGAGTGTTTTCAGCTATAATTTTAGCCATTATCAAGGATTTTATTTTTACTTTCTAACTCGATGTATGAGTTGTGTGTATTTTTCTAGAGTTATGTTTTATTTTCTGAACACAGTACATTGCAGCCATGTTCATAGTTAATATTATTAAGTGTTCACGTCTTCTTTTTTATTGTTAAGGCTTCCATTATTTTTCATCTTTTTTTACATGTGGAAGAGGTTATTATACTTGTATTTTCTACTAGTATGTTTCAGATAGAGTCTGATAGGTTCGTGGGTGTTAAAACAAGTTCAATTGCCTCTTAAGGAACTGTGTTCCTACTCAAACCAAACTCATAAATAATTACATTGGTCACACTATGATGTGCCTATCCAGATGACATACATTTACACCTATCTGACCACAGCTCCATTAAACACAAAGGATAGAAAAAATGTTTTAGGTGTGATAATGAATTTTTTTTTTTAGATTGTAATAAGTTGTATATTGTAATAAACTCCTTGTGAAAATTTTAAAAAATTATACTTGTAAAGCCTCCAAAGTTCAGCTTGCCCAGGGTGCCAGCAACTCTTGAGTCATCACTGCTTTGAAAACTGATAGAAAGACATATATATGAAGGCCAAGTAATAAAAACACTCCTTTTGCTCTAATTAATAAAAGTTATAGAAATTTTCTGTTCAGAATCAATATATTGAGCCACTACCAGAATTCACCAAAGGTCAAAGTTTAAATCTTGACTATCTTTTTTACAGTCACAAGTGATAGATAATCAAAAGGTAATTTCTCGGACATTTTTATCAATTCTGATTCAAACTAAAAATAATAAATTCTGTTTCAATTTTCTGCTTTGAGATTTATTTTTATTTTTCAAAAATATATTTGTAAATTTTATTGACTTATTTTAAAAATGGAAGTTACTCATCAAAAGATATTTCTCATGAGTTCAAGCATATTTGAACAATTCCTCACAACTCATGATTGAAGAAAGCATTTTTCTTTTTGAAAGTAGGATATAAAATGCAGATGTTATTAACAAATTAGATATACCTGTCACTTCAACAGACTGATGAGATCACCATCCCAGGCTAATTACATTAGGAAGTCATGTTAATTTCCTTAAAATTCAACTCTTGGAGGAATTTAACATAGTAAAAGTAGTTCACCTTAAAGATAAAATCCAAAGAAGAATCTGTAATGTTATCGTTCATGACCTGGTACCTTGGATTCAATCACTGATATAACGTAGCTTCCTTGTGCCTTTTCTATAAATATTTTCATGGCAATTGTTCTGAAGAACTTTTTTCTTTGGTATAACTTCACAAGTTTAAGTGCAGTACTAGAGTGGCAGCTAGGTCTCAACATTTTACTGTTGAAATTGCTAAGTTTAACTGTAAGATTCTAACTGTTTTTTCTATTACACTTCTTACCTGTGGAACTCAATGCTAGCTTCTTGCTTTTCTGTCAACTACAATTTTCAAAAATTTAAATGCAAAATCAATTGCCATCTTCATTCTCCTGGTCTTTTTATTGTTCTTTCTCCTCAATAATGTTTTCTTATTTTCTTTCACACTCAGTAACCCCTTACAACTTAGTGGCTTTATCACCTTGTTTAGGTGTGAGATGATTAAACAAAAATTTGTAAAACTAACTTTTTATAAAGCATTAAGCATCAGAAATTATTGTTCTTTGGTTGTAACAGGAAAATCTTGTAATATAAATAAATCAGTTTTTAATAAGACAAACAAGAAAGATTAAAATGTTGCAATTTCTAACTTTTGGAGAATCACATGACAAAACACATTTTGTCTGACATGTTGAATTAAGAGAAACAATTTTGCATTTCTTATAAAATCTGCTTAAAATAAAGGCTACAAGAATAAATATTTGAAAAATATTTGAGAAAGTTGCAATATGAGAGTTAATAAAAAAAAAGTACCCAATGATAACGATGATAACCTAGGATTAATGAAATCTTTTTGTTTGACATTCGTTAGAAGTTAACCTCGAAAAGAAGTCATTCAGTGGATAATTGACAGAATGAAAGAAATGCTATCTTAACTTATCAATAATTTTTACAAACAATGTATTGATCTTTTTGGACAGAAACTGATGAAAACAGGACAAACCCATAAATTATTTCTTAGCTGAATGTAATGAGTGTGTGGGAAGGTGAGAGTAATTGAGATAAATTGGGGATTAGAGATTTTAAAAGTACAGAAATGCACATGACAAGATATTTTTTTGAGAGTAGGAAAACTTAAATACAGGGATTGGATTCAATAACGTCCGTATGTGATTTCTGGCAATAGATATGTTAGTTTCCTTTTTAAAAGAGTTATTCTTAACAAAGTGGTTGATCTTAAACTCTGTCTCTCATATCTAAATGGTAAGAACTTATCAATATGAGAAAGAGTGTAGGGAGGATTAGATTCATGACTTACAAGGGTATAAATAGAAAAGGGATTTTAGAAGCTGTCAGTGGGATTTAAACTCACTTTTACCATTAAGCGCATCAAATTTGTAACCAAATTACAAATTTGTTTAAAATCAAATCCTAAATAATTCTTAACATTTAGCTTAGTCTGGCATAAGGACAATGTGGTGAAGAGGAATAAAAAGAGTGCATTGCACTAAATAGAGAAAAGCCTTTTTGGCATCTAGAGTCATTAGGACTTTGTTTTTCCCACCAGCATAAGAAATATTATCAATCAAAAACTCATTTCACTTCAATGGAGAAAGGAGATGAGAAACTTGCTCAAGGATTCTATTCACACACAAATTATTGCATTGGCTGATGTATAAAAAAAAAAGCACATTTTTTAATAAAAGAAAATATCTTTTCCTCTGGATATTCTCTGCTAAAATTGGAGTGCATCATATTAAGAAAGATAAAAATATATCTTGTGAAATCAACTTTAGTTGTATGAGATACAAAGGATGAAAAACTTAAGTTCAATTGGCCTTGGGTACTTGACTGCTAAATAAAGTAAGTCTCAAGTCATAGAAGTAAGAAAAAAAAGTGGGGGGGATATTGGTGCTGACCATTTTTTGGTAGACAGATATAAGGCAGTGGTGAGAGATAAACAGGATAAAAAGTGTTGCCAGAAAGATTACAGAGCCAAACAGACATTTCTTCACAGGAAAATGAATTGTTTTATATATAAATGGCCAAGTGTCTCTCTTTATAGAATAACCAACAAAAAAAATGTTATTTACTGAACATTTTTTTTTTAAATCAATTCACATGCAAGGGGCTACTGGGAGTGAAAGAGAATGAGAAGACTTTAGAAGTAACTGGAAACCCATTCCTAAACAAGAAACAAGGCATGAACTTTGACTCCTATTCAAAAGACAGGGAAGGAATGTCAAACGGATAATATGTGAACCTATCTACTCCTATTGAGGAAAAAAAAAATTCAAAGTTTAGATGGAGACGTTAGAAGGAATCAGGAAACTCAATCTTAAACATGTTGCTCGCTCATTGTTTTCAGTGAAAAGTTAAATTATTAATTGAACACTATTGATTCAGCCTCGAACATTTCTTATGTAAGTCTTAAAAAGAGAAAAATAAAATTTTAAAAATGTCCTCAACCCACTGCTGTATACGTTTCATTTTCAACAGCATTGGGAAAAAACTGTTACATGTTATTTGAAAGACAGATTTTTGAATTTTCTGAATATTTGTCTCCATTGTTGTCAGTTGATGAGAAGCAATGCCTTATGAGGGTATTTTTTTTTTTTGCAGGGGGTGGGGAGTGGGGTTAATCATTGATTACAACTCAACTGACTTCCCAAGTTGTACAATTCAAACTTTTGCCTATTAATCTCCTATCTATAATACCAACATACTGAATGCAAGTTAATGTTTAGATGTTAGTTTACTTTCTAAAATCATGCATCTTTATAGATAAATAAAATACTTAAACAATTTATTAACATTCTGTAGGTTTTGTAGGAAGGTCGCAATTTTACAAGCATGAAAAAGTTTAGGTATCAGGATTATAATCCTAATACGACCCACCTCCCACCACAAAAATTCATATTCGGTCAAATTACGTAAACATGGTATTTGTTTTGATTTGATTTTTGTTAAATCAAAAGAAACAAAAAAAAAAAAAATACATATATATATATATTTCTATAGAATTTGAAATAGAATCATACATGCGGGTGGGGAGTTAGATTAATATTCAATAAAGTCAAGAGGAAGTGTATTTTAGGGATAGTGTCAGAATGCTATCACAGTGGGGAAGGCAAATACAGAAAGATATATACCTATGTTTCATATATTACACAAATGTATTTAAGTATGACAAATATCTCCCTGAAATGTGAAGAACGCTTCATATCTATGGTGAATAATCCATAACTTCTACTGAAAACATACAGATAAGAAATGAGCTTAGCAAATACACAAAAATAGAAAGCGGATAAGGATGTGTCTTCTCACCAGATTTAACTAACCCGAATAATGAGATGATATGAAGCCGACAAGAACGTTGAGCAGGATTTATGATCAGCAGATATAACATTAATAATTGCAGTGATGACCAATTCAGAAAGAACTGACTATTAATTGTAAGAAGATGAAATGCATGGTTATCAGCACAAGAGACAACTCAAGTTTCAAATTACATAATGGGGATATTAAAATGAAGCAGGGGCTAAAATTTAACTATCTTGGTAGATAATGCAAAGTGCAGTACAGAAATCCAATATTAGACAATTTCCTCACTGGGATTATATTTTGGCTGGTGTGTGACACAGAGTTATTGGGTTCTCCCCTGCCCCCACTTTCTTTGGGATTTCTGCTGGTCTAAATGGCACCAGTTGTAGTAATATTTTATTAAATTTCTGGGGTGGGTATCCTTATTGGAAGCATTGATTCAAGTTTCTTGACCTCCAGAGCTGTAAAAGGTTCTGCCTTGTCTTTTGATGATGTAGATCACATTAATGGCAGTGAATCTTGCAATTGGCACATTCAGTTTTCCTGATTGATTGATTTTTTTATGGCTTATCAACCCTTTGCAGGTTATTTAAAGCCAGAAAATATTTTCAGATTATAAGATTTTTTTGGAGATAATGATTTTACTAATTAACCCATAGCTAGGTTAAGGAGAAGAGATAGGTTCATATCTTTCCCAAGGGTATTTGCACATAAATGAATATAACAAACCTGATTGGAATTGGAACATGACACTCCAATTTCCAATTCTGAGCAGTTATCCATTTACACCAGGTTTACAGTGCTTGGTATTCCAAAGAGGTCACCCATCTAGGAACTAATTAACTTCAGTGATCATACAAGAAGCAGTGTTTCAACATGATATGGCTGTAAGATCCAAATTCAGGTGTAGATGGTGACATCAGGGATAACATTCTGGAGGGAAATTTTCAGAAAACCATGGATTTCTTTATAGATGAATCCAGAGATGTGTTTCAAACTAACCCTGTGGGAGAGACAGTGAATAGTTGGATTGGTGATACCCTGGAGATTATCATGAAACACCTTACGATGATGCTTTTTCTTCTTTGCTATGGCCAAACATGTTGATCAATCAAAAGATTTTGGCAAAAATTCTATTTCTTCAAATACAGTTTCTCCCTAAACGATGGCCTCTAGCCAATGGTAGTGAAAATGAATTACCAACTGTACAACTGAATTACTTTCCACCAGAAATATTGTTTCTCCTTGAGTCCTGATTGGTCCATCATTATGATCCTTAACAAATCAAATAAGGCCTTATCACTCTACTCTGTTCTATTGTACTTTTGTCCCCAGCTGAGATGAGATACATCAACATTTCTTGACTTTTCAAAACCATATTGTATCAGTGATTCTTGCGAAATATAGCTTATTTTATTCAGAGAGCCTGTCCACTGATGTACTACATCTGTACTTATAAAATTCTGGATATTTCTAGAAACATTAACATCTTAATTTCAAGTAAAATAAATCTAAATTAAACTAATTAAAAACACCACAATATCTGCCTTAAAAATAAACAACAGAAAATATCTGCACACAAATGATGGGCACATCACAGATGAAGAAGAGACTTGAAGCCATAGTGATGCACTTCTACCAATGAAGACAGAGAAAACTATGCACATATGTAAGGAAGAAGGAAGTTTTAAGAAGGACAACAGCAATAAGGAATATATTTTGCTAACAATCAGAAAGAGATAGTTAACATTTCTGGGACTCATAATGAGTAAAGAGTGTTGGAAGAATTTAACACTCTCAAAAAATACTGAAGCCAACAGTGATGAGCTTACTTAACAATTCCAATTAAATGGATAACAGAATATTGAACAGAAGGAGAAAGAAAGTTGGTCAAGTGGAGAGTTATGTTCAACCATATACTGAAACGATATCACATATAGAAGAAGATATAGTGACACTTTTAGGCAGGCTGTTGCACTTGCTAACCTTTCTCTGGTAAAGGCTCACATTTTATAACAAATTGACCCCTGGTTTGAGAGAGAGAATTTTTAAAAGCTTAAAATGCCAACTTTATATTGTAATTTAAACTTATTTCAAATGAAACTGAGATCACCTCAATACTGAATGTCCATTGTCTGAGCTTTTGCAGCATTTCTTAGGTTTGGTTTGTTTTATGGCATATCAACACCTCAATGGGTTATTTAATGCTGACAAAATTATTTTGGTGGTAACATTTTGTTTTGTCAAAGATCTATTTCTGGTAATATTTTTTTTCCTTCAAAAATTTATTGTTGGTAATAATTTTTTTTACAAAGTATTTCTGGTATCAAAACGTATTTTTACACTTTCATAGTGTTTTTACCCCAGTTTCAGGGTTAACTATTTGCCCATTGCTGGAACCCTAACGGGTGCTACCACCCCAGGTTAGGGTGGGCCTGGAAACACCAGCAATTAAGAGGTGATTCCAAGCTCCTCAAAACCTCCTGATTAGAGGCCTTGCAGCATTTCTTAGGACAAAATCTTCATTTTCTTTTTTTTAACTTGATCTCAGAAGTTCTTCAATAACTGTCTCAGTCTAATGTACGTTGGTGAACAGAAACAAATCGAAGAATGAGAAACTTTTTTCTTTTACCAAAAGCCAAATGTTGCAATGCATTAACAGATGACAAATGACATCAAATGACAAGACAAGAAAGACATATTTTGCTACTCCAGTCTTGCATTGGACACAAACATTTTAGCAAATGCAACAAGAAAAAAAATGACAGTTCAATGAAAGACTTAGAAGAAAACTTTTCTTATTGTAGGTTTTATAAAGACTAAAAGATGTTGTATAAATTTGATGCTTGTTTTTTTAATATTTAGCCTATAATTCTGAATTTGTTCTTTCAAAACAACAAAGAAACATTTACATATTTTGTTGAATTTTAGTAAAAAGCAGAAAAATTGTTTTTGATTTTTTTTTAATCCCATTTTGGGTGGCAATAATGATTTGCAGAAGGAATGAAAAGATGAAAAGAAACAAAGAATTTCTCTTTTGTCTTTAATGAAAAGTTTTTATTTTGTAGAAAATCTAATCAACAGTTGCAGTCTTTATTTTGACAATGATTATAACCTTACTTTGAGAGTCAAAGTTAAAAGTTGGGCCAAAAGTGTATATATTATGCAAATATTGTGCTCAAGATGAAGTCATTTCTTTATTAAAGCCATTTAAGTTTCTAGATTTATTTCTTGATCTAAATAAACATTTTCCATTGATCGGTAAATATTAGATCTACACAGAATATTTCTATTAATCTGCAAGATCTACAGTGAGCAAAATGTTTTCCATTCATCTTGAAATATTTCATCTACAAAGAACAAACATTTTCCATTTCTTTTCAAACATTTGATCTATGCAGAACAAACATCTATACAATATCTAATTTCTTGTATTCAATTCTGATCCATCTCAAGACAAATGTCACAATTTCTCTATCAACAAAAACACAAACAATATCACATGAATATAAAAAACAAAAGCTGAAAGTATCTGATGTCTCATAAATGGCCATGATATTTGAACTTCAATCAAATTGAAATGATTAAAAATGAAATCTGTTGGAAGTCTTAGTTTTCCTAAGAACCCCACTGCCATTGCAGAAACAAAGGAAGACAACAGGAAACAAAATGTCATCTGTTGATTTTGTTATGTGACAAATTCTGGCCTAAACTGAATGGCTTCAGGTTTTCATAAGGAGAAAGCGAGAAATGGGTTGAGAAAAGAGAAGAGAATGAGGATGAAAAATGAGAAGGAATTAGAAAGAGTAGAAAGATAAAACATTCCAATGATGTTAAAATCTTCTAGAAAATTCTACTTGTTTGTATGCATAAGCATTATGCTTCTTTACTTAAGCAGATACTATACTCTGATCCTAATTCCAGCTGCTCATGCACTCAAATGAAGGTTTTTAACTGAGAAAGCTATATACAAAATAAACAGGCCTGTCCAGCTATTTAAATTTAATTTTTGTTTTTCTCTAACTTGCCTCCCGTTAATACATTTACTTTATTTTCTGCATTTTCCCAACTTGTCCATTTATTCCATGATTCTCTCTTTGTTTTTTTTGTTCTGAAGACAAATAAATTTTAAATGGATTCTTACCCTTTTATTCCAACCTACTCTCCTTGTCCTAAAACTAATGTTAAAAGAAAAACAATTAAAAAAAAGTGAGGAGAGAGAGAGAGAGAAAAGGACCAATGTGTGAATGAACAAAGGTAATAAAGCAGGACAAAACAGGGGAAAGGAAAAATATATAGATAAACACACCAAGGGAGGAATGGAGATAAAATATTTGTGCATTTCTTGTTCATTTTCTATATATTAAAGTAATGCATAACATTTAGATAAAAAGAATGAAGATTGAAAGGGATAAGGGAGAGAATGAGAAGATGCAGGCAAAGGGTGAGAGAAGAGCAGAGGCATGAGAAAAGGGACCTTCTTAGTTGTATTGGAAGGGATAAGGGAGAGAATGAGAAGATGCAGGCAAAGGGTGAGAGAAGAGCAGAGGCATGAGAAAAGGGATCTTCTTAGTTGTATTGGAAGGGATAAGGGAGAGAATGAGAAGATACAGGCAAAGTGTGAGAGAAGAGCAGAGGCATGAGACAATGGACCTTCTTAGTTGTATTGGAAGGGATAAGGGAGAGAATGAGAAGATGCAGGCAAAGGGTGAGAGAAGAGCAGAGGTATGAGAAAAGGGACCTTCTTAGTTGTATTGGAAAGGATAAGGGAGAGAATGAGAAGATACAGGCAAAGGGTGAGAGAAGAGCAGGGTCATGAGACAATTGATAATATTCATTGTCAGCACTCATAGAACTTGAAGCAATTAATGAATTATTAACAGACAAAATACAATTTGAAAAGGCACAAGCAATAAATGATCAATAATGGTATTGACATCAACAAATAATTTTTTTTCTTTTTATAAATACTGAATGTTTTAGTGGATGTTTGGAAGCCTTTGCATTCAATACAGATTTGCTTTGATGAGTCTTCAAGATTTCAATTACATTTGTCTCTCCGACAAAAAGAGATGACCCAACAAATATTTTAAGAGTTCTTAAGTAGAAATAAAACTTTTGAATTGTTTAAGCTCTCACATTTACAGCCAAAATACTCTGACAATTCTTAGGACTCTGCCAATTGCAGAGCAGACCCCAACAAGAAAAATAAAAACAACAAATGAAGAATGTTATATTCACTTTTAGTTAAATCTTCTTGTTTACATATAAGGAAACATATATATGTGCATCAAATGTGTATAAATATTATTCAAACATCTGTGATCAAATGGTTTTCAAACATATTTCTAGTCATTAACAAAATCATGGAAAAACTATGGATGGGATACTATTAGTTTTTCAACTTAGCATTTGTAGTTTTTATTGTTACAATTTTAAGTTCCACATTTTCATGGAACCTAATATGTCTCCTATGATTTAAAAGACAAATAATTCATATGCTGGTTACACTACCACTACCCTCTCACATAAACTAACCTGCTAGAACAACATGCCATCTGAACGCACATCAATCAACACAGCTTACAAGATCATGATATCTCTAATAGCATGGATATATACAAATTCGCATCAATTACAAAAGAGAAAAAAATAATCAATTCAGATACAAAAGCTCTTATCACAAAAACTAAACAAAATCTCCTTTTGCCAGGAAAATGGAATCTTAAATAGATTTAACAAGTGATGAATATACTGTTCCAGCTGAGATATTTGTTGTACACTGCCATCATCACAGACTAATGAAATATATATAGCATCTGTACATATTTGTGAGCAGCCATTGTATGATATAGGTACATACATAGAAATGTGTTATTTATGTACATGTATACAAACAACATTTTCCATACTCCTCTTCTTGGAGGAATTAAATCACCATTGAGTTTTAGCGTTTCAAACTGACAAAGAAAAATTTTAAAAAGTAGATAGTGAGGTTGTGGAAGAGCAAAGGCATTGGGTATTAATCAAGAGAAATCAATAATCTTACCAGATACATAGACGATTGGCAGTGAAACTGGGCTTACCTGAAAGTAAAAGAAAAAGTCAGGATAATTTCATGTCAGGAAAAATCCCAAAAGATGGACATTTGTGCAACATGACAAATAGAAAAAAAAAAGAAAGAAAGAAAAAAAGCTGTATACAGAGATTTGACAAAATAAATGACAAAATGAACAAATAAATAAATATTGCTTAAAAAAAAAATAAAATTGTGCATCTCTAGAGAAATATTAAAAGATGAGAAAAAATACATATTTTCTTTTTTGAAGAATACAATTCTTGACATCATTGAACCAAAAGTAGAAAATGATTTTGAATAAGTTTTTGCAAATTTTGTTGGTTCAAATAAAGATATTTTGTGAAGGCGATCTTTTGATTTTATAATGAATGTCATCTACCTGAATATATTAATGTCTATTAATCAGTAATAATAATAATAATGTACCCCAAAACTCTGAAACAAGATTGTTAAACACTTTAATGAACCATTGGAAAGAGAAATTAATACCAGGACTTCTATTTGACAAATCATTATTACAGTTTTTTATATATATATATATATATATATAAGAAATAATCATACATAGAATCAATCAGCAATATTAATGTGATTAATGTCGAAATCACTTTGTTAGTAGAACATAATGTATGCATTAAAATACTGTTAATCCATTGAATGATGTGATCCTCATTTATAAAACTGTTGTCAAATGTTTCTAGCATATATTTTTTTAAGTTAAGCAAGTACTTTCGAAGATCCATGTCTTCATCGTCAGGCTGTAATTTTTTTCCTTCAAAGTTAAAACTTGAAGACGAAATAAATGTTTGTAGACCGAAGGTTGTTTTTTTAAGAATATAAAATTGTGTATTTGAGCAGCAATTCCTCTTTTATACAAGTTTCATTAAAAATGACTAACATTGCATTAAACTTAACTGCATTACCTTGTCAGTCATTTTCAATTAAACTTAGTAATGTCTTCAAGAACATTGATCTAAAATGATAATTCTAAGTTTTATACTACTTTTGATTTTCATATGATGAAGATCTTAATTGTCTGAAAATTATGATTTGTATGAAATTTAGAGTTAAGTTCTAGATTGGTGTCCCTGGGTGCATATCTGGTTGTTCTTGTTACAGTTCTGTCTTGGTTTACTTTTCCAATTTGCATTTCTTGATCCTATAGACATATATGGCAGTGAATACTGGACAATCTCTTCAAACATAAAGAAGAGACTTGAAGCAAGAGAAATGTCATTCTGCAAAAGGATGCTGAGAATATCATGGGCCAAACATGTGAGCAACAACAAAGTTTTAGAGAAAAGGGAGACATCAGGAAGAAATAATTGAAATTTCTAGAATACATAATGAAGAAAGAGGGGGGAGGGTCAAAAAAATTTGATACTCAC
Source organism: Acanthosepion pharaonis (assembly GCA_903632075.3). Classification (NCBI taxonomy): domain Eukaryota; kingdom Metazoa; phylum Mollusca; class Cephalopoda; order Sepiida; family Sepiidae; genus Acanthosepion; species Acanthosepion pharaonis. Next base: position 290,292 of record CAHIKZ030000547.1, on the reverse strand, counting down.
AGAACAAATTGAAGGCAAGAGGGACAGAGAAAAACAACACATAACCTAACAAGTTTGAGTAAATTGATGGCAGAACAGGGTTTAGGAGAGATAACAAAAAGACAACATTTATTTGAGCTACAAAAGACAGGAAATTGTGGAGAACAATGATCACCAACGTCCTGAAGGGACATGGCACCTTCTTTTTCTTTTTTTTTGCAAGCTTGTTATTAGTAAGGTTAGTTTTAGCATTTTGTAAAGTGGGTCAAAATGGGAATTTTTTTAACACTCCCTTTAAAATGACATCCTAAGACATGGGTAGACAATATGTAAATGTAACAGTAGGTGGCACCACAAAATGTTGACATCATGGAAATATATCCAGTTGTGCTCTGACATCTGGTGAGCCAGTGTGAACACTCACTAAGCTGCTTATGGCAAAACAATTTGAATTATTGGAGTTTGAACAGGACATAATAATGAATGTCAGATGAATGGGATATTCTCTTCCTAAAATTATGATATCCTTCGATCTATGGGTCATATGTACTGAAAAACCCTGTGAAAAGTATGAATGTGTATGGATCTGTAATGATCATGCTTAGAGTTGTTTGTCTAGGATTGTCTGCATTCATAGAGAAAGAACACTGGCTCAAATTTATTCCAATCCAGGATGTACCAGATGAATATTCAGCTGGTCAGTTGAGCATTCTTTAGCTTCCATAGGATATGGGAGCAGAAGACCCACTATGGTGCTCCTGTAGATCTGAGCTTGCAGTGTCACCGAATGGACCCTGGATGGCATGCTCCAGTGAATTTCTGGTGAATGATCACAAGCCTTAATTGTCATGGAGATATCTGTTACCTTCCATGGACTGAATAGTACCATGCCTGATACTAGGCACACCTATCTCTTTACTTTTAGCACATCCCCCACAACACACAGCCAAATAAAACACCGAGAACAAATTGAACAGAGAAAGAAAAAGATTATCTATCCTATAATAATAAAGGGTGTTTGTGTGTCCAACTTAAACTCCAAATATTTAGGGCCTTAAAACAAAATATATTCTGATTGATCATGTTCTGAGGAAGGTTTTGATAAATAATTCTTTTCTTCACTTTTTATATGAATGAAGATATTTGTAAATTAAAAAGATATATAATAGTCAGCATTGGAAAACAGCAAAAACTATGATGATATTTTTGTGTTTCCAGTTTAAACACGAGGTCATTCAATTATTTTTAAATAAACAGTTGCAATGTTAATAAAAGAATAAAATAGCTGAATGAATTGTAGAATATTCCTTTCTTTTAATTAGGATAAAATTTAATTATTATTAATTATTTTATCTTACATTATCTTTATCTAAAAAATAATTGTATTTTTTAAATAGAATTTTGGACAAAAATTAAATTTAAAATGAAAAAAATAAAAGGATATTGCTTCTGAATTTCTTTATTGATGTGAAATGTACAAAAATATTTAAAGAAATTCTAGGAAAAAAATTGCAAAAAATACTGTCTCTCCAGAATTTCTATATTAATGATGTTATTCTTCATACTCAGACAATTTAAGGATTGTCTTTTAAAATTGTTTTCTTTTAAGATTTTTGAATGTGCAGATCTAACGTTCATAGATGAATGGAAAATGTTTGTTCTGTGTTGATGAAATGTTTGAAAAAGAATGAAAAATGTTTGTTTACTGTATATCGTGCAGATAAATGGAAAATGTTTGTTTAGTGTAGATTTTTGCTATTTAAATTGAATTGTTTTTTAATAAAATGTTTTAAATGTATATAACAAAAATGAAAACTTAACATAATTGCAATAATTAATGGCATGGAAATATTTCATCTTTATGTATATTATAATAATATTAATAATAATGAAGCAATCATGTGTCTAACCACACTGATGAGCTGTGATACAGGAAAAACAGTCTGTCTTTGAATGACACTATATATATATATGTATGTATGTATGTATGTATGTATAGCAGAATTTGATAAATCTACCCTTGTTACACAAATCACATTCAGGTCTTTCTAACTGTTGTTAATTTCCTTCTAACTTTAGTTCACTGAAAAAAAAATGTTTTAAAAATTGGAAAAAAATTAATTAAATTACATGAAATTCCATTGTCTGGTAATTTCACTCATTCACAGTTTTTGGGATGTTCTGAGATTAAATGTGAAAATTCCAATTCCTTCAAGCAAGAAACAATCACTGAATAAAGTCTTCAATACAGCAGTTTTCTTGCTTTAAATCTCACAGACCCCCTGGTGGAATTTTACAGAGTTGTATCATTCTGAACCCTGACACAACATTGAAAGCAAAAAACTAAAACAAAACTCAACAAAAAAGCTAATGATAATTGTAGATATATTTGTTGCTTAAACTGTGTAACCTTTGGCCTTTGGACATGGGGGTGGGGGAGAACTCAGCAAGAATAATAGATATTACATTGAGGAAACATTTGGAGGTCAAGCAGTCAGTGGATCTTTCAAAATGTAGAAATCTAGATAAAAGAAATGTCAGAAGGAATGTTTGAAGAACTGACATTTGCCAAAAACCATAGAATAAGAAAAATGCTAATGGCATCAGCCTTTCTATAAAAACCAGACATGCCAACTGATAAACTCAAATCTTTTAATGTAAAATAGGCTAAAAAACATTCTAACTTTTCTTTGGAAATAAATGACTTGATCAGAAAGTTGTTTTTATTTGAAATTCTATCATCATGAATAATTTTGGGAAGTCAAATCATTGATCAAAGGTCACAAAGCAAAGTGACCTAAAAGTGATATATTAAAGAACATGAAATAAAAAAGGAATTTACAAGATGGATGTAGGTTAAAAAGAATTTAAGATTTAATTGTAGAAAAAAAAAAAAAAAATTGTCAATGACGGTAGAAATTACTTAGAACAAGAAAAATACAGGAAGTTGTGGAGAGTCATGCTAACCCACATCCTAAAAGAACTGGGCATATAAAAATGATTTTATGTAAAAAGGCCGTGATTTTTGTCAATTATTAATTTTTTGTGAGAGATGAGAGGTGGGGTTGCATTTAGCATTTATTTTTGTATAGTTAAGTTCTTCAAATGTTTGAACAAAATAAGACTTTTTCAATTCTAATAAAATTTTCTACAAAAATATCTTCCATTTTGTTGGTAACACCAAAACTTCATTTCAGGCGCTTATCTACAGGTAAAAAGTAGAAATATTGTAGCAATGGCAGGTTGAGGTTAACATATTTTTTTAAAATTGTTTCTGAAATGACACACATGCATTATTACAAATTAGCAATTAAAATAGTTGTTAATTGCCTTGTCTGTATTGTGTTAAGAGACAAAACATTTCTTTGATGTCTACTAAAGTTAATCATCATAAGAGCAAAAAAGTGAGAAAAAAAAAATAGGTGGTGGTTATGTTGGTAGGGAATAGGTAATACATACATACTTTTTACCTGGGTTCAAATACAAACCAAGGCCAATAGTTCAAAGGTTAATTTTATAGCACATTAGAAGTTCTCCTTTAATATTAAAGACAATGAAAGTCAGTTTCAACTTTTGTCAGTGGACTATAAATTTATGAGGACAACATTTGATAAAAGTTGGTTCTTTACAAATAAGGAAAATGGATTTCTCCTTGCCACCTAATTTTTTTTTAATTGCACACTTTCTCTCCTGAAGAAAATATGTTCCAAAACAAGGTAAAGGTTGCAAAGATTTGATATTTTTGAAAAGCAGCAATATCCCCCCACCACCACCACCACCGGACAACTTATTTTGGTGTTTGGATAGAAACAGGATTGTAAACATGAAAATTTTGTCATATATGACATAAATGAATGGAATCATCCGTTTATATAAATAAGAGGAGTTGAGCAAAGTTAGCATTAGATCAATTGCTAAGTGTACTTTTGATGTAGTAAACCTTCTATTTCATTACTTACCTACAAGTTTGTCTTCCTTTTTTTTTTTCTTCTCTGTTCTCTCAAAAATATTAGATACAACAACTTTCCAGAGTTCATTGATTTTAAGTGTGAAAAGATTAAATTGCAGACACACTAAATAGATTCACATGAATTTTGCTCACTAATCTTCTTCTCTTTGATTATCTTTCCTTGGATGCATTCCTCAGGTAATTTTTTTTTCATGCTACACCTGTCTATAACAGATATTATTTCTTTATATTCTTCATAAACATTCTATATTTATTGAATATACACATAAGTATACAAATGTCTATAACAGATATAATTTCTTAAAACTAAAAAAATACTTTCTAACATAAGAGCAATTTTGATATTTGCTTAGATAAAATTGAAACCATGTAGATATCTATCTGCCAGAAAGATATATACATTAAAAAATGACCATTTTCTTCTTCAAACTCTAAACAAATGTGTTCAAAGAATTGGAAAAAAATCAAATGTTACAAGAAAAACATGTCATGGCTGAGTGTTATAGATGAAAGAAAACATTGAATAAAAAAGAAAGAAATTGCTGTTTGCTTTTATAGAGTTCATTCTTGCAGGAGACATAAATGTCTATCTATTGATTGTCTTGTAGATTGTCGCAAACAAAAAATAAATTCAAAATTCTTTCTTATTTGCATACATGTCATCAATGCAACAGCATATAAAAATATTTTACACAAAGAACAACAGACATTTGTTTGCTTCATGTAAATTCACAGAAACTTGCATTTTCAGCTGAGGCATTGTTTTTTGTTTTTTTTAAGAGTTTGAACCCAAGATGGCTGCACAAAGCAACTGAATCTAGAATCAGTGAGAAAACTCACTTTTTCTTTGAATAGTGAATCATACAGATCATCTTTCTGGAAGAATTGTCCGCTAGCAGATTCACTGCTTTCACAAGCTTGTCTTCATTTATATTTTACAGTCAGAAAAAAAAGAAAGAACCAATCAGAAATGAAAATATTGTGGGAGTGGCAGGTTGAGGTTTCAACACTATTGGAAAAGTCATTAAAATGTAATTAAAATAACAAAAGGATTAATTATGTTTAATTAGTTTAAACATGTTCAAAAGAATTACTAGGTTGTAATTTGGAAAAATCAGTTGTTGTTGAAAGAAATATAAATGGTAAGAAGTACTTCTTAAAATAATTATCAACACCAAACAAAGGCAAATATTATGAATGATATTCAGCTGGGCAGACCCCCAAGATATTCCCTAAGTATTTTAATCAATAATATCATTTTTCTTTTTTTGAGAATGACTTTCATTTTTAAAAAAAATGTTGGTGTCAATGAAAAGAAAAAATAGAAAGCTAATGTCACCTATGTCTACAAAATGGTAAAAAAAAAAAAATTAAAGTTTGATTTCAATTTTTAGATGAAAAGAATTATGATTTTGGTGAAATAAAGGAACAATACTCTAGAGAAAGAATTCTCCTGGTATTGGGTGCTTTGTGAAGACCAGGGAAAAATTATCAAAATAGATTTCTGTGACACCAATTTCATTCCTTCATTTTACAAAGGAACTGTCTGTGAAATATAAGTCATAAATGTCTAAAAATTGTTTCTTTCAACACAATGTTTTCATTATGGCATCAGAAATGTAACTAACACACTATTCTTAAACTGAATGCCAAGTCTCAAGACTAAAAGAATAATGGTGAGGAAAAAATGCCAAAACTCAAATGAGTAAAGAACAAAGGTTTGTTATTGATTTGATGATAAAACTTTAATCGATTCAAAGAATTTAGTGAAATTCAGTTCTAAGTGAGTAGAAATCATGAAGAGACAAGTGACAGAAAAATAACAGTATCCAGAATGTGGATGAGTCAATTCCTGTTCTGAAGAATTCCGTTATTGTCTTTCATTTCATTTTAAAAGCTATCAGATGAAAGAAAAATGGGAACATTTAGTGCAGTCTTTGTTTAGTAACTCCTTTAGCCTCCCACTCATTAAATTGTTTGTGTTCTTCAATATAACTGAAATTCAATTCAGTTTTACTCAAAGCTGGATAATTTATGTGCATGTTTTCTATCTGCACGCCTATTTCTCCTTTAAATGACCTGAAGTTGTGATAGATATATCTGACCATTTTGAACAAAATAAGTGATAGCATTCACTTCATAGGCACTGAAAAAAGCCGGGTTCCCTGAGTGGAAACACTGCCATTTTGAAAGCAATCTTTGCTCACTTTGTTTGTTTTTACATGTCCCCTGTTTGAAACCATCTGCCTGACTGGTAGTATTATTTAGTTTAATCTGTATTTACTTTCATCTTCATTTTCTAGAGGATTGAACTCCACTACCAATGGTCAGTGAAATTAGCTCATTAACCATTCCTTTATGGCAGTTTCCTGTATAAATCTTTTATTTGTCTTTACTGCAACTCATAACAATTAGGTACCATGTGAGGATCAAAGTTCACTTCTTCTATATACTGTGGCCCTTCAGGATGTTGGCGATCATGGCTCTTCACAATTTCCTATTCTTTGTAGTTATCAATAATTTTTGTCTTTTTGCCATCTGTCTATTCACTCAAGCTTACCAGGTAGGTTATACATTGTTTACTTATGTCCCTCTTACCTTCAATCTCTTCTGTGAGTATCTAATTTTCCAAGCTTTCTTTCCTCATTATGTGACCTAGAAATTTCAACTATTTGTTCCTGATGTTAAGTATAAGTGTCCTTTTTGTTTCCATTTTCTCTTAAACCTTTTGTCGCTCACATGTTCGGTTCATAATATTCTCAGCATCCTTCTCTGTTGCTGAAAGTCTCTTCTTCATCTGTGATGAGATTGTCCAGCATTCACTGCCATCTGGGAGGAATGATATCATATAACATATTTCTGAATTCAGATACAGCTTGGAACATGAAAAAGCTAGAGATCTGGGGTATTTTCTTTAAAGTCGTGTCTCGATGCCTGGATCAAGGCAACAGTAAAAACATCATTATCAATTACTAAACAAGGTTTATATGAATAGTCTACACAACATTCAACCTGAAAAAACATTTGAATTCACAGGAGGCAAAAGTGCCCCTTTCTATTAGCAGTCAGTCTTCAGAGATCTTGGGTTAAAATAGCTCATAGTAACATGACAAGCATTTCCATTTTCCAGCCAAGCATCTTCAAAATATTTGTGTGGATGACAGATGAAAAAAAAAAAAAAAAAAGTTAAAACTGCACTTAAAGATAAATTTAAATACCCCTTCTTGCCTGTAGTCAATCTTGTAAAATCCACACTTCTCAAGGCATTATTTAAATAACATTCTTTACATTTAAATTTCTTCAACCAGAATGAAAGAATATCATGCAAACACTGACACATACACAGGGAACCAGCCATTGTGTGATAGTTAATGAGCAAGAGACACCCGACCCAATTCTCTAGTAGATAGAATTCAGTCTTCATTGAGTGTTGTTCTATTGTCTTTAAACTAAATGAAGTAAATCACAAAATAAGCAGACAGACACAGATAAGAATATGGTGATTTTCTAAGCATAGATTAGATGTAGCACAAGGCCAAAAGTACGGGGCACTCAGTGAGGATCAAACTCACTACTCAGTGGTAATTGTTCTAGTGAGACAAACTTACTAACCATTACACCATGTCAAGACACAGTTAAGAATATGAGTAGAGATAAAAGATAGAATATTCCAGAAAAATTGTGGGTACGACTTGAATTGTTTTCTTCTTAAATAAAATTTAGAGGAAATAATCTTGTAGACTGACACTTATCAGACTTTTCTGAAGCCACAACATTTATCAAAATGAAAAAAAATATCAATTTTTCATAATTTTAGAATGGTGGCTCTGTTTACAATATTGATAGAGTGTAAAATTGGTCTCTAACTTTTTAAAGAGTTATCTATACTTTGTTTTTATTTACAAATGTCAAATTTGAAACTGTACTTACAGCATTGATAAATGCATATGATTACATATTGGGAAAAAGACATCATCGGTAGTGTACAGTTTCAAACTTGACATTTGTAAATAAAAGCAACGTATGGATAGCTCTTTAAAAAGTCACCGATCGATTTGATACTTTTTATATTATGAATAGGTGACCTCTTTTAAAATGATAAAAAAAAAAAAAGAAATTTTAATTTAAAATTTTTTCAATTCAGACAAATGTTGTAGATAATTATAATGGTAATATTAACCATTTCCTTATAAGGAAACATTTGACATTCATTGATTTGGTTAAAATTTATAAAATAGGAATCTCTAATAAATGCTAATCTACAAAATTATTCCTCCACAAAAATTTTCTGTTTTTATGCATGGATCAATTAATTTAAGGAGTGCCAAACTGTGTTATTTAAACATTTCAAAAGGAAATCATGCTGAAGCAGATTTGAAAAATGCAAACCTAGAGAATTGAAAAGAAAGATGTACATGTGGATTTTATGTAGACAAATAACTTTTTAATGTTTTCAGTTATGGTTATTTACTCTCATATATGGCATAGCATGTTGTCTTTTATGGCCTGTCAGAGGACAAGGGGAGTTATTTGGTAGTGATAATCTTCTTCTGAAATATCATGTGACAAGTAGTATTGTGCATCAAGCTTGGCTTGTTGATTGCACAATCTTTGAGAAGATTCTTTTTTTAGATGTTTATCTTCAGTCAGGGTGTAAGAGAAATTCTTGGCCTCTTCTTTTCATAGTACTGTAGTGTTACTCACAGAGAACAATCATTGTTTTGATCATGCTCTTCATCTTTAATCATCATAATATGTAAGTGTCACAGAACATTAAATTAACTGATGTGAAGGGAGAAGTAAATTCATGCCTTTCTTAACTGCAAACAAAAGTAGCATTGGATCAATTTCAAATTGTTTACCATCCCACTTTCTCTACTGACAACTATTAAGCAACTTGATACCATCCCGGATTAATTTCTTCAAAATAAGGCTCTGTTTGAAAAGATTTCTCCAGAGTCAAAATGATTGTAATTTCAACTGTAGCAACTGCCAGGTCAATTATAGCAACATGATGATCAGTTACGATTCATTAAAGATAATTAAAAAAAAGCAATAATTACAGGAAAATCAGGATCAAATGTTGATGAAAAACGATACAAAATCATCTGATAGAAAATAATAGAATTTAAAACTTGATCCATCATGATTTTGAACCATAAATGACCAACAGGGTTTTTGGTTTTTTTAATCCTAATTATCTTTAAAATGAATATAACTGAGGATTTGTTGGAGGTGACAAAGAAAAAGAAAACCGAATAGACTTCAAAATATTGTATTTCATTTAAATATCAACTCATTTGACAACAAATACCAAAGTCATTTTCAGCCTTCAAAATCAATCCATGATTTAGAGATTATAATGGGTGCTTACCCTAGAATAGTGGTTAACACTTTAGTCCAACATACTATTATGAAGAGAATGAGTTTGATCCATAGAAAGGGGTGTAAGCAATAGCATGCAGAAAGGCACACAGAGGATGCAACAGCCCCAGGCATCCATATCAGGAGGGCATCCAATCAAAGAGTGAAATAAAAATTTAGTTCATATTTAATTTGAATAATGTGTTTATTTCATGTCTCATCTGTTTTTACATATTTAAAATGTCTTCCTTTCTCACATTTCTCAGTAATAGGCTTCATAGCCAAAACTTGAGTCTTAGAGGCTCATAATCAAGGTGTTGGCAAACTTCTGCTCATCACAGGGTGTAAAAACAAAGATGTGTCTTTTCACCAGACCAATTCAACCTATACAGTGATTGTGAGAGAATTAGAACTCTTACAAGGATTCATTATTGGTGACCACAATTTTAACAACATATGATATGCAGAATGTAGAGAAGAAAGAGTTAAAATTTAATTGCAAGAAGATAGAATGCATGGTTTTTAGCAAAACGAACAGACCTGCATGGAAATTACAAATTCAAGATAGCAAAATCAAACAAGTAAAACAATTTAAATATCTTGGAGGCATTTTAATACAGAACAAAAAGTGCAACACTGAAATCCAAAGGAGCATTGGAATAATGAAAGATGCCTTGCAAAAGCTAAGCAAAGTATTAAGAAATAGAACAAATCCAGTAGAAACAAAGAGAATAATCCTGAACTATTATATAATATCAATCCTCCTGTATGGCAGTGAATCCTGGACAATCTCCTCAGAGATGAAGAAGAAACCTGAAGCAACAGAAATGTAGTTCTACAGAAGGATGCTGAGAATTACCATAGACCAAAGATCAGCAACAACAAAATTCTAGACACAAAAAGGACACTTATACTTAACATCAGGAACAAATAGTTGAAATTTCTAGGTCACATAATGAGGAAAGAAAGCTTGGAAAATTAGATACTCACAGAAGAGATTGAAGGTAAGAGGGACATAAGTAAACAATGTATAACCTACCTGGTAAGCTTGAGTGAATAGACAGATGGCAAAAAGACAAAAATTATTGATAACTACAAAGAATAGGAAATTGTGAAGAGCCATGATCGCCAACATCCTGAAGGGCCACAGCATATAGAAGAAGTGAAGTTTGATCCTCACATGGTACCTAATTGTTATGAGTTGCAGTAAAGACAAATAAAGATTTATACAGGGAAACTGCCATAAAGGAATGGTTAATGAGCTAATTTCACTGACCATTGGTAGTGGAGTTCAATCCTCTAGAAAATGAAGATGAAAGTAAATACAGATTAAACTAAATAATACTACCAGTCAGGCAGATGGTTTCAAACAGGGGACATGTAAAAACAAACAAAGTGAGCAAAGATTGCTTTCAAAATGGCAGTGTTTCCACTCAAGGAACCCGGCTTTTTTCAGTGCCTATGAAGTGAATGCTACCACTTATTTTGTTCAAAATTGTCAGATATATCTATCACAACTTCAGGTCGTTTAAAGGAGAAATAGGCGTGCAGATAGAAAACATGCACATAAATTATCCAGCTTTGAATAAAACCGAATTGAATTTCAGTAACCTTTTCACCTTCAAGTCACAAAATTCCTGATTTCTATTTTTTTATTTATTAACTTCATTTAGATTCCTAATCCAATTGTGATATCATAATTTTCTGAAATCGACATGCACATCATAATATGCTTATGATAGATAAGAAGTGAAAAGGGGGAGGTAGGGGGTAAATGTCAAAAAATAAGCTGCAGACATCAAATATAGATATAGATGTGTGGCTGAATGTTAAAATGTCAGTAGACAAGGAGATATTTGATGGTCAGATAGATAATGATCGGGATGGTTCGATAAAGGCTTTCAAGAGATGAACAGATGGAAAGAAAAAAGACGTAAATATACAAGAGAAAGACAAAAGTTGATTGCAAAAGAACAGCTGCACAAACAGTTTTACATGGAAAATATCTTTGTCCAGGATCTGATTTTTGTATAGTCTCAAAACTTATTTATGGCTTTAGAGTTTTACAGCTGAATGGCCTTACTGATACCAAGCAAACTTTTTTTTTATCTACTGCAGTTTTGCAACTCTGAATGAGCAAACAATAGTTACAATCCCAGAAAATCATGTATATCAAAAACTACATCTAAAACAATAAAAGACTTAATCATTGCAAAAGAACGTGCCAAAACTTGAAGGAGGAATTTACTCTGCAAGGACTGCCAGAAAGAATACACTGGAAATGTCAAGAATTTAAATAAAAGATTATATAAACACAAAAGTGACATTTTAAAAGACAATACAGTAAACACATTAGCTGTTCAACACAACAAGACTGACCACAATTTTAACATAATAAATGTTACTCTAATTACAAGAGAAAATAATTCACTAAAATGAAAATGTTTAAAAAGTGCTATAAAGAATGTTATTTAAATAATGCCTTGAGAAGTGTGGATTTTACAAGATTGACTACAGGCAAGAAAGGGTATTTAAATTTATCTTTAAGTGCAGTTTTAACTGTTTTTTTTTCATCTGTCATCCACACAAATATTTTGAAGATGCTTGGCTGGAAAATAGAAATGCTTGTCATATTACTATGAGCTATTTTAACCCAAGATCTCTGAAGACTGACTGCTAATAAAAAGGGGCACTTTTGCCTCCTGTGAATTCAAATGTTTTTTCAGGTTGAATGTTATGTAGACTATTCATATAAACCTTGTTTAGTCATTAGTTCATCCACAATAAATTTGTGTCCAGATTCTTACAATGTTTCCACCATTCTTAGGAGATCTGTTATCACACTGTGGGATATTTAATAACAAAGATGGTGGTAACAAAAAGAAAAAGAATCTAAAGGACATTGTCTAAACACATAAAAAAAATGAAAAGTAATTTCAAATTTAAAAAAAAAATATTTTTAAATTTAAAATTCCCAGTATTTCTCATTTATACACATGTGTAGCTGCATCAACAGAAATAAATTGAGCCCAATGAAATCCTAAGGGACAAAAAAAAAAAAACATCACACAAAAACTTTTTCCACTTTGTCATACATCTTTCAATGTGTAAAACTTATGACAATTGTTTTTATTAAAAAACATTTACAACTATTTATTTAATTTCTATTTTTTTCAAAAATGAGGATGACAACAACTTTTCATATATATATATAAAGAAAATATAGTTTTAAGGTGTGCTATATTTATGGGATAAAGTGCTCAATATCAGAGATAGAACGTATGTAAATATAAATATAAAAATGAACATTGACATCAACACTCAGAGGCGACAGGCTGTTTCATGCTGGACGCAATCGTCAGGCCTGAAAAAGATAAAGAACAAATAGAAAACATTTATCAAGCTAACATGTTTCATGTCCATGATGAAGCCTTAATAAAAGTGAAACATTTTAGATTGATGGATATTTATTTGTCCTCATCAGTTTTTTCAGATTATGACCTATATTTGATCCCAGCTCAAATATATATATATATATATATAAAATTGGACCATTCTAAGAGATACAAAAATACCTGAAATCAGATTTTTCATTATGACTGACAAAGCTGTAATGGGTATGGAAAAGTTTGACCTTAGGAAAGCTTTATGCCTGATTAGTGTGCTGGGTTTTGCAGGATGTGATTTTTGTGCCTGTATTAAATTTAATGGCAGAAAAATAGATGAGTTCTAAGTTGTCATATTTCAAGCCTTTCACATCCCCCACTGCAGACAATAAACTTTGACCTCCAACATCAAGCCAGGCAGGCATAGGAGGTGTTACAGTTTTGGTCTGGGAACACTCACAAATTTTTCAGTTGTATATTAATGGTAATTGTTTGTTTGCTTGCTTGCTTTACACAATTTCAAATAGCAAGCAGGTGAAACTTGTACTAATCTCAGCCTTTTGTGAATGCAATGTGAAGCAAAAGAAAATTTGGGAAAACAGGAGACACCTATACATACTAGTGGACTTTCCTGTCATTTTTTATGTATGAGGATACAGCAGCTGAATTGTTTGAATCAAACAGCCAGACTATCTGTACTTATGATTGGATTATAACAGTGATAATCTACTTATGATTGGATTATAACAGTGATAATCTACTTATGATTGGATTATAACAGTGATAATCTACTTATGATTGGATTATAACAGTGATAATCTACTTATGATTGGATTATAACAGTGATAATCTACTTATGATTGGATTATAACAGTGATAATGGTGGTGAAGGATTGTGCAGAATCAATGTCACTTTTCAGAATGGAATACAGAGAAATAGCTCATGTTGTTTGCCAACAATGTTGCCAAACGACCCCCACCCCCTCAGAAGTAAATGTAGGTGTGAATTTTTTTTTCCTTCAGATGAAAAAAAATTATCTTCTTAGTTTATCAGCCTTGAACTTTGTAAATTTTTTTTTGAACCATTTGAACTCGATGTCTGTTGGAATTTCTGGCATGAATGTTGCATTATTATTATTATTTACATGCCGATTATTGTCCTCATCTTTGTTGTTGTTATCAAAATGTTTTGGCTGGTTTGCTCTCTGACCTTTAGCAGGTGATTGTCAATTCAAGAAATTTCAAACTGAATGCTTTATTTAATGTACAGAGATAGATTGTTCTTATTTTGTTGACCATGTCTAGGGATATCTCACCTTGTTCTTATTTAGTACGGGTCAGTTATTGCTCACCCTATTTCCACCAAATCTAGGTTTGCACTACCCAACTCAGGGATTGAACTCAGTTTCAGTTAAAAGCATATGTCTATCCTCTTTCTAAAGTGTGTAGACGCACCCAATATAAGTAGATGCATGTAGTCTGTGCCACCCGAACAGGTAGAGAGAGAGAGATACCAATAAATAGAATTAATATATCTGAACTGACAAAACATACAAAGAGAGAGAGAGAAAAACGGTTCTGATGGAGAAAGACAAAGGAAAGTCAGGAATAAAGACATTTGTACAGAAATAGACACATCTCGTCTTGAAATAAAATGATGAGGAAGAAGGAAGAAATATTGAAAGCAACAAGATGATCCGCAAACAATGTGAGCTTCACTTAATTTCTGTCTGATATGTGCAGAAACATTCTCAAGTCAGAGTTGAGATGAAACAAATTTAGTCTGCAATGAATATGGATCAAAACCAAGTGTAAGTGAATTGTCTCAAGAAATAATTGTGTTCACTTGAAATACAAAACTGGTCGTTGCATTGTAATTGTGTCTGTTTGGATGTTAAAGCAAGACACAAATGTGTACATCAGAAAATCTCGATTTAACACAGTTAAGTAACTCAATTTACTTTGATTAAATTAACTTCTTGTCTTTAAACTCCCAGGTTCAAATAGACACTCCCCTTTTATTTCACAAATATATTTGTTTAATCATCCTGATGCTTATTTGAAATTCCTTGGATAAAGAGGGTGCTAAATTGAGCATTTATGGCATATTCTTTCAATGGTAAAATCAGAAGTGTAGAAGAATTTCGGTTAAATAACAAAGTGTCTGTACTCAACAATTTTACCTGCCAAAAAAAGACTTGGTCAGGGGTCAGATGAAAGATGGAATAAAATATCTCCTGGGAAGCAATGTGTGCGAAGGTGTCAAACTTTTTGAGAACTTTTCCAATTCTTTACCAAAGAATATTCAAAATAGCATAAATATTCTCTTGGATACAGTGAGGAAATATTTTTATCATTTCATAAATTATTCAAACTAATATCTTCATCATTGTTGTTTTAATCTAAGTCTTCCACCTAAGATCTCTGTTGTATTTGACACTAAAAAACTAAATGTAAAAGACTTTACTTTTTGAAGCCCAAAGAACACAGCAGTAAAAATATAATCAAAACAAAAAAGATGAGGATATTAGTTTAGCAATCAAAAAATGTGTGTCAATAAAAGAAAAAATTACAAACTATCAATTGAAACTTCATGTCACAAAACATAACTAAAAAAACAAAAGGTTGATTGGAAATTTATACATTTGGAAAAATAAAATTAGAAAAAGAAAAAGTGATGCATTCTTATCTTTAGTTGCAAAATTAAACAAGATCATTTACAAAATTCTTTTTGTTTGATGATATACAAATGGAATAAGCAATGAAGAAGACACTGGTGTATTTGAATCAACCAATTAAAACAATGCTTCTTCTCTTTCATTTTCAGGAATGATTTCTGATTTTTTTCCAATATTGATTTGATCTATTTTTCCCGACTTATGAAATAAGGTTTTTAAAAAAAGCCAAACCTCCATGAAACAAAAAAAGAACAGAATTTTAAGCAAGTTAAAAACTAAAATAACAAAATTCATGTCCTTTCAAAAGAAAATAGATTATGATTAAAATGGTGTTCATTTTAACGATTAACCCTTAAATGCATAATAAAATATTACCCTTTAACTTAATGGGCACACTATTTTTAAATAAAAATTAAACAAAAATAGTTGCTTTTCTTTTCTTGAACATTGAATTAACACGTTTTCCATCAAATTTCATTTATCAAAGATTAGAATTTAACCCCAAAAGATTGTAAAAATTGCCAGACACATTGTGATGAGAACAGTCCCCCCATGACAGATATGTTGTTATAAAACAGAAAAATTTACAAATAGAAATACAGTTTGATAAACAATTTTTTAATATGTTGATTGTCTACTTTTAGCTTCAGAATCACTCATCACAGTTCGCACACACATGCACACATTATCTCAAAATTCATGGAATTTGAAGAATGCATACAAACTGAATTTAGTACAGACTTTTGTCTACACACCGATTCACAGAACTTCAAAGAAAGCTAGGAAAGAGAAATTTTTTTTTTTTCATTTTTAGAATCAAATTCACTACATTTTAGGGTAGCAGCCTATGTGTGTAGTGGTACCCTGAAGAATAGACAAATGGCTATGGACTTAAAGTAAATTCAAGAATTTTGTTTCCAATGGAAATATTTAATTTGTATTCTTCAATCCTTTGTCCCTGGAATAACACAATATTAAATTTCTTTTTCATTTTACAAATATTCAAAATGAAAGCTGTTGTCGACAACAAATAATCCCTTTAAGATTCTTATTTTCTCTAATTAGGAAACTATTTATGAGAAAGATGGTGAGTGAGGTGGGGAGGTGGCATGAGTAGTAAATACAACCAATAAAATGATCTCAAATTATGATGACAAACTGATGGTGCATCGATTTTTCTACTAATGCCTCTGGAAAATCTTATGACCTCCATCCCTGAAAATTGAGCTTTCCCTTTGGAGGCAATGCATTCTCTCTGGTTTATCACAGTGGAATATAAAGAGAAAAATGTAAGGTTAACTCCAACAAGTCTCCAATTCTACATGCAAGCATCATTCCCCAAAGAAGATTGAGACCATGGTGAGTACTCAGAACAAATGAGAATGAGAAATTAGAATGAAAAGCAACCAGATATAGAAATCCAAACAGTTCTCAACAGTTGAGCGAGTTCACTGCCAAAATGATTTGAATATTTATTAGGGATTAATTCGGTTCTAGAAACTTATATTGATACAAGAGTAATGCCTAAAAAAAAAAAGAAAGAAAAAAAAAAGGCTATTCTTTCCTCAGTGTCCAAATCCGAATTCCCACTAAGAAATACAAACAAGACTAATGGTGGAATAAATTTGCAGGGAAATTTGAGTTCATGCCATCAGCAGAAAATGTCACCAGTAAAAGGTTAAATAGAACTCGGAACAATTTCAGATTTGTTCCACCCTTGTTAGTCAAAATCTTCCTGCCAGCTATTTATCAACATTGAGTGCCAATGGGCTCCTTGCTTGGAATTATCAAAAAGGTGAATGGGGTGGGGGAGAGAAGTGAAGAATAAGCAACATAACAAAAATCAAAACTGAGATCATTTTGAAAGAGGTGAGTTGAACATAAAAATTATTTGTATTTATCCATGGTTGTACCTTCAATCCAAAAGTAATAAGTGTCCGATGACAAGGAGGAATGGATGTTTTGTCATCAGTATTAAATGATGTAAGAAAAGGATGAACGGATTCTAGATTTATTCCCAAGGGACCCAAGAGGCTAAACTTGGAATTGGCAGGTAAACTTAATTTTAATGAGTCAGACATTAAAAGAAACAAAAATTAAGGAAAAATAAAAGATAAAACAAGAAAAAAGAATTGTTCAAACGTCCACCAACCAAATTATCCTTTTAATACTCAATAACTTTTTGACTATATGAGAGAATCAAAACTATCTTTCAAAAGGTTCAAATTTATAAAACAAAGATTCTTTGTTGATTTGCTTTTGAAACAGTTTTTTTCTCTCTTTCTCTTTTTATTATTTTTAATTGAAACAATCATCCAAAAAAAAAAAAAAAAAAAAAAAGGATCCAGCTTTGGACACATGCTTACAAATCATTGTCAAACCCTAGACTATATTTTAATACTATTATTAAAACTTAAAAAAGCCTTCACTAGGTTTGATGTTTTTCTTTTCCAAAGTCAAAAGCAGTCATTTTTTTTTCTTATGCAAAAAGAAACATTTTCCAGTTTGATGGATGTTCTCTTTCATGTCACCAATTCCCCATTAATTTTTCCTCTCCATCAATTTCTGGTCATCACTTCTCTGCCTTTTTCTTTCTCTCCTTCATCTCTTTCATGACTTCAATTCACCATCTTTACTATCCTCCATCTCTTTTATACCTCCATTTCCTTTCATCTTTGCACTTACCCCTTCTTTCTCACCTCCATTTTCTTTCATTTCTCCAATTCCCTCCTCCTTTCCTTCAGTCGTCTCTTTTATTCCATTTATTGATCAGTATTTATACTATTTTCCTGCCATATTTGCTTCCCTTTCATCTCCCCCCACCTTTTCTAAACTTAACCAAATCTCACTTTGTCCCAAGAACAAAACTCTTGGCAGAATTAATATCCTTTGTTGTTTCTCTTTTTTTTTGCCTCAGCCTTTAAAGTGATAAACATGAAATGAACAAATTACTCTCCTTCCAATAAAACTAATTCTTCAGCAAAAAACAAAAACAAAAAAAGAAAGAAAAAAATCTTCAGGTAAACCAATGATATTATTTGTACATTCTGAAAAAAAAATCACCTGCAGACAGTGAGGAATTCCAAAGAATGGTAAAAACCAATGTTCATTCTTTGCAACAAAATTGCACACTTATTGGGTATGTGGAAAATTTTTCAGAAAATATTCCAAGGAATATAAGGTACCAAACCTTGTCAGTCATTATGTTGGCACAAATCTGTTGAGACTGTCGTTGATGACTTTATTAACAGACAGAATAAAGAGAATGGCAGTGCTATTGAGATGAAGATAAATTTCTGATCTTACAACAACAACAACAGAATGAAGAGACTTTCAAATAATTGCACTTCCATTTGTCTTTAAAAAATGACATTTCAATTTACTAAACATACCACAAACTCATAGAAATGAGACAAGGAAGATTGTCATCTGCCAATCTTTTAGTAGGGGATGGTTTATCTACTTTGACAATTCTTACTTTTACTTTTCACTAAATGACTGGTATTAATGGAAACTATTTAAACTAGAATTCAGGTGATAAAAAGTGATTTACTAAGCTTTTTATTACAGGGTGACATGTGTGAGTCGAGCAATGAATTTCAAACTCTACAATTCAGTCATCATGATGTGTGAGATGAACAAGCTAACCATTGCTCTACAGCAGTGATTCCTAAACTTTTTTTTCTCTGGGCTGCATTTTCAGAATGAAAATTTGCCATGCCTCACCAAATTTTATGTTATAAAAAGTACATTTAAAAATAAAAAAACAAAAAACAGAGAGAGAATTAAAAGAAAATAACCACAGATTCAAAGTCAGAACATTATCATTGATAACTCTCTCCTCCAATTTGAAGACCCTACTTACTATATTCTTAATACAAGGTATGATGGGTAAATTATCGCCATTGTATATTTTTAATTTCACACATGGGCATTGTTTGTTTTTGATTTTGTCAACTGCAAAATATAATAGAGTCAGTTAAGCAGCGTCTGTGAGAAAAGAAGCCTCATGACATAATTCACTCTGCCAGAAATTTGGAAACAGCATATTGTGCTGCCTGGCATTTATGGTGTAAGCTCCAATATAAACATTTAACAGTACTTGGGTGTCAATCTGAGGGCAGTGCAGAGGATTTGGAAAGAGTTGGAGGAGTCTAATGGTGATTATGAAAATGTTTGGGGTGATCATTAGTGATGGCAACATTATGCCTCCATTCATCTTCCTGCAGAGCCTCAAACTCAACACTGAGGCCTACATCAAGTGCCTTGAGGAGGTAGTGCTGCCCTGGGCCAAGAGTGTGGCTGCTGGAAGGACCTATGTTTGGCAACAGGACTCTGCACCATGCCACACAAACAGGAGAACACAGTCATGGCTGTTAGACAAGTTCTGCAACCACATCACCTCTTACATCTGGCCACCTAACTTCCCTGACTACAATCCCTTTGATTATTATGTGTGGGGATCAGGTGAGCAAGAGACCAACAAAACTTCTTGTAACACCAAAACACCAAAGTTGAACTGAAGGCAGCATTCACCAACTTAAACAAGGAGACTGTCCAGAAGAGATGCAGGAGATTCTGAAGTTGTTTGGAAGCCAATAGTGATTTTGTTTATTTATTTATATCTATTTATATTGCAGCTCATGCCTGCAGTTACAAGTAATCAATAATATTTGAAATTTTGAAATCATATTTATTTTTTGAAACAGTTTCTCCTGTTTGTGTGGCATGGTGCTGACTCCTGTGGATCTTTGATTGTCTTTCAATCATTGCACCTCACCTGCTATCCTCTTCCACTGCACCTATGATGCACACAGCACTAATTGGAAACAGTAAGGTGCCATTGGTATCAACATTAAATGCTCCATCATGCATTACCTGACATTTTGAAGTAAGTACTTGTTCATTTATTCAAACCAGTATCATAAGTTGTCTCAATTTTGAGATGATGAATTTTTTTATTATCAATTGTTTTCAATGGTTTTCTTCATCTTGGCTGAAGACGTATGAGGTTAGAATAAAGGAGTATGCTAAAACTTAAACTCACACACTAAATCTCAAAAACAGATCTTACATGGATCATACCTTATAATTTGAGTTTCTGTGTCTGAACTGGTTAAAGTATCACCCACAGGCAACACGCATACAGGATGTAGACTGCAGTTTCAAGCTTTGTCTGAAATTACTACTTTATTCCAATTTTACTTAATTTCTGGGATGAGCTTTAGCTTTCATCAGGTTACCCAAATTGACATATACCTAATTAAATCCAGTGGGCACAACAGCCAAAAAGTTGTGATAACAAAACAAAAATTAGGACAATAGTCCATGTGTAAATAATTTACACTACTTAATTAAATGATCAAAAGTAATAAAATTGTCATCTTAGTGATGTGATACCCAAATGTAGTAATATTATGTCAGAATAGAACTTTGTGTTCATTTTCAAACCAAGGAAGAAAGATGCAGAGTTAATCTTAGGTGAACTCCTGACCACCAAATGTAGAAGCACCTGTCCTCACAAATAAATCTGAGATAGATATAAGCAATTAGAGTTGGGCAGTCTCTCAGACCTCACAGATAAGGATGCAAGGTCCAGGTTTTGGATGAGAAGCCTGAGGCCACATGCCAGACACTGTTCGAGATTAATTGAAGACATAGTGAAAATAGTGTAATGTTAAATATGAAAGTTTTGATTCTTGTAATTTTCATTAGTTCACATGCGTTATCATTTTATCCGCACCTTCCAATTTATAACACAAAGTTTTGGTTGGTACATTAATGAAAAAAAAAACCCCAAAAAAACAAAGAGAAGGAATGGATCTCTGAGTAAATGAATATACTTAAATTGTGTATCTTTCTATCTTGTCAAAGCTGATCAAGACTTAAATGAGTAAGTGCCTAAGAACACCAGGGAACTCAAGTAACCTGTGACCTTGTGTCAAACTAAAAAAAAGGTTAGAAAATGAAGGAATATAATTTAGGATCATTTAAATTTTGGTGAAGGTAGCAGGGATGAAAGCTGATTGGATCAAATTCAGATCCTTCTCATTCCTTGGAGGAATCACTCCCTCATTGACCATGTCTTCAGAGGTCTAGACGTACTCATCATGCTTGGCCAACTGTGGGTTGGTGAGGGTATTTAACCCATAGTTGGAAGTTGACCTCCTGGAACGGTTATCATCCAAGGCTATATGACTGAGTCTCTCATGGTTATTTACTCATAAGACATGAATTCATACCGTCTCCTGAAAGTATTTGCATGTAAATGAATACAATAAACTTGACTGGAATTCAAACTCAGCTCTCCAATTCCTCAATCCGTGTTGTTATTCATAACTCTATTCCGCCTCCATTTGATAACATTTACAGTAAAACATTTATTAGTTGTTCTTTAAAGTGTTTGAAAATAAGTCCTGGAAGTTGATTAAATAAGTTTTTAGAAAATTAAACAAATACAACAGTTAATATTGTCGGTCTTTCGTTAATATTCTCTGTCTTTCATTAATCTCATCTGCTATGAAGCAAACTGACTTTATAGGCTATCACATTCTGATGTGGGGGAGTCTTTTGTAAATCAACTGAAAAAACAGAAGGTACTTTTCAAGTTAATAACTTCAGTTCAAAGAAGACCAGATGTTTTTTTTATATGACAAACATTAAAAGGAAAAATAGAAAAGCTAAAAGCTTTTTATTATTGACATTTACTCAGTTTTTCTGCCAGGTGGCAGAGATAGTTCCATGTTTTCCTTACAAAATAAACTGAATGTTAACAGCTAAGATTTTGAAGACTGATTTTTATGGTAAGCAAGCATTCCTCATTTGGAACACTGTTTATTTAATTTATTCTTTTGTGCTATACAAAACAGAGTTTAGTAAATACAGATAGCCTTGTGCCATACAAGGTAAGCTATGTACAAAGAGTTTTTTGTTATACTAATTTCATTGAAACAGAATCCAAACCAATTACTGCCCATTATCTGATTGAGATTTCTGAAATTGGAAGTTTATTTCCTTGCAGGAATTTTATCAATAACATCTTTCATACTCATATTTTCTTTTAATCATTCATTATAAAGATAGTTCCTGACAGTCTACTCCAAGAAGATTTGGATTTTTCAAAGGAAACAACAAGAAACAATTCTAAGAAATTAAATAATAAAAATTGGAGGAGAAAGCAAAAATGATGATCGTCTAAAATCAACTGGACTTTTGTCAACAATTTACATTTACTTTTTAGACCAAAATTCTAACTTTGGTAAATATTGATCCAAATGGAATCAGCCATCAAGTTGTAAAGTAGTCAGTCTTGGGAAAAAATGTGAAGGAATAGATGGCAAAATAATTTCTGCAGCTCAACATGATCACAAGCTGATTTATCAACATTCAATGACACGCATGGCTGTAAAATATTTGAGAGCCATCAATAAGAGGAACGGATCAGATTTAGAAGATAAAAATATTCAAAGATGGTTTATATTTGCATGAAGTATTAAATTCAGAGCTGCTGTCATTCTTCAAAGATTTACCTTCCTACTCCCCCCCCAAACACCTTCACAAAAATAAGTTTACATGACACCAGTCATCGAGATGTGCTTTAAAGAGTCCTTAGTGATAGAAAGAAAAATCTTAGAGTAGAAATGAAACCTGAAACATGTGCAGGCTGACAAATTTAGGATCATTGCTCTTTTTCTTCTTTTATGTTTCATGTCCCGTGGAAGATCATGGCTCTCCACAACTTTCTATCCTTTGTGGCCCTAAGTAATATTTATCTCCTTACTATCCTTCCTGATCTTTGTTCTGACATGCATTTACATATGCTCATTACACTGATTACTTGCTATTTCCCTCTTCTTTTTCTTCAGAATATTGTCGAACAGGACTCTCCACAACTTCCAATCCTTTGTATCACTAAGTAATGTTCGTTTCCTTACGAGTTCCACATTTACATGTGCTTAGTTGGTAGAACACATTGATCTGAACAATTTGAACTTTGAAAAAAAAAAAAAAAAAAAAAAAAACCTTTCTTGTTGAAAAAGGACACAGGTGTATTTGAAAATTGTGATTTTTAACATCTTTCTCCTCATGCTTCCATTCGGTCAAAAGACCGACTAATATACAAAAAATATTATTAGTATTCAGCATCTGTCTATATATAATGTAACTAGTGTGTTATTAGTCTTATTATCAATATTATTATTTTTGTTATTTTATCATTTCTCAAATTTCATTGGCCTATTATATATATATATATATATATATATATAAAAAGAAAGAACAGTAAGATATATGATCCGTGTTCTTATAGAAAAAAAAACATATTTAAAATCAATTAATTTATTATATATATATATATATATATATATACACACACACACACATATATATATATATATATATATATATATATACATATATACATACATACATACATCTATATATTGCAGATGCTCGCTCAGGTAAATTTGTTTGTTCAACACCCCACACAACCCACCTGTGGTTTATACTGCAGCTATGCTGAGCAGACCTTAGTTACAGTTTCTTGGAGAGAGTGTGTTATCTAGTGTTATCAACAATTTGAACAAGGCCAGCATGCCCAAGACCTTGGTCACAATGACTTGTGGCTTTGTGCTAGCACAGCTACTGATGACCCACAAGAGTTCCATTAACCCAATTTCACTCACAAGGCTTGGGTCAACCCATACTATAGTTTTCAGGCACTTTCCAAACATGCCACACACTGGGATCGACCTCAATCCAGTCCGATAACATCAGGAAGACGCCATCCTGATATATCGACTATAGTGAGATCCAAACTCAGGTCTCATGGTCAGAAAGCATACGTTCTAACCATTCAGCCATGCGCCCACACACGTGGTGAAATAACTTATTACATGGAACCTTAAAGTGGTCTGTTTTTATTCATATATATATATATATATTATTTATTTATTGCTGGTGTGTGTGTGTATATATATATACATATATATATATACATACATACCAGCAGTGTGTATTCCTAGAAAGCAAGATATGCGTTGCTTTGTCCTTTAAAAATTATTCAATACAAAATGAAAAATATCTTTATTTCTTAAGTTTAGCATTTCATTTATTTCAGTTTTATCCTCAGTGGAGTTCTACTGATTGTTACAGACACTTGAATCTTGGAAGTAGACATTCGTCTTTGAATAGCTATATCTCATGTACTACAATAAAAAAATATAACACTTGAAAATGAAATATAGAGTAAATTTGGGAAAGGACTAACATCTTTTAGTATACACAACATCAAGCAGTCAGTAGCAGCAAGCAGCTAATGAGTTGATGAAAAAACAATTTAATTGAACAAGCTTTGAAATGGTAAGAGAATATTTTATGTTAAGTTCATCTTATTAACAAAATCACTGGCCCCAAAACTAGATGGTACATATACTTGACTATTGAGAGAATTGTTAAATGTAAGCAGGAAACAACATATGACCAACCAAGAACTATATGGGGAAAACTATTAAAGATTATGAACACAATCAAGTTTAATGGTCATTGCTGGAGAAATAAATAAGAAGTTGTGCATCAGCTTATATGATGGCATCGAAATAATGGGAAAAAGATCAAGAGGTAGACTAGTAGGAAGTTTCATCAATCAACTCATAGATGACACTGGAATCAGAAAGGAAGGACTGGTTAGAGCTATGGATGACAAAAATGGTTAGAAGGAAATGGTTAGAAATGTTTGTTTGAGGACAAGCTGATAAAGCTACTTTGTAAAATAAATTTAAAAGAATTTAATATTAATAAAAATGATACAGCCATAACATTTAATAATAATAGTGATTTGAAGACATTTAAAAAAGTATCAATTTAAATATCCTCAAAGCAGTCAAAATCCAAATAATTACATCCTGAGAGAAAAACTCTAAATTTTATTCATTGACTACTGAAATGTTTTCATTTATTTCATTTTTACAGCTGGTTTTCTGCTTCACTCAAATTTGTTTATTAGTTGAGGGGGAGTTGCATCTCCTCTGACATCAAATAGGTTTCTACTGTATTGGAAGGAAATGGTTAGAAATGTTCTTTTGAGAAAAAGCTGATAGATAATTTTGGTAAAGTTACAAATTGCAATTCTTTGACTATGGCTTAACTCCTCAAATGCAAAATAGACTTTATACCAAAGTACAGTTATATATTTTAGCACAGTCTAAAACAAAATTAAAAGAATGAAGGCTAGCATTTTGAAATTCAAAGGCCAAGAAAGAAAAAAATGATGTCATCAGATTTCAAAGTGTCTGAAATATTGTCACAAAAAAAAAAAGCAGCATGATATTGGAAATTTTTTTATTTTTTATTTTTTAAAATTCCAATTCTCTTTGCAAGCCTAAAAGCTTTAAAGAACTTGCAATAACAGCCAGAATTCAAGACTTATTAAATTTTTTAAATTTATATTTAAAATTAAAAAACAATTTAAATTTTAAATTAAATTTTTAAAATATTTATAATTAAATTTTTATTTATATTAAAATTTTAAATATCTGTCTCTGTGGTTAACTGGAGCAGGAAAGGGCTTGTAAACTGTAATGCCTCCAAAACAAATTTGCTCTCATTTACCCACCATAGATAACAATCACTGCCTCCCATCAGAATGGCTGATGAGAGTGTCTCTCTACACCTACTTGGTCTCACGCTTTTTACTGACCGAAGGTGGATCAACTTCATTGAATCAATAGTTTCATCTACCGCAAGGAAAGTTGTTTCTCTGTGTCACACCAGAAGGTTTTTCTCGCCCGAGTCCATCCTTCAAATCTACAAATCAACCATTTGTAATTGCATTGAATACTGCAGCTCTATATAGTCTGGTGCCCTCACTGTTCATCTCAAGGTCCTCAAGAAAATCCAGAGACGGGCGACTTTCACTGGTACCCCAACTACATGAAGTTAAGTGTACTACTAGGTTGGCATTTCAGTCCCATCCTTTCACTGTCGAAACGGTTAAATGTAGCCATCTCTTCTACTCCAACAGCTTCTTATCTTGCACTTCCTGCCAGTGGAACTCCCTTCCTCTTACTTGCTTCCCCGGTAGCTATAATCTTCAAATATTCAAATGTAATGTCAATCAACATCTTCTGATGCCATGATCCTGATCCCCTGTGTCCTTCTCTATATCCTTTTCTCAAACACCCACCTCTTTACTCTTGCTCTCACTTTCTGTAACCTCTTGTGCACTAGTGGCACTCCCGACTTGCTTGGGGTGATATGCTTAAAAAAAAATATATATCTGATATGAGGTATTATGATTATTTACATTATTTGGACCTGTTATCTTCATATATATATATATATATATATATATATAAAGAAAATTGGTTCATTGTATTACACAGGGTATATATTCTTGGCATATGCTGAGGATTGTTGAGATGGTTACAATCAAACTAAGAAGACCTACCCATGTGTAGGCAAAAAAATTTTATTTTCAGATTAGTAATAAATTTTATTTGTTTTTATTTATACAAATTAAATTTATTTCCCAATTTTTAGAAGATGATTTGTATCCTTTAATCATGTCTTTTGATACCCCTATTATTTGAATAAATGTTTTCAGTATTCTTGTCTGTACTAATAAAAATAAAAAATGAACATTTTTTGCCAACAATATATTGCTGAAGAAGGGCTGGCTGAAAAGTTTCTTTGGTGCTTTTTAATAGTATTATTAGATGCTTTCATTAGTATTATTTAAAGCTTATAAGAATTTGAAAGTGATAGTAAATGGAGCTAACTCTTTACATTTCAAAGCTCAACCCTGACCATGAAACCAGGATTATGGTAGCATTTGCCAACTTCAACAAGGAGACTTCTGGAGGCTATGGTTGAAGTCTATGGCGATTTTATTGAATAAATTTACTCTTTAGTATTTCAAGATATTTTTTTGAATTTTGATCAAAATATATATTAAAATGAAATGTCAGTGTTATTTTCATTTAGATGACAATTTATGCATCGCACCCTATATATATATATATATATATATATATATATACACAAAATACATAAGCAGATGCGAAGACGCGCACACACACACACACACGTGCAGAAGGGAGTACTGAAAAATTCACATCACAATAGAATAGATTTTCCTCAACATTATCATGTTTGATTAGATTTTAAGAAATGGATTAGGCCAAGAACTTTTCAGCATCCCATTGGGTGTGTGCCCATGTGTACACTTTCACACACTTCTAGTGAACTATCAACAAGTATGCAGGCCTGCTTTAAAGATCTATTTTATTAGGGATTCTTTTAGTATTTGACTAAATAAGGTAATTTTATTTTAAACATGATAGACAACCACAAACCTTCTCCATCCATTTCCCTTCACTTCATGAAACATTTCTATGCAGAGCAACTACAGAAGCCATATTGATTGCCCAACACATTCATCAGGTTCAATACCATTCAATTTCTTCTTGTGACTTCAAATTAACTTTGACGCCAACTGAACTGAAAATACAAGAAATTTTGTGACTTCAGACAACAAAATAAAAACCATTGTCTTCAGAAAAGGAACAAGACTTTGAAGTAGATGCAATGCTTGAGGCAAAGACAGGAGGAATGAATTTCATTCTTCTTTTATAAAATGATAATAGAGAGAAAGGAAAATCCAGAGAGAATTTCTCACCTTTGATTCATTGGCTTAAATAATAGAATCAAACTGAATGCTGATCAGAGTTGAAAGCATTGGAAATTGAACTGAAGAAGATTAAAGCCAAAAAGATTATAAATTGAATCCAGTTATCCGAATGCAACAAGAATTTTCTATTCAATTTCCTTGGTATACAAAAATATTATCTTTTAGAAAATAAACCTAAAAATCTTTTAGACAATCATCGTAACAATCACCAGAGTTGTTTGAAAGCAAATTTAAAATGGAAAAACAAACTGTAAATTTATCTTGTTGCCAAAAATGAAAGAATTAAAATTTTTAAAATAAAGCCAGTTTTTGTTTTAATGAAAAGTATTTAATAAAAATTCAGGGATGTTATTACTAACATCCATGTCTTCATTATTCTTTTACATCTAACAAGTACTATTAGTTTTATGCCTTTATACCAGACAGAAAACATCATCATTTGAAAAAATTTGCAAACATTGTAATTGCTCTGCAAAGTTAAAGGCAGGTTGATTTGTAAGTTTTCTTATTGCAGTCAAATTGGCAAAGAGCATTTTCAGGGATGCAAATTCAATGCTAGGGTCTCGAAGCTTCAAATAATGGCAGGAAGCTTTGGGAGAATTTAATAGTCTTCAAAATTCTTAAAACAATGTTTAATATAAGAATCTTTTAAAAACAGGAACATAATTGAGATTCTGTGTAACTTTTAGAAAGGATCTTTGCAGCATTTCCTTAAAATAAAAAGAACAAACAGAATTTTGATTTCATTAAAATACAACTTGGGATACGACAAGAAAGTTTAAGAAGGAAAATAAATTCTACATCATATTCGTTTTTCTGACTCATTAGTAATTTTATGAGTTTTACAACTTGAAAATAAAATAACCCTCTCTCCCATGAAAAAAAAATCATAAGCTATGCATTTGCAATACTTGAATTTTGATTGGTAGATCATGAAGCTGCAGCTGATTGGCTAAGAGAAAGTCAGTCAGGAAAGAAGGAAAAAAAAAAAAAAAAAAAACTAACTCCAGTACACTTTGATTGGCTGACTGCATTTTCTCTTTATTTTTTTCTCTGATCCCATTCTGTTCACTGCAGCTTATATTAAGTTAATCAACATGGCATCCTTTTTTTTGTACTGTTATTGATCTTGAAAAGAAAGAGAAATGCAGAAGAAAGTAATTCAAGATTTAAAGCCGAAATGAGATGGAATGAATCCCTATTTGTGCTTATACCACCTTGCCAGCTGCCACTGTATTTTATGCCTGAAAGAAACAAGCACCTATTAATTTTATGGAATTGGGAATTTTGTTTGAGTAACCAGGGAACTTTATTTTGGTTTCACTAAACAAAGTGATAAAAGTGCAACAAAATTTCTACATTTTTGTTTTGTTTAGATTTTCAACTAAAACTTTTACTTGGCACCATTCATCTCAAGCTAAAAAAGAAAAAGAATAATTTTTTATGATCAACTCAAAAATCAGTTTTACAAATATTTACTCTGCCATTTCTCTAGACTAATTTAATTGCTCCCAATAAATTCTGTTCAAAAATCTAAATTTCATCAAATTTTCATAATTTAGAAGCAGACAGTATTAATCTTTTTTTTTCTTTTTTTGTACAGAAAATGAATCTTTTAATCTTATATGATAAATTTTCTAATAAATGGACTTCACTGCTGGAAATCAAAAAGGGAAAAAAAAAAAACAATCAAATTTCTAAAATGATAAACACTCCAGAACAAGTACCATAGAGGTCTGTATTTCAGACAACCAAAATAGATTCTTAAAATATTAAGAATTCCTGCATTAATATTATCAAGACTGGAATTTCATACTGCAGAAGCAATGTTAGAAATAAAGGAAATTTAATATAAATATTATAGAAGAAAGAATTTCAGAAAAAAATAAATGATCAGAAATCCCATATAAATATTATCAAGGTAAACAGATTGATTCATAAATTCCAAAATTATAGAGACCAACATTTCAGCTCTGAAAAAAAAAAGACAAATTCTTAAAATAATTGAACATCAAGTAAATCCAAAATTATTATTATATGCATTTGAGTATCATAGAAACCAATGTTTCCGTTTAACGAAATCTGCAATAATTTCACCAGGCAAATAGATTTTTATAACCCCAGTTGAAAAACCATAAGTTTGTATAAGCATAATAGGTAGAACCCATTTCAACTGCAAGTGGAACAGGTGAACTTATAAAAGAACGAGTTTACATTAGCTGAAGGCTATCAGTTCAATACTTGTGCTAGGTTGTAAATATACATTTGAGCACTGTCTATATCTCTGAGATGAGGTATTATGATTATTTACATTATTCAAACTGTTATCCTCTTCTTCATTGCCATATTCACAATGTTTTGGGTTCAATTCAAAATTTCAATCACCTAAAGAAGCCTAGAGTGTACAATGACTGAAACATTGTGAATATGGCAATGAAGATGAGGATAACAGTCCGAATAATGTAAATACATTTGAGCTATTTTACAACTTAACAATCTTGTATATATTCTCTTTTTCCTTTTTTCCCCTTCTTTTTTAAAAGTTCATTAGTATTTTTTTTTGCATACTAATTCTGCTAAAATAGAGTCCTATGGAAATATCATAGTTAGGAATTAGTAATACCAAAAACCCTTTTACAAATCCCTAAAATGATAATAACTGTTGTATTAGTTTTACAATGGTCAGTGATTTGGTCTACAGAAATGTATTTCATCTTCTATGTGCTGTATCTGTTTAGGATGTTGATGATCATGGCCCTCTACAACTTCCTGTCCTCTGTAGATCATAGTAAATTTTGTCTTTTTGTTATCTCTCAAACCCTGTTCTGCCATCCATTTACATAAGCTCATTATGTGTGCTGTTTTCCTCTGTCCTGTGAGTATCAAATTTTCCAAGTCCTCCTTCCTCATTATGTGCCCTAGAAATTTCAATTGTCTCTTTATGATGTCAAGTGTACATTTTATTTCAATTTTCTCTAAAATATCATTGTTGCTCACATGGTATTCTCAGTATCCTTCTGTAGAACCACATTTCTGTTGCTTCAAGTCTCTTTTTCATTTGTTTGGAGTCTCTTCATCTGTGAGGGGAGTATCCATCATATATCACCATATAGGAAGACCAACATTACTTAACAGTTCAAGTCCTCATTTCTTTGTTGCTAATGAAATTTTCCTTTTTCTTAATACTTTGCTTAGCATTTGGGAAGCATCTATTTCAATGTAACTTTGGATTTTGAACAACAAGAATTTCAAGAAAAGTGTCATAGAATTTAGTTCTGCATGAAAAATAATTCCAAATAATAGCAGATGTTGACAGGAATAAAAAACATGAAACATTTTGTTAACATTTTAAATCGAATTTGATATTTTGTTCACATGTAATGAATCCAGTAAATTGGAGAAAATTTTTTTAAAATTTTAATCAACTTGAAGCACTTTCTATCTGAATTTCTGAGATGAGGCATTATTATTGACATTTAGACTCAAGACTTTATCATTGTTGTTTCAGCTATTGTTCCCACTGGACTTCTTCAGGTGTCTATCAATCCAGGTAACTTCCAGGGAATTTCTAACTGAACTCTTTATTTAATCTACAGCGGTTGATTATTCTCATTCTGCTGTTCACGTATAGGGACATCTCATCTTGTTCTCACTCAGTTATGGACTGTGGAAACTCTTGTTGATTAAATAAAGGGTTTGTTTCAAAATTACCTGAAAGTTACCTAGATCGACAGCCACCTGAAGAAGGCCAGAGTTCACAACTGCTGAAACAATAAGCTCATTAGTATAAAAGTAAATAATGCAAATAACAAATTGGAGTAAAAAGGAAAACTGTCTGCTTTATCAAAAAGGGTGTTCCCACAATATGGTATAATCCAAGTAATGAAATCAAATTTGACACTCAAAAATTTTCTATAATGCTTTGGCTGGAAAATGTTGGTTAATGAAAAAATTTTAAAAGAAAGGCTTAAGAGAGGGAAGAAAAAATTGATTGAAAGGAATGAATTTAAAAATATCCAAATGTTTTCGGAAATCCCTTGTGACAGAAATGAGTAAAAAGTCGCTTAAGATAACGACACCTCTTAGCAATAAGAGAAAGAAAAACAGAAACTGAACAGCCGACACAAAAAACGTCCAATGGGAAAAGAAAGAAAATGGTAAAAGCTGAAAATTCCAAGAGAAGAAATTCATTTACCAAAAGCCAAGAATTATAAAGGAAAGAAAATGAAAAAGAAAAGAAAATGCTATTAAATATGGATTTGATTACAATGAAAAAACCAGATTCAGTACATTGAACTTTCTTCTTTCATTTCAGAGAAAAAAAAATTGATTCTTTAATTTATGTAAAGCCGATCTGTTTGCAAAATAACATCTCGGATTCCAAATTCCAATATTAAACAAAAACAAAAAGAAAACAAGAAGCAAAAAGACAGGTCAAATCAAAATATGTACATCCATGAGTAGAAGAGATTTGGAGTAGGGGCAGAGAGAGAGAAATATGTCTTAACATGCAAGCATTTGTAGATATTGCATTGTGTGATGTGTGCATATATATATGAATAATTGCATATATATGAATAATTGAATGTATTTGACACATACATTTTTTGATATGATTGGTGTGTGTGTACTTTCTACTATCTGTCATGCCTTTTTTATTTTTATTCTCAATCCTTCGACACACACCAAAAAGAAACATTTCTGCCTGTCCTGCTAACAATGATGTATCAGTTATACACTGGGTGGGGGCCACCTGGCTCTGCTAACATTGCCCATGCAACAGTTGTTCTGAGAAAAACCCTCAAATTATATATGGATTCCAGCATACAACAATGGACAAACAGCCAATAAAATAACTGTGTGTGTGTGTGTGTATTTTCAATATGCATGTTGTAACATTGCTTTATATAGAAACACAAGAATATTGGTTGAAAATGTAAAACTATCATGTCATCACTTTATATATTGAAAATCTGAATGTATTCTCTCTCATTCATCTATTTTCTAAACTATACATAAACTAAAGTATATTTTCCTCTTTTAATTTATATTTACAAGAGGATTCTGAAAAACTGACCAGGCATCAGAATTTCTTTTTTTAAATCCCTTCTTTGTTGGCTCATACCTTTTCAACATGTCCTTGTATTTGAACTGTAGTCACAGTAATAGAATGTTAATTTGTCTCAAATTCTCCCGTCAAATAAGAACATTCCAATGAGCTTCCATTCTTAATAATTTTATTTTTAATCATTCTACCCCAAGCAAGACAACAAGGCCACTAAGATGCAGGGGGTGAATATCAAATAAATCATCTACAGAACATCAATTCAGCTTGATTCCTTACCGTTTCCAAACGGATTTGACCCCATTCATCTACCATGTTATTCTACAGATCATTTGCAGGTTTATTGCATTACATGCTTTCCTTCTTTGCCATAAATTCTCTATGATATTGATGTCAGACAATTAGAACAAGCCAACTCAGCCACATCAATGTTATTATTTCCAATAGAGACTGTGACTAATCTGACCATGCTACAAATCACATAACTGATGCATATGAATTGAAGTGTATCAAAGCATAAGCTTATTTAATATTTTTAAATAAGATTTACTATTCCCTTAATGTGAAACAAGAGACTGGCATGAATGTATGTCTGACCCTCAAACCCACATGAAAAATTTCCAATTATTTATCAAAAGTCAATCAATGGACCAATATATTCATATGGTAATGTTAAGATTAGCCACTTCCTGATAAGAAAACATTCAGCACTCATTGACCAAACAGTTAGCATTGCTTTCAGATAAAATTCATAAAATCTTTGTCTTAAAATAGTTTTTGATCATTTCCACTAGCTGTTATCACCCTTTCTGTTATTGACAGGAATTCCTTTCATAACCTTTTGTTTAAAGAAATGTGCAAAGTCAACATGTCATTATTTTCTCTTTGATTTACATGGAATATTCATTATAGTTGTTGTTGTTTTTCAAGCTTTTTATTTTTATTTTTATTTGTGATTTTGTAGCTCCAAACTGCAGAATCTAACAAAATGCAATCCTCCATAAGGCGCACACAGCTCATTCATTTGAAGACATTTTTAGTCATTGATCTGAGAAAATGGTTACATGTGGCTGATTGCTTTGAAATTCTAATCGACTTTGATGCCATGTATCACATCCATATGAGAGTCTAAATCTGACAAGGATATTTAAGATCATGACATGAGTTCTTAGGTTAATGTTTTGGTTTTTCAGCATTTTGCAGTGTTTGACAAAATTATCCCTATATCAGTCTATTCTGTATTCAATTTCCTTATCTCAAATACTAAATTTACTATAACTGAGCTATACACCAAGGTATTTGATATGTTTAGCATTTACTAATTCCATAAGATTTGAATTTTATGATGGACTAGCAGTATAACCTGTCTTTCATCAGGTCTTTCATTACTGGGAATTTTTGCCATTCAATTGGAGCAGTTTAAGTTTAAAGTCAGCCGACTCGAAAATCAATATTAGTAACAAAATTTGGGTGCATCTGAGGCACATCCCCAAATGGGGGGGGGTGTAACAATTTGAAGTGGGACCTGAAAAGGGAACTGTATAATAATAAATATTATTGTAATAATTTAAACTATTTATTTTTATTAAAGTTTTTATGAAAGATATATATCCAGGAACAGATAGTAAATAGTAGCTGCTGAGAGTTATAATGGACAGGAAGTAGTGGAGAGCCATTGTCGCCAAAAATTTGGACTCAAAACTGGTACTGAAAAGTTATCTATCAAACAAAAAAAATTTAATCAAAATCGGATGAAAACTGTGGAAATGTATAAACAACATCTGATCACACACACACATTTTGAGAATTATAGATATAAATTTAGAGTAAGTGCCTTCACTGCTTCCATTCCAATTCCAGATCATAGTTTCTGTTTTCAAAAGGTTTTATCCAAAGTCCTACTTCTTGTAATACCTGGTAATGAATGTTGACTTTTGGTTCAAGATCATTCTTATCCCAAATATGAATATCTACACCATCATCATCATCATAGTGCGCCTGCCCACCCCTGTCACCACCCTGTTAGTACATTGGCCTTGGGAGGGAAAAATTGAACTCTGTAGCACACAGCTATTATATGAATAATGCATATGCATTACCAATGATTATACAAGAAAAATTCATTACCAGGAAGAAAGGGATTGTCAGTGGTCAGGAATGAAGGCAAATATGACTGATAGAAAAAGGATATATGTATAATGTAAATCTATTGCTAATTATTTTACTATAGGAATGTACTAACAATAAGAAAGGGATTGTCAGTGGTCAGGAATGAATGCAAGCATTACAAACAGAATAGGCCTATTATCTGTATAATGGAAAATACATTGCCAATGATTTTCCTATAAAAATACATTGAAAATCAGGAAGAAAAGGATTGTCAATGGTCAGGAATGAATAAAGCCTTACTTACAGAACAGATTTATAATACTGACAGGTGTTTAATCAAACATAAGTGATTACGGGTGAATAATTAGAAATTTGTTGAATAGATGTTTAAATCTTAAGTATTTCTATTTATCAGTCTAAATTAATTTATATTAATAATTATTTAAAATTCATTACATTTGATTAATTCCTATTTCTTAATAAAAAATTGATTCTATTTCTCGATCCTGGTACATGACTTTCCCAAGGATGATGCAATCATTACTAATCAAATTTTTTAAAATACCAGATTTCTTTGTTTTGGGGTGTTTATGTTGTTAGAATTCATTTCTATACAGATATTTTATGAAATCCCAACATCCAAAAATGAATTCATGAATAAAATATAAATATCCAATTATTTTAAATAACCTTCAATATATAATACTGGCGTATTTCATTTAGAAAAAAAACGTTAAAATTTACCTTTTTCTCTCTGCCGTGCAATAGCCTAGGGATAGGATCTCTGACTGATGCCAAATCAGGTTTCGATCCTAGCTTAAAGTAATCAGATATCTAGCTACACTGAAGAGCAAGTCTGTCTATGGATGACAATATATATATATATATATATATATATATATATATATAAAAAAGAAAGAAGTTCCAATGAGAGAAAACTATGTATATTAAAAAGAAGAGAGGTGCCGCAAACGTTTTTGGTTGTAATGTGCTTTTTTTAGAAAAATAATCATGTGTTTCTATCAGTGTGTGTGTGTGTGTGTGTGTGTGCTTCCCCTCCATCCATGTGCTGTCTTGCTGTGAGGAGTTAGTAAACTCATTTGTACATGTGTAGTAAAATTATGGAAAATAAAGCATAATATTTTTTCTAAAAAAAACATTACAACCAAAAACGTTTGTGGCACCTCTCTTCTGTTTAATATATATATATATATATATATATATATATATATATATATATATTTTAGTTGGATTGATATGAGTTTGTGACCCTGGGTTTCATGCTTTTGCGAGATATATATATATATATATATGTGTGTGTGTGTGTGTGTATATATATATATATATATATATCTCAAGTAGCAAAATCAAATAGTATAACTTAATCAAAAATATCCTTGCTGTTTTTTAAATTGTGTGGGAAGAAATGATCAGCTAATGAGTGTGTCACATACTGGAGAATTGGTGGGGGTATTGCTCTTGATCCTTCAGGTGTGTTGCTCATGCACATCAGTCATATCTCAAGAAGTGGTAAGGAAACATGGCAGTGTCAAAGCAACTCATTCAGGGTTATCTGTTTTATGACTTTAATGTGGTCTTGTCCAAGTCACCAAATATGTCAAGCCTTTGGGGATAAGGCTGTGAGTGAACGTACTGCCAGGCATTGGTACCAAAAGCAAAAGTTTGGGAGATCTATCCCTTTGTGATGAACCCTACAGTGGTCGACTGCAGGTCTAGGATGATGAGGCCCTAATGACAGTCACAGGAGAACAACAGCCAAGTCTGTGGTGAGCCTGCCAAACACTTCCAAGTTTCTGATATAATAGACTTCACCTGCACGAGTTTAGCAAGTGGCTACCCGACACAATGTCTGAAGCCAACAAGTGACTGCCTCTTTCTTGTTATTTTCTTGTCTCTGCAACATAGCTAAATTTGATCAAGTGCTTACCAGTAACAAATGTATAACAGTGCTGAGTATGCCAAATATTGGTTGTCACGATGGGACCCAGTGCCTCACACCACAAGCTCAGCTCTACACCCATACAAGATCATGTTCTTTACCTGGTGGACTAGTCAACAAGTGGTGCACTATGACCGACTACCAAACCATCACTGCAGACATGTACTTGCAGCAATCGCAATGTGTGCAACAGGTAACAAAGCAGAAGGATCCAGCATTGGTTAATTACCAGGTCTCATGTGGCATGGGTGGCTAGGAATACCATACGGCAATTTAGCTGAGAGACACTGTACCATCCACCTTACTCCTCAGAACTTGTACCAACAGTTTACCACCTCTTCCATTCCTTGGATAACCACCTTCATGAGGAATCCTTTGCAAATGAGTCAAACTTGGAGCAGGAACTCATAAACTTCTTTGCATCCAAGAGATCTGATTTTTACCACCAGGGCATTGGTGCATGTTGGCAAAAGGTTCTGGATGCCAGTGGGGAATTCTTTGAGGACCAATGGTATCTCAAATTTGCTGTATACTATTTTTTTCTAATAAATAAAAAAATGGCAATGTCTTTTGTGGTTATCTTGTAAAATCACATTTATGATCCTTGAAGTAATACTCATACAACAAAAACAACCATCTATAAATAAAAACAATTTTAATTTAAAAAAACATATACCACACTTATATCACAAAACTCACTAGTTCTACAAGACGCATCATTTATCTCTACCTATCCTGATGATAATTTAAGAAAGTCAAAAGCTTCGACCATATTTTTTGTACTTTTCTTCTGAAATTAGCTTCAGACAATTTCTGACAGT
Source organism: Acanthosepion pharaonis (assembly GCA_903632075.3). Lineage (NCBI taxonomy): Eukaryota > Metazoa > Mollusca > Cephalopoda > Sepiida > Sepiidae > Acanthosepion > Acanthosepion pharaonis. Next base: position 252,272 of record CAHIKZ030000547.1, on the reverse strand, counting down.
ATTTCAACCTCATCTGAGAAGGATTATTTGTAACTTGAAAAAGTCAATCAATAAAATTAATTGACACAAAATGTCCAAGTCACCAAATATATATATTGATACATGTGTGTGTATATATATATATATATATATTTATATTTATTTATTTATTTAGTAGTACACAATAAAATCCCAAATTACCTCATATGGAGAATAGACCTATTTCAACCAAAGAAAACTTTGTCAGTCTTATTCAACCCTGATATATAGACTGAATTTGTGTCAAATTAGAAATTTAACTGTGACATTTGTCAAAAAATTAATACAGAATTTATCCATTTCAATGTTTCAGTCAGGCAAAAAGCACAAGACAGTGGTCAGGAGAGGATGGAAGGTATTAGCCTTAAAGGAGAGAGGTTTTTATAAAAATAGACCTGGATATTAACCTTATGACATTAAATTAGAGTTAGATGAAGAGTAAAGTGTTAATTTGAAACTCTTAAAGAATTACCTCAACAGTTTTAATATCTTATATTACTAGGATCCACTTGGATTATAGACCAACAGATTTATTACCTTTACTATATATATATATATATATATATATATATATATATATATATATATATATATATATAAAATTAAATTATATCTACATAAAAAGGTATGATTTCCCCACAAATTCAATGTCTTTTCCAAAATCCATTGTAAGACAGAATATTTGTAAGTTTTCAATGTCACCAACTTCTTCACTTGTGGATCAAATTTTTATTGGTCAGCTTGCATAATCCAAATCTGTAGGATTAACAATTTAATAAACATGGCAGAGATCAAATGTGTGCTATTATCTTTCTTGCAACAGATTATGGATATTTACAGGAATTACATTATTATTAACTTTAACAAATATATATAACAGATTTTGCATATAGCCCTAAATGAAAACTGAAATACCTTGGAGCACCAATTTTATTTAATAAGCTTTTATTGAAACTCATATTGAAAGGCAAACCGTTTTTATTAATTTTTCTTGTCTCTTTGCTTTTATCGACAAGTCAAAAAGATTTTCAGGTTTTTCAAGAATTTTGTATCAAAAACTCTTGAAAGGGAAAAAAAAAAAGTAATTTTCCTGCTCTTTTTTTAATTAGCCGTTTTCTTTCCTATCTTGATAATTACAAGAAACTTAAAAAATGAAAAAAGAAAAAAAATATTTCAGATGTTCAAGATGTGATTCCTAAATGTCTTTTGAAATTTGAAAAACAATATATAAGTTTTCATACTATTGAAGACACACACACATGTGAGGGGGAGCTGAAAATTGTTCAGCTTGACCTACTTCTAAAAATCTTATCAAAAGACCAAACATTAAAATGATTTTTGAATGCCTCCTTGGTTAGGCTGAAAACTTTTTGGCACAACGTGTGTGTGTATATAATTATTTATTTAAAAATATGATTCCAACACTACATAAGAGTTCTCATGTTTCAAAACAAGAGCCGAAAACTTCAATATGATTATTTGAATTAAATTGAATTAAAGTACCAAGCTCTGTTCCATCTTCAAGCAAAATTTTTTTGAATCATATATATATATATATATATATATATATATATATATATATATATATATTTAGGAATCATATATATTTGGGGGAATCATATATATATATATATATATATATATATATATAATAAATATATATTTTATTTTTTTTTCCTCACTGTTTGGTACAACTCTGAGTTTCATGCACTGTGCACTATTTTGTGTATTTTGAAACCTTTCACCCTAAGCAAGATGATAATGCCACTAAGATGCAAGGGCTTACTGGGAGTGAAAGAGAATGAGAAGACTTTAGTGAGGAGAAAGGACAATAAAAGAAGTGATTTCAGGAAGACAGTGGCAATTGGCATTGTATTTAAATTTGTGAAGATTGTAGTTAACTGGGAAGTGAGTTCCACAGAAAGGCAGAAAAGGTTCTCTATCATGATTAAATAATAGCAGATTTGTTTTGGGGCATTAAAATTTACAAACCATTCCTTGCCCCAGATTGGAAGTCATTTTCGAGAGCAGTTGCCAGTTTTACTTTGTCGGATCTGTTGAACTTGCTACTAAGACAGGAGTAAATGGTTGTGTCATCAGTGTCAATACCGAGTTGGGAACTGATAACACTGCGAAGGTCATTGATGAAGATAAGAAACAATGTAGGTCCAATGATAGAGCCCTGGGGACCTGCACATAAATGATCAAGAAGTGCGTTCATTGAACATGACCTTCAATACATGATTTTTAAGAACAATTAGCTTGAACAAAATATTCAGCCAGAGACACCATAGCTCTCAAGCCTGTGGAGAAGGCCAGTATGCCAAAATCAATATATCAAAATGTCTAAAGCCACAGCCTGAGCCTCACTGTTCTTATCTAAAGCCTGATAGACAAATTCAGTTATAACCATTATCAAATTGCTGGCAGATCTAGAGAAATGAAAGTGACACTGTTTATTTGAAAGAAGACTGCATAAAGTAAGATGCTTAACCAATTCAGCATTGATTGGAAACCCCCCCCCTACTAAAAGGAGATAAAAGACTAATAGGGTGATAAATTGAGGGGGTCAGAAGTTTCACCAGAATTCTTAAAAAAACAGGAACTACAGAGGAAGATTTCCAACAAGCTGGAAAGCAAAAAAGCAGGAAAACATTTGTTGTAGAGTTCAGAGATAACAGGAGTCAGTTCAGGAGCACATTTCCTTAGGACAATTGCAGGGATACACCATCAAATTTGCAAGCCTTGTGGGGGGGGGTCTAGTTTGAGGATGATAGCAGAAACCATGATGGATTTATGTGCATATCACTCAGTAGAGATTCCATTCTATGGAGAAAATTAAGGAAAGTTACTCCTGGAGACACAAAAGTGGAATTGGAAAGGAATTTCTAAGCAAAGTATTCTGTTTATCTGCATTAGATGACAATACTTTACTCTTCTTTTTCAGCACCCTCTTATGGAACCATGCTATACAAGCAAACTAGTGAGAGGCTATAAGTGTCTCATCCTGTCAGTAAATAGTGATTTGGGAAGGCATGCATTCCTATTTATCCAGCGATGAGGTAAATAGCAGACTGGGTTAGGGGAAGAAAAAACTGAATTTAAACCAGGTTTTTTCACAGTAGATCATGTTTAAACACATGTATTGTTCAAAAGCATTATTCTGGAAATGTGAAACTCTGTGACACTAGAACATGTAGTGGTGGGTATTATTTGGAGACTTCATGGTTATGCAACATTTCTCTGTTATCAGCTCTCCTCAAAAGTTTGGCTAGTCCTAAACAAGCCTCTAACACTATAATTAAATAATCTATGTGGGTTGTCTAGCAGTTCTAAACTGAACTGTTATATATATAACTTGGAAACTTGAACCAATAACAACAGTAAAAACAGATGACAAGTTGTAGTCTATTTGTTTTAACTGTAGGTAAATTATAATCATTATTCATATAAGGAGTGGGCAGAGGGGAAAACTATATATATATATATATATATATATATGAGAGAGATTTTTAATCATCTAGAAACTACCAGAAGTTACACAACACATTCAAAAGTTGATAGCATTATATTTCACACACTTGAGTATATATATATATATATATATATATATATATATATATATATGTATGTATGTATGTATGTATATATATATATATATATATATATATATATATATACTCAAGTGTGTGAAATATAATGCACTAGTCATACATAGAAATAAATTCAACCATAATTTTGATTTTAAAAATGCTACACTCATAAAAAAAGAAAATAACTCACTCAGAAGGAAAATTCTAGAGATTGCCGCCATAGAATATTACCCAAATATTAATCTGCGCCCAGGTTTTTTTCCCCATTTCATCTTTCTTAACAAAATTACTGCTCTCACAAAGAAATGTACACAACAGATTCATAAAATCAAAAGAAAATAGTTGAATACATCAACACAGATATAATGACAATATTCTCCACACGTGACAAATACTGATGTTATTTTCATTTAACAATATGAAAATAGCGTTTCTCTACATTCCAGTTGCTAGGAACATTCTGTTTTTGTTTTATTAGTTACCTTATTCAATTAAATTCAGTTCGTATTTTGCTTTGATAAAGTCCACATTGGACCAAAACGTGTCAACAATTACTAGTTTTCCTATTGTCATTTTTATATATATATATATATATATATATATATATATATATATATATATATATATATATATATATATATAAAATCATTCTGACAATAGAACACAGATAAAAAAAAAATTAGCATAACTACACAGATGCATGTTTAATCCTAGAACACTAACCATCGGTATATAGTACCCAGCACAAATTTTCCTATTCTTAATTACAATTTTCAGTAGCTGATTTTCTTACCTAAATAATATGTTTTTCAGTTCCTATTAATGTTAACTCAAAGTACAAAGTTTGAAGTGCCTACATGTCAAATATTTCAAATAAAGATTTATATTTAATATTTTTTTTGATATTTTCAAAATCGGGTATGATATACCCATGGTTAGTAGCGGTGTAACTTTAATTGATGGTTAGTGTTCTAGGGTTAAGTGTGTATTTCAGTTTATCGCAGTTACTATAGCATGTTTCCCTTTGTGATTTACCCCTGAAGATGATCTTAGAAAAGGTCAAAAAACAAAAAAAAAAACTACACCATTTTCTTTGATGGATTTCATCTCAATATCAAGAAACTAATTAGAAAACTTGAGAGTATCAATATAAAAATAAATAAACACAATATGTCTATATTATATTAATATAATATAGATACAATATGTCTATATTATATTAATATAATATAGATACAATATGTCTATATTATTCAATGAAACATCTTTAAATGAAAATATGCTACCTAAATATATGTGTGTGTGTAAAAATTCAGATATAAATGAAATATATCATTAAAGACAATATTATAATAATAATAATAATAATATCTGTCTATATTTCTGAGATGAGGTATTATTTACACTATTTACATTATTCAGACTATTGTCCTCATCTTTGTTGCCATATTTATTACAACATTTTGACCATTGTATGCTCCAGCCTTCTTCAGGTGGTTGGAATGTTGAATCGAACCCTTTATTTTGCTCACTGGGGTAGATGGTTCTTGTTCCACATGCTGTGTATTCAAGGACACATGGCACAGTGGATAAAGGTGTTGGTTAGATCCAGTGAGAGGACCCAAAGGGTGTGAGTTCAATACCTGGTTAAGGTAATGGAGAACTTGGAGAGGGGAATTAACAGGAGATAACTGACATCCATTAGACATAGCATGTGGAACTAGAACAGTCTACCCCAGTGAGTGAAATAAAGGGTTCAGTTTGACATTCCAACTACCTGAAGAAGCTGGAGCATAAAACGTCCGAAACATAATAAATATGGCAACAAAGATGAGGACAATAGTCCAAATAATATAAAATAAATAAAAATAAAGATAAAAGGAAGATTTTTCTAACGAGTTTCATTGCATGAGGAACTTTATCAATCTAAATGGGGAGATTTTATTTTGTATCTTGTACACAGAAGTAACATGGTGGAAAGATATTCAGTTTTCAAAGTTTTAATTTGAGAACACTTTAAAATATTCTTAAAGCTGTGTAAGGAAAGATAAACTATGGAGGAATATATATTGTTGTGCAAAGTATCGACTCAAATATAAGCATTCAGTAAAGTTTAAAGTGATAAAAATCTGTCAGATTAATGAATAAAAAATCTATTACTTCTTTAGAAAATTAATATATTTCATCGTTCTTCATCTGTTTAAAGCATGATGATGACAGTTGGAGATCAATTGATGGCAGGAAAGACCAGTTAGCACCAATCCAAAAGAAGCCTCCACAATGGAGGAGCCCCGCCATAGCAGAATGCAGTAGAGGAAAAGGGGTTGAAAATGGCTGTTATGGTTCTTTCTGATAACTGATTTTGGAATGGATCCAGAAATGGTAAGCAAGACCTTGTTTATTTTTCCCTTCCTTACATGCAAATTACCCTAGCAAAAAGTATAAAACTGTCTCTTCTAATCCCCCCCACCTCTGTCCCAGCTTATGTAGCCATGGGTCCTATAGCCTTGGGTGGCATCTGGTCTAAGAGAAGGCAAACTCTGAATGATCAAGTAGTTGTTGATTAAACTAGCTCCCCACCAGACCTTGGTCTGGTAAGGAAATAAGTGGGACCCCATCAGCACAAAAAAACAATAGCTTTTAAAGGGCAGATGTACTCCTCAGAGTTGACAGCCATCCACCCCTAACTATGGGTCAAATAGCTTCACTAACCCACGATTGGTTAAGTGTGGTGAGCATGGTTACACCCTCGAAGACATCATCAACTAGGGAGGGGTTCCTCCAATAGGACTAAGGCCCTGGATTTAGATAATTGTTTCACAATTACCTGGTGCACCTTATCAAAAATCATTTTACCTTTGGGCAAAAAAAATTCACCTGGCAGTGCATGTACTTATATTAGTCAGGATGAATGTAGGTAAATATAGGTATCATCAATCTATACAGATATTCAATATCCACAGTGAACTGCAGGTGTGTACTATAAATAATTGTCGCCTCATTAATCAATATAAACACGTTATATGAAGCTGATAGCAACAATTAAGACAAATCAAGTTATTTTTTGATGTTAGCAAAATATTCAATAAATTTTTCATTTGTCCAAGGTCAACTTATCAGCCACTTATCGACTGACCCTAACCAAAAATCTCTATTCAAGGAGACACGAGATCTTTAAAAAATAATTATGAAGAGAAAACTTTTTCATTTTTGTTAAATCTGAAGTCAATTTTGGGTGACTGTCTATATTTCTGAAATAAGTTATTATGTACACTATTTACATTATTCAGACTATTGTTCTAATCTTTGTCGCCATGTTCATCACAATATTTCGGCTGTTGTATGCTCCAGCCTTCTTCAGGTGGTTGGAATGTTGAACTGAACCCTTTATTTCGCTCGCTGGGGTAGACTGTTCTAGTTCCACATGCCACGTCTACTGTCAGTTATCTCCTGTTAATTCACCGCTCCAAGTTCTCCACCGCATTAATCAGGTATTGAACTCACACTCCTTGGGTCCTGTCACTGGATCTAACTAACGCCTTTATCCACTGTGCCATGTGTTCTAGCGGACATCTGTGTATAAATTTCTGGGTATTATAAACCTAATGTCTAATAACTGACATCCATTAGACATGGCCCGTGGAACTAGAACAGTTTACCCCAGCAAGCGAAATAAAGGGTTCAGTTTGACATTCCAACCACCTGAAGAAGGCCGGATCGTACAATGGCCAAAACATTGTGATAAATATGGTGACAAAGATGAGGACAATAGTCTGAATAATGTAAATAATTTTGTGGTGACTTTCTTCATTTCTGTCTTTTTGCACCTTTTTTTTAACTTCTGATTTAATCTTTATCTAAGTGGGATTTTGAAAAATGGATTTGTCCCCAAAATGACAAACATAAACAGACATGATATAATTTTTTTTTTTTTTTAAATACTCTTCTTAAATACTATGAGACAAATTCAGTGACTTGTTAATGTAGCCACCATGTTTCTCAAGAAAATAAACTTACATCATGAATCAAATTTCTCTTCTTTTAAACAAATGCACAGCAGTTTTATCCTAATCCACAGGGATCCTTCAGTCCATCACCAATGATTTGACAACATTGTTCATCATGACATATTCAAAGAACTCTTTTAGTTCTAGCAAAACTGTTTCTTGAATAAAATGGAATTGGTAAAATTTTGATTGCAGCTAAACATTCCTGATCCATAAAACACAAAGGTTTGTACATGAAGTTTTGATTTAGCCATAATTCTTAGTTAAAAATCTCATCTGATACAAGCAATTTTCATATGAAAGATGTAATCGTTAATTAGATGTTCTTGAATAATTGATCAGTCTAGCAGACAAGAGTGATGGCAGACCTCACCTAAGGGGTCCAATTTAAAAACTCTAATTTTTTTGTTGTTGTATTAATTCACTGTTAACAAGATTTAATGATGAAATCATAATACCTTGTGACCTCAAGTCTTGTGTTTGAACCTTTGAGCTTTCTCCTATAATATGTAACCTATGAGCTGGGTATAGATTGCTATTAATCAGGCCAACATATTTAGGGACAGCAGCAGAAGCAGGAGGAGGAGGAGGAAGAAGTGGTGGTGGGGATTATCTAATACAAGTGAGAGCAGTTAACAAGGTTATTTTTGATAGGATTATCCAAGCATGTTTATCCTGCTTTAGTCAGCTTAGAAGTGAAAGTGGGGAGGGTGCTGTGGCCAAGTTAGACAACAGGGTGGGTGAAATTATCAGAGAAAAGACATTGGCGGCGGAAGAGAGAGTTTACTCTGATCATAGCCAGCTGTTTTTTTCTCTTTCACATGATGCACTGGAATTTTTTTTTTTTATGGATCCTCATATTCAAAAGTTGAAATTTGTTTAAAAAAAAAAGAAAAAAAAGGAAAAGTAAAGTAAAAATTATATTTTGTTTCATCACAAAAAATTCAGAAATCACACTTTTCTGGATAAATGTTCATTTCTTTCTAACTTTTTTTTTTTTTTTTTGACATGATACAGGAAGATGAGCGATGCTAAACAATCTTCCTCTCCAGAATCTATATTACATAAGTCTACCATTTGTCAATGGGTTAGAATATTGCTGGTCTGGTGCTTTGGCTATATACCTTGAGCTCCTTGATAAAATCCAAAGAATCAGCAATATTATTGGTCCTGATCTGGCAACTTGGCTTTGGTTACTTTGCCACCACCTTAAAGTTGCATTCCTTTGTCTTTACTATAAATACTTTCATCGTAATTATTCACTATGATGCCTAGAATTTTGAATTTCAGCCCAGAGTACCAGATCGGTGTCAAGATCTCATCAATTTATAGTTGTGGTGGCTAGATGTAGCTGTAAATTTTATGCTAACAGTTTCTTTTCTCGTACTTGATTGTGGAACTCCCTTCCGGCTCCATTCTTTCCAGCCAACTTTAATCTTCAAAAATTTAAATGCAATGTGAATCATTATATACTGTTCTCCTGATTTCTCTTCTTCTGTTCTTGTTTCTTAGCAATGTTTCTGTTTCTAACGCTCCATACCTGGTAACCCCTTTGTGTCTTAGTGGCTTTACTGCCTTGCTTGGGGCAAAATCAATTAAAAAAGGAAAAAAAGAAAAGGTGTCTGTTATTTTTGCCATTTGAAGATACAGTGTGTCTGAAGTTATATGCAAATCATATAGATCTCAATAACTCAAACTTACTATGAATAATTTTTGTCAAATTCTGAATAATTTATTTAGACATCAAAACAAAGCTTGAGTTAAATTTTTAGGTAATTCCAACATATTTTATTAAAGTTTATGATAAAAACTGCATTCTGAAGTTATAGATATTAAACTAACATCAATTTAAGGTGTCTAAAATCTAATAAAAACTATTTTTTTTCTCATTTACATATGTTGAAACATGGATAATTGAAAAGATTTGACAAATACTGAAAAACAGAAAATAACAAAGTTATTGAATGAGGGAATGTCCACATTGGAGATATCAAAGGATCTTCACAGAGATCATCAAACGATAAAGGCTTTTGAAAATATAACTAAGTTGAAAACTAGAAACAAATGAAAATGCTTTAAGAATGTGTCTCCTTGAAGGGAATGTAAACTGAAGTGAATTATAGTAAAACAACCACTTTTGACCAGTGCTCAAATCTTTGAACAGGCTGGAATGTGTAGAATCTTTCAAGAAATCTCCAAAGCAAACTCCTCTCAGTAAAGCAAATATTTTAAAGCATTAAATCTAGGCCAAGAAATACATGCAAATTGACTTTTCTAAGTAATTTTCATGGATGAATCTTGGATGACACTTGATGGACCTGATAGATGGGCCAAAGGATGGATTTTATTCAGTGCCAATGTGCCTGTGGCTAAAAGAAGATAGCAGGGTGATGGTATGGGCTGGAATTATCAACCAAACCATTACTGAACCATTCAAAGTCAATGAAGGCGTTAAACTAAACACTGCTAACTATTGCAATTTCTTGTCAAGACTTTCTTTTAATAGTAAAAGTCCCAGCCTCACAGTTTCAAAGAAAAGTGTGTATTTATGCACAACAATGCTCCTTCTCATGTATCTAAGGTTACCCATTCATTTTTTGAGCATAAAATGTTTACAGGAGAGAAGATAATGGAATAGACACCATCAAGTCCTGATCAAAAATCTATGGTCAATTGAGAGGACAAATTTATACGAAGGTGAAAAACAATATGGAAGCAAAACTGATCTATGAGAAGCAATTAAAACTACCATGTTGGAAATGGAACTTGCTAAAGTAGAAAAACATAAAATCAATGGAAAATAAATTGCTGGTTGATTAAAGAATGGTTACTCTACTAAGATGTAAATTCTTCAAAGACTTATACATGTTTGAATTATAGGTGTTGACCAATTGTTGATTTTATTACCTTTATTTTATTGAAGTAAAAAGTTATTTACTGGTTTTAAATAATAAAATCAGACTGTAGTTTTTATAATAAATCAAATAACTAAAACAGATTGAAACTACCTAAAAATTTAACTCAAGTTTTGACATCTAAATTAATCGGTTAAAATTTGACAAAAATTATTCATAACAAATTTGAGTTGTTGAAGTTTATGTGATTTGCATAAGTTCAGATAGACTATAGTATCTGCTGTAAATGTTTTACATTTACAGGTCACAAAGAATAGATATCTAATTATTTTACTTTTTAAATAAGTCTAAAATTAAATTGAAATTTAATCACTTAAATTTAAAGTGCATAGTTTTTAGAATTCAAATTTTATTTAAACACATCATATTTAAGTATTTGGTTTATTTTTACAAAAGAACTTTTATTTGAAATTATATTCTTAATATTATAATATTTATTCTATTATTATTACTGTTAATATTATTATTATTAAATTGATAATAATATCATTATCAAAATATTTTATAAATGATATCTTATTAAATGGGGATTATTAATATCATATGCACATCCCATCTCCCCTCTCACTTGTAACCATCCAAGTAGGAGTCAAATAAAGCTTCTACTCAGAGTTGTCACTAGTTTGTTTGTTTTTTTTTTTGTTTTACAGCATATCAGCCACAATAGGTTATTTAATGCCGACAAAATTTACTTTTTTTTTCAAAAATGTATAGCTGGTAATATTTTTTTAAAAAATGTACAGTTTGGTTTGTTTTGTGGCATATTAATCTCATTGGGTTATTTAATGCTGGATATGGATGCAGTTTATTGTCATACCGAAGACACAGAATTGGTACTAGATTACAATTATTATTAATAATGATAATTAGTTATTTAAAGTTAATTTTAATTATTAATATTATTAATATTAATTATTATTAATATTATTATTTATTCTATTATCTTGATATTATATTCAATTTTTGAAATTTTTTTTTTTTTTTAGTCTGAATTTTATTTGAAATTTATTGAAAATTCTAAAGAGAAAATATTTATGTCTTCAACCATTTAAGAAAAAGAAAAAAAGATTTTCAGGTTATGGATAAACAGTTGTTAACTGCAGACAGTGTGCAATTTCAACTTCTTTTTCATTTTTTTGTAGAATTCCACAACATGACTGAAACAAGAAATGGAATTCATTAAGATGGGGAGGTTTAGATAAAATAATTCTAATTTTTTAAGTTAATTAATCAAATTTCTTATTCATCAAAACAAAAAAGGATTTAAAAACTCCTCTCAAAATATTTTGAGAGAGAAAAACTTTTGTTTAGTTTTTCTAACAATAAAATTTGTAACATTTTTTTCCCTGTATAACTTATTTTTCCAAACTCCCCCACAAACAGGTTCAGAACTCTCTTGTTAAATAGAATGTATTTTGTACAAGCAAGCTCAAACAACCAACACAATCATTCCGTAAACTTCTTTTGAAATAAATCAGGTAAGTCTTATACATTGAAAAATATATTTTCTTTTTTTTTTTTTACTTAATTATTTACATTATTTGGACTGTTATCCTCATCGTGATTGCCATATTCACAACGTTTCAGCCATTGTATGTTCCAGCCTTCTTGAGGTGATTGGAATTTCAAATTAAACCCTTTATTTCATCCACTAGGGTAGAGAGTTCTAGTTCCATGTGCCATGCCTCTTCTGGATATCTGTTATTTCCCTTTAACTCAACTCTCTCAGTTTTGGTTCACACTCCTGTAGCCTGGTATACTCTTTGGGTCTAGTCACTGGATCTAACCAACACTTTTATCCACTGGGCCAATAACAGTACAGACAGGATTGTCTTGCCTTGAGGTAGATATGGTTTAAATAACAGTACTGACAGGGTTGTCTTGCCTTGAGGTGGCAACCAGTCAATGAGATGGAAATCATTGAATAGAAAACCAGCCTGAGGAGAGATGGGCTCCATCAGCCTATCTTGCTCTAGACACGCCAACTGCTACCTTGACTGCAGAACATGTGTTGCCCTTATGATCCTAAATGGTTACATGATATGATGTGCAGATAATTATCCTTCTTTCATAATACATTTTATATTGTGCAATGTATCTTGAAAGCCATTGATAGTGAATTTGTTGATCCCAGAATAGTTCATATATTATTTGGTGATGTTCCTTTTTCTCTTATTTTGTTTTACTTTCTTTTTCTCCACTTATTTTATCTTCTTTCTCCCTTTCCATCTAATCATTGTCTTCTTTCTCCCTTACTCTGCCAAAACTTCCCACTCTTCATTCCCCCCCCCCGGAATCCAGTCACTTTGTTAAGCTCTCTTCCCCACCCTATTTGCTTTTGTTCTGACCACTATCTTGACCAAAATGCTTTTCACTCTTCTTTCTTATCTTCTTCCTCTTTCTGGGTGACTGGACATGATCCTGTATGAAAATCAGGTTGAAATATTAACATACAATGACAGGTACAAATTATCATTCTCTAGCCAGGACACACAGCAGACAGACACAGTGTCCTTGAACTAATCAAGTATCCTGATTTCATTTTATGAGGACATATGGACTGATAAAGTTTTTGCCCTCCAAATACTGCCTTACTTTCAAAAGGACTGTAGACAGCAAGAGAGAAAAGCAAAAACAGTTTAAAACAGCAATAAATATTAACGACATCAAGCAGAAAACAGATAATCAACTTTGAAAATTTTACTCCTCCCGTGATCTTTTAAACAGGAAGAGAGGTTTATCCCTTGTTTCCTGTTTAGGATTGGGTTTCCAGTTCCTTCAAAAGTCTGCTTCAGCGCTGTATTCCAAATGCTTGTCCTTACTTATGTTAATACAACACCACACAGTAACCCTCTACCTTGAGTGGCCCTTGCATTGGGTGAAAATTAGTATATATATATATATATATATATATAATAAAATATAGTTTCAAGGTATGCTATATTTATAGGGTAAAAGTGCTTGATATTAGGAATAAAGTATGTGTAAATATAAGAAGTGTGTACATTGATGTCAACACCAATTGGCGACAATGTTTCATGCTTGAATGCTGATGACCTAAAGATTGCATCATTCTGTGTTGATATTAATGTCCACTCCTACATGTATGTATGTATTGGGACCAAATACAGATCAAATATGAATAGAAATCTGACAAAATGATAAGAACACTGACAAAACAAATGCATGTGATCACTTCTTAACCAATGAAAAACAAACACAAGTACCAGAATTTTTTCTCTTTCTTTATCTTCATATCTCATTCTTTGATAGAGCTTTAATAAAGGCAAAACATGTTAGATTTAGAAACATTTCCTATTTGTTCCTCATCCTATATATATATATATATATATATATATATATATAAATAAATATAAAAGTGGACATTGAAGTCAACAGTCTGTTTCATGTTAAACACAATCATCAGGCCATATTGACGATTAAATTTAGTATGAAACAGACTGTGTGCTGACTTCAATGTCCACTTTATATTTACATATGCTCTATCCCTGATTTTGAGTACTATAACCCATAAATAGAGCATACCTCAAAACTATATTTTATATATATATATATATATATATATATATAGTTTTAAAAACAAGGAATGCATTGATTTTAATTTTAAAAGTCTCTAGGGCCCTTTCAGCCAACATCTCATCAGGAGACAATCGTTGGATTAGCGAAAAGAATATAAACGATATTGAAGAGCAAAAAAGAGGGGGGAAACACACTAAAATAACAAACAAATATATATAAACTAGGAAGCTCAAACAACCAACACAATCATTTTGTGAGTCTTATACACTGAAAAATATATTTTCTTTTTTTTTACTTAATTATTTACATTATTTGGACTGTTATCCTCATCGGCATATTCACAACGTTTCAGCCGTTGTATGTTTCAAAATGAGTATTACCATTCATATATATCATGGACATTTATTCTGACAAATACATTTTAGAAGAACTGATAACAGAGAAATGGTGCATCGTGTGGCACAAAGTCTCCAAACAGCCCACCTCAGGTTTGCATTCAGAGTTTCCCCTTTTTATAGACTGGTTGGTAGTCAAGGTTAAGGAGGCCAGTCTGTCTTTCTATTTAATCCATATCTGAAGGACGATGGATTCATGCCTTTACCAAGAACATTAGTGCAAAGTGAACAAAAAAGAATAAACAACAATTTCACTTTCAGTGCTGATAACCATTATACTGGTCTCACACACACATACTTGTGGTATGTTTGGTTTGGTTTCTTTTGTTTTATGGCATATCAACACCCCAATGGGTTATTTAATGCCGACAAAAATTTTTATTGCTAGTAATATTTTTTTTCAAAAATCTATTTCTGGGAATATTTTTTTCTTCAAAAATCTATTTCTGAGAATATTTTTCCTTCAAGAAATCTATAGCTGGTAATTTTTTTTTTTAAATGTAAAACTGTTTGTATTGCTGGTATTTTTTTTTTTTAGTATTGCTGATAATAATTTTTCAAAAATTATTGTTGGTAATTTTTTTTTTTTTTTACAAAGTATTTCTGGTATTAAAACCTATTTTTACCCAAGTTTGGGTTTTAACTATTTGCCCATAGCTGGAACCCTAACAGGTGCTACCACTCTGGGTCAGGGTGGACCTGGGAACACCAGCAATTAAGAGGTGGTTCCACACTCCTCAAAACCTCTTGATCAGAGGCCTTGCTGCTGGACGTAGCCCAGGACGCAGATGGAGTTTATTGTCATACCCAGGACGATATATTTGTGGTGTGCATGTATGTGTGTGTGCACAAAATTGGAATATGAACTGATAAGCCAAGATATTATGAATACCTGCCTAACAAGGTGTACTTATCGTCTAATAACTCTTATCCAATGAGTCATAGATTTTAAAAATCTTCCAAAGTTTTCTCCTGGAATTAGATTTCAGGATCCAAGAAGTTCCCAGTTTCATGACCATGGTTCTGGACTGAACTCATTTGTCTAACATATTCCATAAGTGGTTGATGGAATTGAGATCTGAAGAGTTTGGTGACAAGACCAACACAAAAATTTCTTCACATTCCAAAAAAATTCTTGTACAACTGGTGCAGTGTGACAAGATAGATTGTCTTGCTGAAAGATGACACTACCACCATACAAAGGAGTATGCCTGTTCATCAGTGATGTTGAGGTAGATGGTAGATAAAACATGAATGATTGGAAGTGTTTCCCAGCAAAACATTACCCAAACCATCACCCTATCTCCACCAGCTATTTTCCCCCACAGTGCATCCAGGTGTGTCATTGCTTCCCCAGAGGATAGTGACATGTGTCCTACTTTCCATCTTATTTAGGATAATAAAAGATTCACTAGACCAGGAAATCTTTTTTTTATTGTTACAAGTTTTGGTTTTGAAACTTGCATGCTGCATAACATTTCCAGCAATGAAGATTCTGTCTGACCTGTAGCTATGGAGCTTTGTATGTAATGAGGATCAATGTATTAATGTTGTGATACATTTCTATTTGTAATTTGTGACACAGTAGACCTTCTGTTGGTTCATACTTGGGAAGAGAGCCTCAATTCACTTCTCACATCAATAAGTTTTTGATGACCAATGATTGTTGATTTTTCCTCTTCAGCCCACTGCTGATAGGCACTTATCAGAACCCTTGTCAATTTATGCTATCTCAGAAATCCTCTGACCTAGTCTTCAGGCTATAAGAGTTTAGCATTTATCTTTTATGTGTCCTTCTTGCCCAAAACTGTGGCACTTAACGTATCAAAATGAAGTACTCAGGCCCAGATGATCTGCATGTATACTGCAAACCCTAACATCTGCAGTTGTTACAAGATATGGTTCGTCATAACATTTTCACACTCACTCACTCTACAGGATGTGAGGATAGTGCAAATGTTGTCAGTGCAGAAATCACTATCAGAGAACCGAGTTCAAATCTCATTGCATTCAATTAATGAATCCATCTCTTCTTCCCTTAGCTACTAGTTAAATAATAGGGTAAACTAGGATTTCTAGCCTTGGGTGACAGCCAGTCTCAAAGGACTGCTCTAAATGGCAGAAACTATTGAAATGTACACTGGCTGAGAAGTGGTTTCAGGTTATGGAATAAAGATGAAAAATATTCAGAAACATTTTAAAAATGCTCTTTAAGAAATCCATCATGAAAGATGTGAAAAACATTTTGTGTTTTGCATTGCAGTTAGAGAAAACAAATTGTTCCCTTTTTTCTAAGAGCAATAAACACATGACATGGTTGCGTCATAAAGTACAACTCGTAATGTCACCAGAAAGTTTGGCCTGATTAAAAGATGGTTTGCTTAGATTCTCCATGCAGATCAGTCTCTTTATCATGGCATTTCAATAAAGACATCCAAGTGAGGGATATGCAAAATCTCTCCCCTGAGGCCCAGATGTTTATTAACAATTGACAGGCAACCAAGGACAGGGAAGGAGATGAATATGACATTGGAGATGAGCTTACTCTTTGCAGAATGCAATCCAATATCCTAGACCCTATTGTCCTCTGACATGTTTCATGAGATTCATACTACATAATCATAGGTCTTAGGAGACAGACATTCAATTTGGTTCTTTCTGAGGGTCAATAAAAGTTCACTTTTCTTCAAACTATACAGCTTCCTCGTTGTCTGTTTTCTATCACCATTAAGACTTTT
Source organism: Acanthosepion pharaonis (assembly GCA_903632075.3). Classification (NCBI taxonomy): domain Eukaryota; kingdom Metazoa; phylum Mollusca; class Cephalopoda; order Sepiida; family Sepiidae; genus Acanthosepion; species Acanthosepion pharaonis. Next base: position 235,066 of record CAHIKZ030000547.1, on the reverse strand, counting down.
AATCATTAAAACCCAACTCCACTGATGTATTTTAGATGACAAATCATTTTATTTTTTTCAGCTAAGGTTATGTCTAGCAGATTTATAATTTGAGAAATTGATAAATTGTTGCCATTTTTTGTACCCCAATCCCATGAATTGAAACTAAAATTATCATCATATATATTTTAAACAATATATATTTAGACAGCAATCATTTGTTAAAACATGTTTTATTGAATAAAACAAAAAGCAAATGCCCATAAAGAATGTTAAGGCCATGTTTTCTGCTAAAAAACATGCAGAAGTCTTTGCTGGTCAGTGATCCTTGTAGTTTTGCCCCCTTTTCATTTTTTGTTCTTAATTGCTTTTCAGTCATTTGAAAGAAACACAGTTTTACTGCTTCCCTTGTGGAACCTTCCATCATTTGGGAATCACTGGTAAATTGAACACGAGAAGATGACATTGTTGGATTTGGCAGTAAGGGTGACAGCAAGTTGTGTGTGTGTGCATGTGTGTATGGCACCAGAGCCAATAAACAAAGAGTCCCTGCAATTTCTTCCCAAACAAAGTGATAAACAATAAAAGAAAGGAGAAAAATAAATAAGGGAAGAAATAAACAACTTGCAAAAAGATTTGATAAATGAAATGAATCATGGGAAATGGAAGGTGGGGGGGAGAGTAACTGATATTCATAGGCAGATTTGAGAGGGGAGGGGATTAGATGTTTATTGATTGGAATGCAGGGAAGGTTAGAGGAGTCATTTTTATGGTTGCTGCAGGCATTCCGATTGGTATGCAAGAGGTAAGGAAAATAGATATGAAATAAAGTAACTTGATGCACTTTGTTTATATATACAGACACACACATGCATGTGTATGTGTATATATATATATATATATATATATATATATATATATACACACACACACGCACACAAATGTGTATAAATCATGAAATATGCATTCATTTTCTTCGATTACATATTTCCAGACATTTATAGAGATGTATTATATATATATATATATATATATATATATATATATATATATGTGTGTGTGTATATAATAATAAAGAATAAAGACAAAAGGAAAACTTATCTTACCTGACATGCTTTGTCCTCTGATGAACTTTAGCAAGACAAAAAGAAGGAAATGCGCTGAATAAGTTTTCCTTTTGTCTTTATTCATATTGTCACTTTACAGATATGGTTTTAGTTATATCTGAATATACACACATGCATATAGATATATATATATATATAGAGAGAGAGGAATGTGAGAAAACAAAAAATTACCTTTACATTCACTTATACAAATAATATAAGCATAGTGGATTGAGGGGTTAAAGTTCATGGTGCAAACCTTCAAAAAAATAAATGTTCTGGAGCGATTTTTAGATGAGAACTTTTTTTAATACCTGCATACTTAATATAAAAGACGCATGTACACACACACACACACACACATATATATATATATATATATATATATATATATATATATATATATATATATATATATATATATATATATTAGTTGCGGCAGAGCAGAAAAACAATGAAAGATGGTATACATCCTGGGTAGCAATTGTCTGGACTCTTACCCTCAGGATGACATTTTAGTTCTTGGACAAACTGCTTGAGGGACAGCTTTTATATTTTAAATGTATTACTTTTCTCTGCTTGATGCTATGCATGTTTTTTTTTTGTGCTTGTGTAACTGGGGATAGCTGTCCAATTTCATTGTGCCTTTCCCATTGATGAGAAGGTTAAACAAAATAAATTATATATATGTATGATAAACAATTATATATATATATATATAAAATATATATATATATATAAATATATACATATATACATGCAATTAATCAGTTTTGTCTGATGATCACAAACTCACATCAATCCAACTAAAAATATATATATATATATATATATATATATATATTTATATCATATATATACATCAATCCAACTAAAATCATATATATATATATATATATATATATTTAGTTGGATTGATGTGAGTTTGTGATCATCAGACAAACTGATTAATTGCATGTATATATTTATATACATACACATTTTATATATATATATATATATATATATATATATATATATATATATATATATATATATATATATATATATATTCACTTCCTTTTCTTATTGAGTCAAGTTTAAAGTTTACACTAGATGCTGTTAAATGTACAATCCAAGATACAATCCAAAAATACTTTGGTGACAGGTTCCTGACACCAAAACAAGGTAAAATGTCAATATAAACATGTCCAATAAAGCTGCCATCGTACTTCAACACAACAACTCATAACAAATGTCCAAAATATCTTCCACTTGCTTCTAACCCTGCATGCACCCATCAGATCATTGACTAGTGGACCCTTTCAAATACTCCCACATGGTGTCAAATGATTTCACTGGTCCCCCACCCCCATAACACATTGATGAAGAGTCTCTGCATCATCAATGTCTAAACTAATTGTTTTAGGGGACCCCAGAAATAAAAGACAAAAGGACTGAGGTCAGGGGGATTTGCAGACCATAGAACCAGTCCTCCTCTACCCATCCATCTTTCATGGACTTTATATGAACTTTTGTCCTTGTTTTGGTGTGATGAACCCACCCCCAAAATTTGTAAATTATTTTTGATATACCCTGCATAAACAAATGTATGCCCAGATAAACAGATACTAAAATTATTAGTACCTTTCACATCAAAATATCATTCTGTGAGATTTTTTCTGTTTCTTCCTCCAAGAGAATTCTGTTTTCAGTGACTAATTCCAGACTAAAATGGAAGCTGAGGTCAATTTTGCTTATCAGATCTACCCCCTCCCTCTCATGTGCATGCAGAAAAATGAAGGCCTGACTCTAAACATATAAAACGACACAGAGTATCTATCAAGAGAAATGCAGCCTCCCTATTGATGGGCATATGACTTGGAGATGGGCTGTCATCATGACCACCATACTAGAAATGGATGCAACAAAGATATGTATCTTACTCACTATGCATTAGTCGATTTTGGTGAGAGATGCAGACAGACACACACACACAGAGATGAATGTAACTGATTTTACACCACATGCTTGCACAAGTGCATACATCATGCTGTGTTGACAATCCATGAAATTTATAGCCATCAATACATTCATGTATTTGTATAAATGGTGTGAATATAGAAATCAACATTGTATAGTGACTGGCAATAAAATAAATTTTAAATGATCAGACCAATGATCACTTAAGGCATGCAACTGACAGTCTTCTTGCAGTGTTGATTTCTCTGTCTACACTGTTTATATTGACAAACACTATCACTGATGTTAAGTAGTCTTTCTCATCAATATAGCAAATTTTAAACAATTGTGTGTGTGTATATATATATATATATATATATATATATATATATATATATATATATATATTTATTATATAAAGAAAACTAACTCTTAAAAGACCATGGTGATATTTATTTCATGAAGATCGAGAGATCTTAACTCTTCAGACCAACTCCTTATACACCCGCTCAGTTTTTGAACATTGAGCTCTCCCTGGATCTATCTTTTTGGAATTATCCTACAGATTACCAAATATTATCATTATTTATATACAATTAATACAAATATAAAATTTGTCACTTAGCTGATTGATGCTATATTCAGCACCCTAACTCCAGAGATTTGTAAAGAAACCCTTTTGTAATCGTTCAGTCCACTCATCATGGGTAAAGTACTCAATATCAGGGCTAGAGTGTATAAAAGTGGGCACTGAGGTCAACACCAAGTGGCAACAGTCTGTTTCATGCTCGAATACAATCTTAAGGCCTGAAGATTGCATTTAAGTGCATGAAACAGACAGCTTCCTTCAATGTCTAATAATATATATATATATATATATATATATATATACACACACACCCTGACAAGTGGGCATAATGATTCCTAGAGGCTCAGTCAATGAACCTCTGGAGTGGCCTTTTACTTGTATTTATATATATATATATATATATATATATATAGTAATAAATGAAATGTTCACTTGTCTTATTTCTACTCTTTTTTTTGGCAGAGATTACATCTACTTGTCAGTGGAGTTGATTGCATAATCATATTTATTTAGAGAAATCTTATTTTCCTTAAAGGACATTAACTAATTTTCCCTAAACTGATGTTAATTTATGGCATAACGTTATTTGAACTTTTATTAATTTAATGAAAATATATATATGTGTCTAAAATTTCAGATTGAGTCTATCTGTAAAAGGACAATATGAATAAAGACAAAAGGAAAACTGATCTTGCCTCTGATGGACTTTATGAAGGCAAGTACCTTCATAAAGTCTTGATAAAGTTTTCCTTTTGTCTTTATTCATAACTATAAAATTTTGTTTTTTATACCTGGAGTTATATTTTCCGAATTCTTTTTGAATTTGTAGGTCTGATGAATTGGATTGTGATTACGATTCCAATGTAATAAATTATAACCATGGAATATTAGTGTTTGAGCCTTTTATATTATATTCAAACACTAATATTCTATGGTTATAATTTATTACATTGAACTGTAATCATGATTCAATTCATCAAGTGTTTCAACCTTTTATATATTATATTCTCACTCTGTCCTGGATATTGAGTTCTACCTGGATTCTATCCTCTTGGGAATATATATATATATATATATATATATATATATATATATATATATATATATATATACACATATATATATATATATATAAATATACTTTTTACATATAGAAATATTTGTAATATATATGCACTTGATATATATATATGTATATATATCAAATGCATATATATTATTACAAATATGTGTATATATACAAAGTCTATACATCTGTGTGTGTGTGTGTGTGTATATAAGTGAGAGAGAGAAATAAATGTGTTCCTATAAAGACAGAAAAAGCAGATCTGTATATTCGTACGTGATATTATGAGGTATAAAAACAGAGCAATAAAATGAATGAGAAGAAAAAAAATAACATTCCAATGTTTTGTTCTGTTGGGAATCTCTGATGATTTGGTAACCAATGTTCATTATGAGGCCATTATGATTCATTGTGAATATTGCTTTGTTTGAGAATCATACACAAAATATGAATATGTCTGTCCACACTCTATTCACATTACACATCCACAAATACTGAGGCATATTTGACAGCACAGAGGAGACTATTTTTTTTTTTGTTTGCCTACAAAAATTGACTCATTCCATCTGTAAAGTATGTCTCTTGCCTTAACTGAAATTTCTGAATTTGCCCAGAAGTAGAGGTTTCGATCTGGCATTGGATCTGACATGGAAGCAAATAAAGTTAAAAAAAAAAAGCAATAAAAGATGGAGAAACTTAACCCTTTGCCAGCCTCAGTTCAGTTTCTTTCTCAAGAAAGACAAGATATTGACACATTATCAAGAGACAGCAAAATTGCTGCTCACTGCCCCCTGACACCCACCATCAGCTGTTATGATTATTATTTTCATTTAATAAACCTCCCCTCTCCCCGGGTGTCAGAAAGAAGAAAGAGGAGAAGCAGCAGCACAAGAGAGGGGGAGGCAGTTGAAGATGTGTAAGCTTATGTTAAGGGCGGATAGAAATATTTGGGCTAATATGAATGGCATCTGTACAAGATGGTCTCCACGTGACTTTTCTCCAGAGTTGGCAAAAGCATTTGCTTCCCACCAAAAAAAGAAGGAAAAAAAAAAAAGATCCCTGTTTTTGGCCAGAATGCAAAAAAGGAACATGACGAAAACGTTCATATTTGAGAAAATATAAATGCAAAACTGTGACTAAAAAGTGTAGGTTATTATTAATTACGAATTTAAATCTGAAAAAAAAAAATTAAGCGAATATATGTAAAAGTGATTTTTAACCCTCAAACATGTGGGTGAAAACTATCAATACATTTTCTGTTATGAGGGAACCTTTAATTACATGACATTAATGAATGTTTATCATGTGTGAAGAACTATATTTGCAGAAAAAAATGTCTAGAATAAATTAACAATTAGGCAGCACCCTTAAGGGAAATTTATTTTTATCACTCAGATGTATCATTCAAGAAAATTACAGCTTGGTGTATATGCTGTCTACAAACTGGTGTGTGTGAGTATATTATGTATATGTGTGTGTGTGTGTGTGTATATATATATATATATATAGTTTTAAGGTATGCTATATTTACAAGAATAAAGTGCTCAATATCAGAAATAGAGCATATGTAAATATAAAAGTGAACATTGAAGTCAAAACTCAGAGGAGACAGACTGTTTCATGCTAGACACAATCAGGTGGGGTGATGATTGCATTTAGCATGAAACAGTCTGTTGCCGCCGAGTGTTGACTTCAATGTTCTATATATATATATATATATATATATATATAAATTATTAAATGTTATATTTTAGTGGCTGTGTTTGTTTTTGATTTCTAAGGAATTTAGTGGATTTTTATTTCTTATTAGTTAAATCTTATACTTTAGTGGCTGCACATGTTTGAGTAGATGCCCTGTTTATTTCTAGCAGTGTGAATTACATCTACCAACCTGTACATTTGGGAATCATAATCAAGAGGGACACAGGTTCAATCCCTGCCACAGGGAACATTATCTTGATTCTGAAATGTACAGGTTGGTAGATGTAATTCACACTGATAAAAATAAACAGGGCATCTACTCAAACATGTGCAGCCACTAAAGTATAAGATTTAACTAATAAGAAATAAAAATTTATTAAATTCCTTAGAAATAAAAAACAAACGCACACGATATGAAAGGAAAAAAAATCAACTTTGCACCAATAAAAAGTGTAGATATAAAAGAAAAAAATGAGAAAATAGAAACAGTCAATTGCTGACGAGTGGATGGAGGGACTTGTATAGGGTCCTCCGTCTATGAAACTCTGGAGTTGGGATGCTGAAGGTAACACCAATCAGCTAAGTGACAAACTTTATATTTGTATTAATTCTGTCTGTATATAGCAAAAGTGCATATAAAAAAGAAAAATCAAGAAGTATAAGCAGTTATTTACTGATACCCCCTGATGAGTGGAGAGAGTGATTCCTGGAGAGTGCATCTATGAAAATCTGGAGGGAGCATCAATCAGCTAAGTGACAAATCTTTTACATGTATTATATGCGTCTGTGTGTGTATAGACAGTGTGGACATCATGGTATGAAGTTGACAGTCACCATGCATTGTTGATTCCTAAGTCCAAACTGGCTATAAATGCTCTATCTTTAATAAAATACCCAATTTCCACTGCCATGATCTATCTTTAAAAGGGGTAGATCAGACCAAAAATGGAATATTGCAGCCATTCTCTGGGCTGGCACAGCCCAATCTTCACGGTCCCACCTCCTTGACAACATTCAATAGCTATTATGTGACCTTGAGGGTGATGAAATATTATCCACCCTGCAACCGTTATCCCACAAACAAAATGTTGCTAGCCTCTTATTACTCCATTACTATTACTATGGCAAATGTTCGGACAAGTTTTGTTCCTTAGTCCCACTTGCTCAGACCTTTACAGCTAGGATGGCCCACCCTTCCGTGTTCACTGTGGCAAACCATTCCCATCATGTTCCTTTGGTAAGGAATAAGTTCCACCCAGACAGCTTCTTCCCTAGAGGTGTTTCTTTGTGGAACAGTCTCCCAAGAGGATATTTACCGGACAACGATAATCTAAGTCCAGGATCAGCTGATATCTTTATCTCTGAATTGAGCATTTTCCTTGATAAATATATCAAATTTTAATATATATATATATATATATATATATATATATATATATATATTAAAATTTGATATATTTTTCAAGGAAAATGCTACCTGAATTCTATCCTCTTGGTAATTTATTTTTATATATATATATATATATATATATATATATATATACACACATTGACCACTAATATTATCAGTATTTATCTCTCTCTCTATATATATATATATATATATATATATATATGTAAAATATATAGAAAATAGGAAAGAACTTGTTAGGTAAATAATCTAAAGTTCTTTAGTATTTTTATGGAACAGAGCTTAGTACTTTAATTCAATTTAATTCAAATAATTATACTGAAGTTTTCGGCTCTTGTTTTGAAACATGAGAACTCTTATGTAGTGTTGGAATCATATTTTTAAATAAATAATTATATATAGATATATATATGAGAGAAATAATAATAATAATTGGGACACTAAAAAATAAAGAACATAAAGGAATGAAAAGCCATAAAAGTGGCTAAATTCAGACACATTTAAAAAACAAAATAAATTAAATTTGAATTTCAAAGATTAAAATTTCAGTGTCGCACTGCCCCTCTTTATACACGTGGAGTTACATCAACATAAACATCATTTTAGTCCACTAGAATCCTAAATGATGAAATGTATTGCACAAAAGATTTTTTCTACTTTGTTATTGATTTTCTTATATATATATATATATATATTATACACAGACACATATACACACAAATATCTATTCACATACAGAAATATATACACACACAAATATCTATACACATATATATATATATATACACACACACAAATATCTATACACATACAGAAATATATACACACACAAATATCTATACACATACAGAAATATATACACACACAAATATCTATACACATACAGAAATATATACACACACACACATATATATCTGTACACATACACAAATACATATACACACACACATATATCTGTACACATACACAAATACATATACACACACACATATGTGTGTGTGCATAAACACCATTAAGAATAAGGGTGTGTAAAAATAAATCCAATTTATTGTCTATATATTGTGTAAATAAGATAATAAGTACATTGAAACCTGCTTCCTGTATGGTTGTATGTATCCTATTGGTACTAATGATTAGAGTTTGAATGCAAATAAAATGCAGGATTTTGAAATATGACCTTCAAGGCAGGCAGACCCTCCTCAATTGGATGATTGATGCTATACAATCTTACTATTCCATTCCTATTCTGCAAAGAGTGCCCGATTAATTTCATATTTCCCCAAACGAAATTACAAACTTTCTCAGTTATTTTTGGAAAGAAACACATTTACACTGACATTAGAAACCAAATCCACATTGGGACGAAGTTGAAAAGGTTTGTAACACACACCTAATTATTTTGATTTAATTTAAAAAAAAAAAAAAAATAAAATAATTATTTTCTCCAGCAAAATTGAAAATTGATTTTGGCAGAAGCAGTTTTTAAATTAGAAACATGCTACCAAAGTCTATTCCTTCTTTTTCAATTTTCATTGTAACAACACAAGGCTATGCACAATGCATTATAAACGACTTCATTGGATACATTGCAGATAAAATAAAATTAACAAATGTTACTACTGAAAATTAAATAACTACATAAATAAAATTAAAAAAATAACAATTTTGCTATGAATGAATGATCAATGTGTTTAACATACAATTTGAGAAGTGACCAGAGTTTGATATTTAATGAACAAGTCTCACAAGCTGATAATTGCTCTAAGTTTAATCACTTGTTCCATGGAAACGTGGTCTTGTGCCAGACTGTACAGAACTTAAGAAATATTTGCATTTATCACATCATACAGACGGAAACAGATATGTGTGTGTGCATGTATCCATTGATATAGTACACAAAAAGAAAAAGATATACAATCAATAGAAAGACTAAATCAGGTAGCGTGTGTGTATGTGTTACTACACGCGTGCACGCACATACATACATATATACAAAAGCACAGAGTACAAATGTTCTCTCTCATGATAATTTCAATTCTGTTCACAAACACGTTTTCCTCTAACTGAAATGACTACTTTCAAAACATGGTATTTAACTTATAAACTGGCCTAAACAGACCTGTCATCAGTTACATTCAAAGTGTAGACTTGTTTTTTTTTTTTTTTAATCAACAGAACCAGACAAACTACTCTAACAGAATAGAGTTTCAAATCCGAGTTGCAGAAAGAATTTCTATTTTTTTATAGAATTCAACAAATCATTCGAGAAAGATGTGCCAATCTTCGGCTACTCAACTGCAAATGACTTCCTCGCCAATTAATCCCCAAAGAGGATCAAAATGTGAGATAAACCATAGTTTGTTATTCACTCTAAAAAGTGATCTCTTTCCTAACCGGTAAAAGGGGTTTGGGTTAATGCCGGGGAGATGGAAAGAAAAAGAAAATTGTCTGTTTGCCGCCATCAAAATCCTGAAAAGAAAATTGAAAAAAACATTTTGTTTTTTTTTTTTTTGTGCAACCAGAATAAACACGAGGGGGGGGGGCAACGAACAAAAAAAAAAAGAAATAAATATGAAGAAAAAGAAGACATGTTGAAAACGCCCGCAGATGGAAATTTTGTTTGATAAAAAGAAAAGAAAAATCCAACATGTTTTCAATGAATTATTCTAATATTTTTCTTTTTTTTATCCGTTCAATAAAAATGCATCAACACTCAATGTTTACAACACGTACGAAGAAGGATTTGTATTACACCCTCCCCCAACACACACACACAAAAACACAACCAAAATAAACAATATTGAACAACACACATGTGTTCAATGTTCAATAAACATTTTCCTTTCTTTTTTAAGAATTAAAAGTAAAACTCAACATAAACATCATTCGAAATTCTAAGTAACTGTCATTAACTGAATTTTATTCAGACTAAAAATATCCTTATTTTTGTTGTTTTGGTCATTACATTTCCATTTCAGCCTGTCAATTCACTTTTTGCCTTATTGTTGTCCAAAAATTGTTGTCTAAATTGATGGATTGTTATTCTCCCGAGAATTATTTGAACTAATCTTTATCTTTGTTGCTTTGATCAGGAGGTTTTACTTTTTTGTCAGATGCATTCACAACCATTATTGTACTGAACTGTCTCTAAAGTTCTGAGATGAAGTATCATTAATTCTACGAACTACAATCTCAGTGTTCTGGCTGGTTCATTCTCCTAGGTATAGTTTTCATTTAGTCCGTTAGTTAGACTTACTTAAACAATAAAAAAAAAGTAATTCATTTCACATTACTACTTGAAACTATTTGCCGAATGAAGGCCGGAGAATAAACAAGTCAAAATGTCTTCAAAAATAAAAGAGAAAGATATTAAAATGCAAACTACTATAAAATAAAAATCACTTTGCGTGTTTTTTTTTTGTTTTTTTGTTTTTATACAAAAGGAAAACATATTTAAAAATATTTCCTTTCTTTTTAAAAATCAGTCCAAACATATCAGTAGTACACAGTACAGTACACACCATATTCACATGTAGGAAGATTGTAGTGCAGCAACAGTGTTTCATGTGGAGAAATCTAACGAGCCTTGAAAATCAGTATTTTCTTTTGATCTGAGCTTAAGCACCATTCAACACTGATTGAAAATATGCAACTATCTTCTTAAATCACACAGCAGGCTCACGTTATTGTTGGAAGCAGGTAAAGAAAAAAAGTCTTGTTGTGTATTTATATTTTATAGATTTGCAAATGTTGCTGCAGCGTGAAATGATGGTAGAAAAAGAGTTTGATCCTAAAAACCAAAAAAAAGAAGCCCCCCCCTAAACGCCAAAGACACGTGCGTGCGCGCGTGCGTGTTGTTATCTGTGACCGAAAAATGATGATGGGTTTCTCTTGGCAAACGTACAAGAAACGAAGCGCCACTGATTCACAGACACGTAAAATCATTTCTGCATACAATAATGAAGGCCGATACAACAACGACGATACTTATTGCTTTTAAAAGAATTTCTAATAATTAGATCTATTTTATTTACAAAAATATCTTTGTTTTCTTTCATTGGAGGGGGGTGCATAGCATAAAAAACATTTATTTTTCCGCAGGTAAATTCCGTATGTGCCTACAAAACAAAAAGTGTATATATATATATATATATATATATATATATATATATATATATATATAAAAAACAAAAAAAACTATAAATTTATGGAATTTCTTTTTACATCTAATAATAAACGATTTTTTTCTTTGTGTTTTTTTTTTAAATAGCATGCTCAAAAATTCATGGGCAATACGTTTTTGGAAATGTGCACACAAATTATACGTAAATATTTCGTTACGATAAACATTGTGTTCGTCTCCCAAAGTATCAAGCTATTTAAAAAAAAAAAAAAAGAAAGAAAAAAAGAAAAAAACAAAAGTCTAATTTTGGGCACCGATTCTGAATCCGACTGAAATTGCAGTTTTTCTTCGCCAGGGATTTTCCTCCTCATGACTGCCAAATTCTAAAACGGCAGCATTGTCGCTTCAATTCAAAATATCGCTTTCCTCGCACCGAGCTGCTAAGAAGGTGGACAAAAAAAAAAAAAAAAAAGACATGATGCGAGGTACCATGGCTTTCCCTGATTATTACTAAAAAGAACAAATATCTCTCTTTCTAGTTCCATTGTTGAGGGAGACCAAAAACAACAACAACAGTACCAATGAGGTTGCCCCCCCCATCTGCCCCCTCCTCCAGCCCCAAAAGCGTTGACACGAGCAGCAGCGGCAACGGTACATCAACTGCAACATTAACAACAACAACAGCGGCTGCTGCATCTTCTTCTTCTTCTTTCACCGGATGATGAAGGAAACAGAGAAAACTAACAACATACAAAAGAAGATGAAGGCATTTTTTTTTTGCCCACCATTGTGGTGCCTACAAGTGCAACCATGTCATTCTACACGGCGACAGGAACTGAGTATCAAATTGAAAATAATGGCACTGAATTTATTTTAATTCAAAGACAGAAAATAAGAACACATACGCACGTCACATATTTCTAAAAACTTAAGCCATGATCGTTTTACTTTTCAAGAGACACATGCATTTAAAAATACTTGTGTATATGTAAACAATGAAAGTCGTACACAAGTCAATACCCGTCGTCAAATAATTAGGGTTTTTTTCTTCTCTCTCTCTTTCTCTGTATTAATTATTTTTTATCGTTTTTTTTTTCTCTGCACATTTCTTACCTTAAATAAAGACCCCCATAAAAAAAGGCAGGCTTTTCCAAGTGGTTCGTTGTATCCGTTCAAAATCCTAGAGACGTTTCAACGTAAAGTGCAGTTGTTGTTGTTGTTGTTGTTGTGGGAGGAGGGATCATTAAATACGTTGCCAATAACACAGGGGGGTTTTCTGGGATTTAGAAGGCGACACCAACTCCCGACTTTAACAGAGAGTAAGACCGTTGCAATGAATATATAACCATCTGGAGGAAGAGGAGGAAACACAGAGAGAGGGGTGAAGGAGGAGGAGAAGCACTCCCGGTACCCATATGTTGTCGACAGTCAGTCAGGCAGGGAGGCCAGAATCCCCCCCACCTCACCTCACCTCAACCCCCACCCCAACATCCACAATAGTGGTTGATGAGATCTTTCTATTGCTTCTCAACAAAAGACTCTGATATCTTCCCCCTCTCTTTTTCTATTGCTTTCTCTTTACCCCCTCTCCACGTGTTTGTTGACACTCTTTCTATCTCTCTCTAGTGATGTATTACATGGCTTTATCACTCCGTTTTTTTCTCTCTCTCGAGGGCAATATTGATATTTCAGTCTCTCTCTCAACAAAAGATTAAGAGTCTCTTTCACTCTCTCTATTTGTACGATATAATAATGTGTTATTTTTCTTTCACTTCGAATTGTTTTAGTTTATCTTTCTCTATTTTCCTAAATAAAATCTCTCTCTCTCCGTTATTTGAACATTAAACCGGTGTCTCTCTTTTGCATGGGTCACGGCTGGACACACATTTTAATTGCAGTTTTAATTGAATTTAAAATAAATAACAATTCTTTCAACTGAACCCCAAATGATCTCCCCATCTCACAACCTTATAGATTCCCTTAAAATCCTGTAAAACCTTTCACTTATGACTTCTAATCACTAACTGAATTTCTCATATAGGAGCTATGAATCCAGGCGAGAATCATTCTATTTATTATTTTGATTATAGTCAGAAACAATAAAAAACAGGAAAAAAAAGAAAATGCCAGTCTAAAAGAACTGATCCTAACTCTGTCTCTCATAAACTCTTTTCCTTTATGTTTACTTTTTTTTTATAATTTTATGATTCTCTCTTTGTCTCTCTCGATCTTATAGAAATATATGAGGAGGTGCTGAAAAGTTCTTCAAATGATCCAATTCCCAAAATCTGATCAAATGATCAAATATCAGAATATTTTGGGAAGGGGTTTCTTGGTTAAGCCAAGGACATTTTAGCAACCCCTTTATACCACTGATGAGTGGAGGTAGTGATTCCTGACGGAGTCATGAAACTATGGAGTTGGGATGCTGAAGGTAACACCAATCAACTAAATGACAAAATTTATATTTGTATTAATTCTCTCTCTATATATATGTATATATACACACACGCACATATATATATATATATATATATATATATATATACACACACATGCACACATATATATATATATATATATATACACACACACACATATATATATATATATACACACACACACACACATATATATATATATATATATATATATGCACACATATGCACACATATACATATATGCACACATATACATATATATATATATGTGCACACATATACATATATATATGCACACATATATATATGCACACATATACATATATGCACACATATATATATATATGCACACATATACATATATATATGCACACATATACATATATGCACACATATACATATATATATATATGCACACATATACATATATGCACACATATACATATATATATGCGCACATATACATATATATATGCACACACATATATATATATATACACACACACACACACACACACACACACACAGAGGTAAATATTTACATAGGTAAATAATCCTAGTAATATAAAATATTAAAACTGATCCATAAAAAGAGCTAAATGTATTTATTATAACAGAGCGTAAAAATGACATAGAATAAAAATCCAAAGTTACCTCATTCGAAAATAGCTATTTTGACCCACAAGACTTCCTTGTAGGCTTTAGTTGACAAGGCCTACAAGTAAGATAATAAATAAAATGTGCTCTTAATAAGAAAATGTGCTAAAACAAATTTGCGTCCTACTTCATAGGAGGAACCCCATTTGATCTGATGTGTTTAATTGCTCAGCAATAAAGAGCGCCAATATATATCCAAGCTCTATCTTCCCTCTTCACTAAGATATTTTTTTTTATCAAAATCACATAGCAGCTCAGAGTTTCGTATCTGAAACATAAACAAAGCAATTTCGATTTATTCTTAATCTGACATTTTTTTATCATGTCAAATGTTATTATTAGTGGATACTTCTATTTGAAATAGATGTTCCATTTTATTTTAAACAGTGTGCATTACATCTATTGGCTTTTGTGTATTTTTAAAATTTTAATAAAAAAAAAATTGTTTTCACAAATTCTCCAAGACACAGGCCAATAGATGTAATACACACTGTTTAAAATAAAAAATGGGATGTCTCTATCAGTATATATATATATATATATATATATATATATAGAACAAGTAGTATTAAATTCAACAAGTATATCTAAATTTGAAATGTAGCATCAAATCATCACAAAAAATGCCAGGATGAAGTAAAACAAAACTTTTTTTTCTCTAGGATACCAAAAATAGAAATTTTTTGTTAATGACCAAAAGGTGATTGAAAGAATTCAAAGAAAAAAATTTAATTTATCCACAAATTTGATCCTGATGTGCAACAGCTTACTTGTAAATTGGGAAAAAAAATATAATAAAAATAAAATTAACCTGGTCGATTGAATTTAATTTGGTAACTCCCCCACCAAAAAAAAAGCAAGAACTAAGGTTTAAAATGCAGTTTAAAAATTAAAAATCTTTCTTGAAGTTTTTATTTTAGTTTTAATTCTAACAGATTAAATTTAAATAAGAAAACTAATTTGTTTATTTCAAACCAAATTTAAATTGATTGCAATTTTTTTTTAAATTGCTAAAATTGGCCATATTGCCAAATCTGCCAACACAACATAATTCTCTTTATTAAAAATTTTTTTAAAAATAAAATCTACTTGTTTTTAACTTTATTTAAGGAAGATTAACTGATTTAAACTTTAGTCAATCTGAATTAAAACAAACATTACTTACTTTTAAAATATTGCGGAAAAATATTTTTTAAGCCGGGGTGGGTGTTTTTATAGTGTTGATAGATTTATTGATAGCTTAATGTTTGACATTTTTAAGTAAAGAGTATATAACTGTAAAAATTACTTGACAAATACAACGTGAATGTCTTTTTTATAGATATATATTTTTAAATACCAATTATTCTTAAAAATTTAAGAAAAAATATTTTTTTAATCAATTCACCCCCAAGCAAGGTGATAAAACCACTAAGATGCAAGGGACTACTGGAAATGAAAGAGAATGAAAAAAACTTTAGAAGGAAAGAGAAATCCAATCCTAAACAGAAATCAAGGAATAAACTCTACTCCTGTTCAAAAGACCTGACAAGAGCGTGAACCTATCTATTCCTATTGAGGAAAAATATAAATAGTAAATAAAATTTCAGAGTTTAGGCAGAGACATTAGAAGTATAGAATTGAAGTAAACTTTTAGAAGGATCCAGAAACCCAATCCTAAACAGGAAACAAGGGATGAACCTCTATGTCTTATTTTATTGAATTTTAGGTAATTATGAAGACGCTTGTTGAGAAAATTACAAATAAATTTTAAATTTACTATAATTATGTCTCTTAATTTCTGATAATTTCAGTTTGGACGTCTGTATTTACAAAAATCAGTACGTTTATACACACACAAAAATTTTTAAATTCTTTTAAAAATACAGGGGATAGCTAAATTGTAGTAAGCTTTTCCATTTATGATTATAGTTTATACTTAACAATATCACCTAAGTGGTACAAATTAATACAGAATTTAAAAAAATTTAAAACTTTATGAATTATTATAATTTAAAAAAAAAAAAAGTGAAAACACTTTTTTCTTAAGACAATAGTGTCCACAATATATATTATTCATAAAAGCAATTAAAAGCTTTTCTAATTATATAATTAATTAGTTTTATCGTATTTTTTATTTTACAATTCAGAGTAGATTTTCTCTAACTGGAGGTTCTGTTTGACAAAAAAGAAAAAAATGATATTTCTATTAGATTTCTCTTGTCCCCTTCTAACTAAGATAAACACTAAGTTCTACAAAAAGGAAAATTAAATAAGTGTGTTGGGAGTAGCAAATGTAAAAAATATATTTTTACCAAGATTTTCTAAAAATTAACTTTTCAAAAATAATTTTATTCATTTGTAAATAAGTCCTGAAATATTCATTAAAATCTGACAGTTATCTGATTTTTGCCAGAATTTCCTAATCAATGTTTTTTTTTTTCACTGCAAAAAGACGCTAAAATTTCCCATGCTAATTAATGATCTTTGATGTAAGAAAAATTAAGTTTTTAACCCCAAAAAGAAAGATTCTAAAAAGAATTAAATCAAAAAATCCTTTGGTTTTTCCTCTTATTAATAATAAAGATTTTGATCCAAACTATTTTTAATTTTGGGGGCATTTTTTCACATTTGCTCATGTTTTAACCAATCTTGGAAATACCTAAATAATAGAACTTCTTTGAATTTTTTACTGCATATACTTCATTCTTGTGTATATATATATATATATATATATATATATATATATATAAAATATATATATAAAAATATAATATATTGAAATATTTGAATCCATGTTTTTCCCCAAAAATGAGGTGCATATAGGTTATGGTGTCACATATATATATAAAATTGTGATTGTATAATACACAAACACACACACACACACATATATATATATATATATATATATATATATATATATATATATATATATATATATATATATATATATATATATAGGCATCAATAGGTTATACTTACCATGCATAAATCTTCCATATGTAAACTTTTTTGTTAATATGCCAAAACTATTGTTCGTTAGATCTGTAAACTCGGGGGGGCGTTAGAATAAATGCTGTGCAGAGAGATAAATATGAACAAACTAACAGATACCAACAGAGTGGAAGGGAGGAACAGATAGGGAGATGTTTACTGATTGGGTGCATGGAGGGGGATGCAGATAGATACCAAGATAGAAGGATAGATAGATACCAATAATTTAGGGTAGATAGTTATATACCAACAGTTCGAAAGAGATAGAGAGAGACAGCTTTGAGCAGTCGGAGAAATGGTCTGTATGAGATTAACAGATTGATAGGAATACACAAAACAATTGGAGATGAATAGTGGGGTGGAAGTTGGAGATGGGTAGGCAAATGTGAAGAGTCAGATATAGGGTGGCAGATGCAAAGATTTTGAGACGGGTAGGCAGATGCAAAGATTCAGATACGGAGAGGCAGATGCAAAGATTTCGAGATGGGTAGGCAGATGCTAAGATCTAGAGACGGGTAGATAGATGTGAAGATTCAGATATGGGGAGGCAGATGCAAAGATTTAGAGACAGGTAGGAAGATGCAAAGAGTCAGAGACGAGGCAGCAGATATGACAATTTAGAGACGGGGAGGCAGGTGCAAAGATTCAAAAACGGGTAGGCAGATGCAAAGAGTCAGAGACGGGTAGGCAGATGCAAAGAGTCAGAGACGGATAGGCAGATGCAAAGAGTCAGAGACAGGTAGGCAGATACAAAAAAAGATAAAATAATCAATTTAAATTAAATTTCAAATATGTTTATGTTAGATTTAGAATTTGACTTTAGGTGTTTTAAAAATAGTTATAATCATTTTCAGAAAATTGTTGTTCAATACAATCACATATATAAACATAGAAGGTACAAAATCAGCAAGAACAAGATTACTCGTACACTTCAGTTAATAATTATTAATAGCACAGATTTTCTGATCATGAACTTTAAGTAAACGTTTTCTATAATGAGTAACTAATCTACTACAAATTTATTTCATTCACTCTAATTCTAGTACATTTTCTTGAATGAATACAAACTTTATTTTCTAAGCAAGCACATTCAAATTCCATTCAAGTTTTTTGGCAACAATGATATTTTTTTTAACAAAGGTATTTTTCTCGGACTGTAATTACTAAGAACATGTTTGCTAAGCAGCCTGCTTACTGTACCACATGAAATATTTACTGCATTATTTGACAAATGAGAAACAATATCTTTCGGTAGAACTTTATGGTTCTTCTTTGCACTCATGGACAATTTTTGCAAACTTAGAAAGGAAGAGATTTGCAACAGTTTTCATCTCTTGATGGCTTCTCATCACATACTTTATAGTTTGTAGTCAATTTATGAACAGAAAACTGGTGAACAGTCAGTTACCTGAAAACCCATTCTTAAGTTGCAAGCATTTATAATTCCTTGTTTCAAATGCACAGACAATTCTTTTATCTTCATCATGTTGTTGTGATTGAGCTTGGATCGAACTAAACTATGTGCATGTTTATTATGGCAAACTTAAATTTTTTTAAAAATTTACAATTCACAGATACAGTTTGATAGAAATTCTTGGGAAAAGATGATAAAAATATTTTATGAATTTCAAAATTACAATCCTTTTCTGGTATATGGATAATTCAAAAAAAAAAATCAATTCAGCCGAAGTAAGGCAATAATGCCATTAATACGCAAGGGTTTACAGGTAGTGAAAGAGAATGAAAGGACTTCAGAAGGAACTGGAAACCTAATCCTAAACAGGAAGCAAGGAATAAACTCCTGTTCAAAAGACTGAGGAGGAGTGTGAACTGGGCAATAAGTGAACCTATCTACTCTGATTCCTTTGCAATTTTTCAATGTTTAGAATGTTAATTTATTCAATAAAATGTTTCTGAAATGGATTGAATATTTATTCAACTCTTACAGCAATTTCAGATATTTGAAAAGATGTTTTAATATCCTAAAATAAATAATATTTACCTCTACTATTTACTGAGCCCTCTTTTAACTTAAATGTTATGTACAGTGGAATCTTACTCCATTTGTTTTCATTTTACCTATATATATATATATATATATATATATATATAATGATCTAATGGAATAACCTGTCACCCTTATGAGTGACTACACTATAGGTAGTAACTGCCTATAAGTATCTGTAAGTCAACAGACTACAGAGACTAGTTGGGATCTGTTGAGTATGACTCAGACTTACACGAGAACTACCGACCTTCCAATAGTAGCACTCACTACTGGATTAACTTGCGATGACCTTGTGCATAACTGTTACCTTTATTCTTATTGTACTGGGTTTGTACAATAAACTTTTACTTATTCTATCCACCTTGTTTTTCAAGTATATATTCCTGTTAGCACGGAATATAAAAATATATAACAATATATATATATATTTCAATATATATATATATTTTCAAAGAATACCAGGATGTAGTCAAAGAAATTGTATCACACAGATACCACATGGGTTCTTGACTTCTTGAAACTGACTGCAATGGTCAAAAGTACTTGAACAACAAAATATGAACTTTGGCCAGTTTATCCACAACTTCAAGTACAATACTCTACACCTTATTCGAAAATTGAAAAAAATACAATGCAAAATTAAACAGACAGGCCTTGGCAGTTCTTTTTAATCAAATTTGTTTGGATAAATACTTGCTGCCTAAATATACCTTAAAAGGATATGAACTTATATATGAATAAATTAAAATCATATGCAATACTTGAAAATGAAGAAAGCAATGACACAGTACAACAAAAAAAAAAAAAAAAAAAGAAAGAATAAAGTCTTTGATAATAATGGTTAACTATGGTCGAAAGTACTTAGACATTGGACAATTTAGATATAAATATGTGCTTGAAACCAAAGAAAGGATGTAGAAAAAAGAAGAAATCCTTAAAGAATTTTTATTGGTTTTTAACAAATCATTTTCTCATCAACAAAAGAATCCAAATTTTTCAAGGTTGGCAAGCAGGATTTTCCCAAACTCTAAAATCTGGTACACAATCTTTTCATTTACTCATAAAATCTATATTACTTTGAGAGCGATAAATATCTATTGCACAGTATAAACCTTATTTTTTTCACATTTTTTCTCTCTCTCTGGATGGATACATCTCTCTCTTTATCTATGGTCACAAACTCTTACACAACCTGTTCTCTCTCTCTCTCCCCATTCTTCTTTTTCTTTCTATTTACTATCTATCAACCCTTTTGGTTTGTGCAAGTGTTTCTCTTTTTCTATTTCATCAAGGCTAGATTTTTCTCTCTCTCTCTCCTTAACCCCTACCCATACAAGCACTGCATGCCTTTGCATACACATTTAGTTCCAACAAATGCCATCTCCCTCCTGTTTCCCAACCCTAAAAACACTTTATCCTACAACCCTCGTCCCCAACCAACTCTCCTGACCACTTTTTCAGATGATACTGTGTGGTGGCGTTGAGGAGACGACTTGAAGAGGAATCAATAAATACAACTTGAGTTATCACCAATGTGGCAGTGGAGGTGGTTGTCAAGGGGGCTACTATGCCCCCTAAATCTGACCCCCACTCAGAGACTGGACAAGTCCTCATTGTTATTAGGATTATTTTTTTTTTCTCCTCTTTTTGTTTCTTCCAATCCTAGCCATCTCGTTCTACACCCTCACACCCAAAAGCATTTTTCTGTCACCTACTCTGCTTATTATGATTTTGATCTGTAAATTTTACCTCCCCACATGTAATCAGTTATCTGAGCCCCTAAAACTTGTTCAGCAATTCAAAAATAGATCCCTTCAATCATTCTTTCCTACACATATTATTCTTTTGTAACTTCATTCGTAACTTTTTCATTCTTACTCTTTCTCTTCCATTTGCTGTCCATTTTTTTGACTCATTCAATATTCAGACTGAACCTAGCATTTTTTTTGCTTTCAAATAATTTTTCTGGAAATCGTATAATCTAACAGTCTTTTCTTTTTTCATTCATATCTCTTTCTCACTCAATCTCTTTCATTCATTCAATTTTACTCATATTTCCTTCTATCAATCATTCTCTTTCATTCATTCAATTTGCCCAGACATTTTAATTCCTTTTCTTTCACTTTAATTCATTCACAGACACTTCAATCTTCACCTGGTGAAATATTTCATTCTATCTATTTCTCTCTCCCATACATGACCTCTGACCCAAATTACTTCTACCCCCACCCGCCACCCATCGCTGCTCCACTCAACTGTCTTCTCTTCCTGACTCATCTGTTCCTCAACCTGATCACACTTCCACTGCCCATGAGTTGAAGATCCGTTCACAGTGATACAATGAAAACTACCATTTTCCTCCTCCTCCTCCTCAAAGACAAGTCACATCAAAAATATGAATTTATTTGGCAAAGAAACTTTCCATCAATCAAAATTGGTCATTTATTTTGAAATTCTTCATTTCTACAATTGCAGCAATGGATGCTGTTGACATCATTTCATTTGCAACAAACAATTACTTATCTCTCTCTCATATATATATATATATATATATATATATATATATATATATATATAAACAAAAACAAACAAAACAGCACTCAAGGACTGAGATACAAATTGTTACTGAGTTTCACACTGATTGTCAGACAATAACCATTGACCAATGGATTAGTTTGGTTATGTGTATATATATATATATATATATATATATTGTATGTGTGAGTGGAAAGAAAGAGTGGGAGCTTCCAAATAAAATTTTGATGTTTGGTCATTTTACTCAGATTTTGGCTGGAAAGTGGGCCAGCTAAAACAAAAACTGTTCAGCAAAATCTTCCTGTTTTATATATATATATATATATATATATATATATATATATATATAAAAAAGTTTTTGATATATTTATAAATAAAAGAAAGTAAGAAAAGGCCTGCAACATTCAATTTTTAGGTGATTCTTCAAAATTCAGGGGTGGCTCCAAACTTAATTAAATGTGTGTGTTTGGGGTTACTCTCTGGATTTTGTATTATTGCCTAAAAATTGCAAGTTGCATGCTTTTTCTTCAGGCCAGCGGGACTTTCTCTTCCTGAAGGGTTTGACCAGATATTCAGTAATAATAATAATAATGATGATGATGATGATATTAATTCATTACTCTGTTAAGTTTCCTTAAAATTTTTATCTCTTTTCACGTAATCGACCTTGGTGCCTAATGATAATCTAAAGGCTGGCAGATTTGGGGAGCCTCCTCTCTAGAAAATGGGACAGCATACACTACTGGGTTAAGTAGTTGTCAGCTTCCTAGCTTAATAGGAGTTAATTAAACCAAAGAAAACATGAAACTTACTAATTATTAAGTCAAGAGGAAGGTCACACATTTTTCTATAAATATGCATTTGTTGTGCACAGGTACTACAATCTAATTCAAGACTATGTCCAAAGAGTGACAGATATGAAAGTTATTTAACTGCATCCACACTCAAGTGGAATGTGAAATAAGATCAAATTAAAATGGGTTGGTAGAGCATGTGTATAGGAATTGGAGACAGAAATTGTTTAAGCCCTCTTTTTTTTTGTAGATGACCCAGGTAAAAACCTTGGGCCCCTCTCAAAGGAAAAGTAAAGCCTGGAAAGATCTCCTGGGACTCAGAGTAAGTTCCTCAGATCAGCCAAATGTACTAGAACACCAGGAAGAAACAGAAAAATCTATTGATAATGAATTACATTTCAAAATCTGTGAATAGAATATTATTACTGCATATTTTTTAAAAAGTTGCTTGTAAAACACGACATAAATAGGAAAGAAGTTGAACTGGATTTAAGGGTTTCTTCCAAGACTGTAATAATTAACCCCTCCCCCCTCCAGAAGGAATGCCTCAAGGAGAATTTACTTTCTTGCTACCAAGGGAAGTATTGAGGCTAGAATGAAAATTTTTAAATATTCACATTTTCAAAAGAAATTAGTTATCAAGCTGGTCATAATTGTAAAATAGAACAAACCCTGAAACATGGATTCCAAAATAAACGTTTATCATATCAGTAATAATTCTATCCACTTAAATGTATTAAAAGAAATTTGCCAGAGAAGAATTTCATTGTGCAAATTCTTTGCATTCTTTTAAAAAAATTGGGGCTCGCCTTATGTCTCTTCTCCCATTCTAGGCAGAGTGATGAAATCCCTTCACAAACAAGGAGCGTTCTCATCTTTATGTGGCTTTAAATTCAGAATTTTTATGCCACATCAGATTCCTGACAACTCCAGGCAGTAAACTTCTTCTTCCCTCTCCTTGCCTCTGGGCCTTGCCTTCCATACTTTATATGAGTCATTTTCTGTTTGAAAAAAAAATGTGAGTTAGAGGACTCACCCTGGATAAAATTGGGGGGAAAAAAAACATAATCTGTTGATGAGTTTTTTTTTTTTTGTTTGGCAGTTGGTTTATTTTTAGAAAACAAGTGAAGTGGTTAACAGTCAGAGACAAAATGCACTGAAAATGGGGCTTTATTTTAGAAATCAAAAACAAATTTCTTTGAATTTCTGCAAGTTTTAAAAGAGTCAGCAACAAAAAAAAATTTTAAAAAATCTCTGAATGTGCAAAATTCAATTAATTACTTTTAGTTTATTTTCATGATGTTTTTTCATTTCATTTTTAAATTCACAGCAAATGAAAGACACACGCGCACATATATATCACACCTTAAAAAAATAGACGTCTTTTGGAAAAATCAACAGTACTAACTAAAGAAAGCTCCTCTCAGCAATAAAAGTTAACAAAAATAAAACAAAACAAAAAATTTTTTATAGAATTTTTTTTTTTTTTCAATTTCAAGGTTAATTTCTTCACTTCCTTTTGGATTTTATCATTTTATAGACCCCTTGTTTATTTTATTATTTTATTTTTTTCTGCAGCTGATTCATTAACATTTAGAAATTCCATTTTTTAAACCCATTGGCACTTCACCAAAGGAATCATTAGATCTCCTACACACACACACACACACACTTAAAACAAGTGGTTGATTTAGTTTGGGGGTGGAAAATAAATTGGAAAATATTTTCTTCATTAAGCAACAACAGCATCCAAACTAAGCAGTTTTAACATAGATGCATGTATGTGTGTATATATATATATATATATATATATATATATATAGAGAGAGAGAGAGAGAGTGTGTGTGTGTTAATTTTTCTTCTTTTTTTTATGTTTCATGTCCCTTGGCGATCATGGCTCTCCACAATTTCCTATCCTTTGTAGCTCTTAATAAATTTTTTGTCATCTCTTGTAAACCTTATTCTACCATCCATTTACTCAAGCTACTCACTAGGGTAGGGGGTTAGGGTTAGTCTGTGTATATTCTTCTGTTTCTTTTACCTTTAACCTGACCTTAATTGAATGACATAAATGGAAAAACACCAAATGTTACACATTTCATCCTTTAAAAGGATTTCTTCAGACTAAATATTTCATTGATGGAAAAATATATACAAGATGCAATGTATAAATTGTCGCCATTTTATATTTTTAATTTCACGCATGCATGTCGTTTGTTTTTGATTTTGTTAACTGCACAGTATAGAAGGGTCAGTTGGGCACCATCTGTGAGAAAAAGAGCGCCATGACACAATTCACTCAGCCAGAAATTTGGAAACAGCATACTGTACTGCTTGGCATTTGTACCAGATGCTCCAATATGAACATTTCAGGGTGTTTTGATGTCAATCTGAGGACAATGCAGAGGATTTGGAAAGAGTTGGACGAGTCTAATGGTGATTATGAAGGTAAGGCAGCTCAAAAAATTCACTCTGATTGTTCTGATAAGAAATGAACTCACAAATTTGTTGGTGAGGACCTCAGAGGCCTACATCAAGGGCCTTGGGGAGGTAGTGCTGCCTTGGATCGGGAGGGTGGTTACTGGTAGACCCTATGCAACAGGACTCTGCACCATGTCATACAAGCAGGACTCAGTCATGGCTGTAAGACAATTTCTGCAACCACATCACTTCTTATATTGAGCCACCTAACTTCCCAGACTGCAACCCCCTTGATTATTATGTGTGGGGTGCAGTTGGGTGAGAGACCAGCAAAACTCCTTTTAATACCAAAGATGGACTTGAAGGCAAGGATTATGGCAGCATTCACCAACTTAAACAATGAGACTGTCCAGAAGAGTTGCAGAAGATTCTGAAGTTGCCTGGAGATCATGGTTGAAGCCAATGGCAATCTTATTGAATAAATTTACTCTTAAGTATTTCAAGATATTTTTGTGTAATTTTGATAAATTGTTATGATGTTGATTTGGGGTTAGTAGAGACAAACGCCAAATAACACATAACAATAAAAAGGCTGTTAATAGGTTGGTAAAAAGGTACAGAAATCGCCTGAGTATCGTCAATAACAAGCTCAGCTAAGAACTTCTCTATCTGTCTTCCCCATGTCAACAGACATGCCACTATTTAAAGTCTTTGTTCACAGACAAGTTCATCTTCAAGAGGGGTGGTAGGTTTCCGACACAACATCTCCCCCTTGAGATTAATTCCGGAGGAATTAATATCTTTTCCTTTTGGGATCTGGATTTAAACGTTCCACCCTAGTTCTTTTTCTTTTGTTTGTCCTTCTTTGGACAACTGTTTCAGGCAATGGTGAAGTTGGTATATCGAATAAATCATATAATACCTCCATTGGTTCTTCATTTTCTTTACTTATTTCTTCAATGATTCTTTTCCTTAATTGGTTCAAATGTCTTTTGTGTGTCCATTTTTTACTTCTTATCATGTATAACATCTTACCAATTCTTTGAGTTACCACTCCATCTTGCCAAAATTCCTTCCCATTTTTGTAATTTTAAAAAAAAACTTTATCTCCTGGCCTGAGATATTTCATATTTTCCTGATGCGTTTTGTTCTGGTAACTCTTTTTTCTTTCTGGCAGCAGCCTATTGAATACAGATCTAATTTTTCTAGCAAAAATCAGTTCAGCTGGAGGCATCCCTGATATTGTGTTTGGATTTGGTGTTATTCTGTATATACTTAAAAACTGCTGTATATTACCATCATCTGTATTAGTACCATTTGTTTTTTTAAGGGCTCTCTTGAATGTATCAACAAACCGTTCAGCCTGTCCATTTGACCTAGGATGGTACGGTGAAGTCGTGATGTGGTCAATTCCCTGAGTCTTACAAAACATCTTAAATTCACTTCCTGTGAATTGAGTTCCATTGTCGGTGACAATTTTTTCTGGTACTCCAAAACGTCCAAACAGTTCTGTAAGAAAATCTTTTGTTATAGAAGCAGTTGGTCTTTTGCACTTAAAAATTTCAGGCCACTTGGAATAGCTATCCATAACTATCAAGTAGAAATTACCATTCATGGGTCCAGCATAATCTATGTGGAGTCTGGTCCATGGAACATCTGTTTTTGGCCATGGTGTGTATTTTACTGGTGGTGCTTTCACTGCCATTTGACACCCTCTACAAGTTTTAACTACCTGTTCAATGTCTTTGTCCATATTTGGCCAATAAATGTAACTCCTCATCAGGGCTTTCATATGTCCAATATCAGGATGCCCCTGATGAAATTCCTTCAACATCCGCTTTTGTAGTACAACCGGTATCACAACCCTTCCAGCATATAACAGCACTTCATCACATATTGAATATGCTGGTGAAGAAGTTTTATACTTTTCTGAAGTTACAACTTCTTTCATTTTTCTAATAAAAATGTCATTTTCTGCTTTTAATTTTATTTCATCTAATGTCATCGGTAATTCTTTTACCATGTTATACATTACTTCAACCAATTCATTTTCTGCTTGTAACAACGCTAACACCATATCTTCTAGCGGTTCCGAAGACGTTGGGATCAGTCTAGATAAACCATCAGCATAGCTTAATTTTTTAGATGATAAAAATTCCATTTTGAAATTGTAATTCAACAAAATGGTTCCCCATCGTTAAAACGGTTTGCTGTATGAGTAGGTATACCCTTCTTCGAACCATAGATTGAAAGCAGCGGGTGATGGTCGGTCTGCAATATAAACCTTCTTCCATGTATGTACTTATGGAATTTTTTACAAGCATAGATGATAGCTAAGCTTTCTTTCTCAATTTGAGAGTACTTCTTTTCTGCGGGTAATAATGTCCTTGATGCATGTGCCACTGGCTTCATATTGCTGTCTCTGAATTTATGCAGAATTACTGCACCTATTCTGTACTCGCTTACGTCCGATGCCACTATAATTTCCTGTTTAGGGTCATAATGTGTTAGTGATAATTCTGACATCAAAATATTCTTTATTTTGTCAAATGCCTTCTGACACACTTCTGACCATTCCCACTTTGCTCCCTTTTTAAGCAATTTATTTAATGGAGCCGTAAGGCTGCACAAATTAGGAATATATATCCCATAATAGTTAGCAAGTCCTAAGAATGCTTGTAGTGTTGGCATGCTTTTGATCACTTCTGCCCTCGCCGGATCTGGTCTTCTTCCATCAGAGTCTATTATCTGCCCCAAAAACTTAATTTCACTCATAAAAATTCACATTTTTCAGCTGCAAGTTTGAATGCATATTCTTCAATTTTTTCAAAAACCTGATTAATATGTTCGAAATGTTCATTTCGATCTTTACTTTTTATCAAAACATCATCAAGATATGTAATGGCGAAGTCCAACCCTGCCAGCACAGTGTCCATAATTTGCTGAAAAAATACTAGGGGATACTTTCAAACCAAACGGCAAACGGTTAAATTTGTATAAACCCTTGTGTGTATTGATAGTCAACAATTTAGAACATTCTCCGTCCACTTTCACTTGGAGATAGGCATCCGATAAATCCAATTTAGAGAATATTTTTCCTCCATTTAAACTTGCAAAAATGTCTTCTGGTGAAGGCAAAGGATATGTGTGGTCTTTTAAGCAATCATTTAGACCCGTAGAGAAATCAGCACACATCCGAATTTTATTATTCTCTTTCTTAACATATACAACAGGGAAGGCCCACTCTGAAAATTCAATGCGTGAAATAACTCCTAAATTTTCAAGCCGTTCCAATTCTTTGTTAATCTGTTCCAAAACACCAAATGGCACATTTCTTTTTTGCTTGAAAATAGGTTTTACATTTTCCTTCACTTTAAATTTTGCCTTCGTCTTTTTGCAACATCCAAGACCTTCTGAAAATACTTGTGGAAATTTTATTTTCAGATCTTTCACCAAATTTTCTGTAACCCGATTTTTACATGGAGAAGAAACATTAATTCTATTGCAAAAAGAATTTATAAGGAGTTCCCATAAATTAAAAAGTATAATCTAATCTGTTCCAAACAAATTTGAAGCATTTTGTAGCACATACTTTAGTGTCTTACCAACAAATGAAATATTACAAGAAAATTCACCTTGAAAATGCAATTTTCTTCCAGAAATCCCACGAGCCACTTTTTCAGTCTTTTTCAGCAAAGGTCTGCCTATTTTAATCCATGTTGCTGTATTAATAATGGAAATATCACTTCCAGTATCTGGCTGTAGTTTAACATTTTTTTTCCATTAATTTTTTTA
Source organism: Acanthosepion pharaonis (assembly GCA_903632075.3). Taxonomy (NCBI): domain Eukaryota; kingdom Metazoa; phylum Mollusca; class Cephalopoda; order Sepiida; family Sepiidae; genus Acanthosepion; species Acanthosepion pharaonis. Next base: position 205,523 of record CAHIKZ030000547.1, on the reverse strand, counting down.
CCTGTACGAATTTTCTTTCTGCCCTCCTCAATCTCCTGACGTGACAACACAATATTCACATTATCTTTTTTAGACTTAAATTTTTTTTCTTTTTTTTACAATGAGTACTTATATGGCCTTTATTGCCACACAAATAGCAATTTTTGTCTCGAAAAAAACATTCACTTTTAAAATGACCACCACCGCATCCAAAGTACGTTGGTTTTTTTAACGTTTTTATTAACTATTCCCTTTTTTGGTCGAATAGCATGGACGGGATAAGTCTTTCTTCAATTTGGGTATTGTCATGTTTTAAGTTTTCAATTCTTTGACACTCTTCCGTAACCTTCTGCAAAGTGATCTCAGAATCTTGTTCGAGTTTTGCCAATATTCGGGACCTTATGTCCTTATCTTTGCTAGAAGTCAAGCCTTGAACGAATATCAAACATTTAAATCGATCAATTGAAAGATCATGTAACATAAAACGTTCACACATTCTGTTAACATTTCCAGCATACGTAATAACATCCTCATCATCACGCTTTTTTACCATATTCAAACACGAAACGAAGTATGAAACAAACTAACTCGCCGCCAAAAAATACTAGATAAAGTATTAACAGTTTCTTCGAAAAGAAATGTCACCAGTTTTTTCTTGGAAGGACAAAATTCATTATACTTATTATTTTCGTCTGTACCCAACTTTTGTAAAAGTAAACTCACTTTTTTGTTCATCAGTCCAACCTTCACATTTTTTTTCAAATCTTCTGAAATACGCAGGAAATGTTATGCCCTTCTCTGGGTTAAATTTGAACTCAGTAATAGAATTAGCAATACCTTCGGCCGTGAATGACGAATTTACTGGATTCTTGAGTAAAATCGCTTCCTATAAAGCCTTTGTGTTATTTCGCTGCTGAACTTGTAAATCCAATAGTTGTTCCTGAAACAATTTTTGTTGCTCTTGTTGCTGAATTTGACTTTGCACTAGAGTTTTCATTAATGCAATCAAATCTTCCATTATGTGTAATAGATTACACAAAACACTTTTCGAAAACAGACAAAAAGGGAAAAACACATATATATCCACAATAAGCACAAGTCTTACTTCTTTTTGGCACATTGAAATCCCATTTCTTCGTGAAAAACAAAGTTCGACGTTTTTTTTTTTTTTCAGAGCGGAAAAAAAAAAAAATTTATATAGTCCACCTATAGTTGAAAAATTCTCCACTCAGCGTGATGAACGAATCTCTCGTCGCCACTGTTATGATGTTGATTTGGGGTTAGTAGAGAAAAACACCAAATAACACGTAACAATAAAAAGGGTTTTAATAGGTTGGTAAAAAGGTACAGAAATCGCCTGAGTAGTCAATAACAAGCTCAGCTAAGAACTTCTCTATCTGTCTCCCCCCATGTCAACTGACATGCCACTATTTAAAGTCTTTGTTCACAGACGCAGACAAGTTCATCTTCAAGAGGGGTGGAAGGTTTCCGACACAACATAAATATATCTGTTAAAATGAGATGTCAGTGTTATTTTCATTTTTGCTTAATTTAGACAACAGTCTATCCATCGCAACCTGTATATAGGAGAAACGAATGAAATACAACAAACATCAATTGGAATTCTACAGAGAGAGAGAGAAACACTGAAGATGCAAGGACACTTAACTTTAAATTCAAATTTTAAATCTCTAGCATAGAATGTATTGAGATGCACAAGCTAACCGGTCTCATTTAGTTTCTGTCTGTTTTTGGTTTGGTTTTTATTGTCAATGTTTTGAAATATCTCATTTTATAATGACAGAAGTTTTCTTAAGAAGCTACATATTAAATATTAAATTACATAATTCCTGTCTGAATGTCTGGGATGAAGAGTTATCATTATTTACACATGGACTATTGTCCCCATCTTTGTTGTTGTTATCACAATGCTTCAGCTGCTGCACTCTCTGGCCTTCATTGTGTGATTGATATTTCAAGGGATTTGAAATAGAACCCTTTATTTAATGTACAAGACTGTTTTTGTTTCACTCCGCATGTCTAGGAATATCTCATCTAGTTCTTATTTTTACTACTGCTCAGTTACTACTGGCACTATTTACAATGTTTGGACTGTTATCCTCATCTTTGTTGCCATATTCACAATGTGGCCCAGTGGATAAAAGCATTGGTAATCCAGTGACTTGATCCAAAGTGTTGTGTGTTCAATACCTGGATACAGCAGAGGTGAACAAAAACTTGGAGGGTTGAGTTAAAGGGAAATAACTGATACTGAGAGAGCTGGAAGAGGCATGGCATGTGGAACTAGAACAATCTACAACATTGGACAAAATAAAGGGTTTCATATGAAATTCTAATCACCTGAAGAAGGATGGAGCATACAATGGCTGAAACGTTGTGAATATGACAATAAAGATGAGGATAACAGTCCAAACATTGTAAATAATGCAAATATGTACCAAATGTTTTTAAAATCTTGACTGATGACCATTTTAACTATATTGAGCATATTTAATATGGTAATGAATTACAGGAATTTACCTTTTATATTAATTGCAATTAAAAAAAGAGCTCATCTAATATAGTTCCATGAGCCATAAAGGAGCTGCATGTTTAAGCTTGTATAACCATATATTTATATATATATATATATATATATATATATATATATATCAAAACTAAATGTTGACAGTCATATCTCAAGTGATCTTCAGAGCATGATTTCTATGTCTATAGTGACTTATATATATAAAATTTCATATAAAAATATATCTGAGTAAAAGACTAGAAATAAAGATAAAAGGAAAACTTCTACAAACAAGGAAAATGATAACAACTTCAATCTAAAAATGCTACACTTATTAAAAAAGAAAGTAACTTAGACGAAAAGTTCTTGAGAGTGCTGCAACTGAATCTTGCCAAAATGTAGATCTGCATCCTGGATTTTTTAAAATATCTTCTTTCCTAAAAGAAGTACTTCTTTTCCAACCCAACATATATAACCATAAAAAATTTTGAAAATTAAAAAAAGAAAACAGTTAAATTGAAACTTTCTATTATTTAAAATAAATAAATACATAAATAATTTATGAAATTAAAATAGACAATAATAATTACATAAAAAAGTATATAAACAAATAATGAAAAAGAATTTTTAAATTATTAGTCATTAAATTACATCACTTAAGGTCGTTTATAGTTGACCTTGACTTTCACAGTTAACCTGAAGAATTTATGACTATTCTTAAATTTAAAAACCTAATATTTTTACTTTTGTTTACAAATACTTGTTGCAAAATAAAATCCTTACAAGTCCATGAAATGTGTTAGTAAAGAAAAGTTTTCCTTTTGTGTGTATGTGTATATACATATATATGTGTATGCATGTGTGTGTGTATAAGGCTGAGTCAATAAATATGTAGACTGACACAATTATTAACTGAATTGTAATCTGAAATATTGACTGAATAATATTTGATTTGTATAATTAATGGAGAAGCATTGGGTTAATTAAGTGCATTGACAAAAGAAAATCATATTGAAAAATAAATATTTACTGTGTGAAACAAATGCTTTCATCATTAGATTATGGACCTACTGAAAATACACACACACACAGTGTCTATATTTAGACACACAACAAATCAGAATGAAGTGTGTCTTTATGTCATTGAATCCTAACATTACAGATTTGCACAATGTCTTTTTCATATTTCAAAAGCAATGAAATGAAAACTACACAAAAACTATTTGGTTAAAAGTAAAAAGGATTAAAATGACTAAAAATTGATAAAAGATTTAAATTAAATGAAACAGGAGAAAAGAAATCTTTAAAAAAGAAAGAAAACTAAATTCTTAATCTTTTCAATGGATATTTGAAATTGTTGAATTTATAGAAAAATTGTTTAGTTATCAGTTTATTCAATAATTATTCATGTGTAGCTACTTTATATATATATATATATATATATATATATATATATATATATATATATTGGTGTGCAATATTAAAGTTAGTGAAGCCCTAAGATACTATTTTTAAAAATTATCTCTTTTTTTTTTTGAGATAATCAAGAAATCTTAATTAAAATATATATTTATTAAAAAAAACCTTTATTAAACAAATTATAAGCACTTTCAAAGGTTTTTAGCAAGCTGGAATAAAAATATTAATTAAAAATTAAAATGTATAAAAGTAAGTGAACCCTTACATTTAATATTTGGTGACTTGACCAGTCTTTTTCTATAACTTTGAAGATGTTTCTGCAGTAATGAATATCAATTTTTGACCATTCTTCTTGGCAAAACTACCACAATTGTTCAATTTTACCTGGCTTTCTTGCATATACTTTCTTCTTTCACTAGAATCACAGATTTTCAATTGGTTTAGATTGGAGCTTTAATGAGGCTGTTCCAAGAGTTGAAATTTTTTTTCTCAAACCCAAATTTTTTTTCTTTTGTGGATTTGCTTTAGTGCTTCAGATCACTCTCATGTTGGAAGATCCAGCCCCAACCTAAACTTAACTTTTGAACCAAGGGCAAGACACTTTCATTCAGAATTGTTTGAGAGTTCATTGTACTGACAATGCATACCATTTTGCCAATTCCAACTGCAGCAAAGCCCCCTCAAATCATAATTTTACCACTTCCATGTTTAACCATTGACACAAAATTCTTGTCTTGAAAATTTGTATTAGGAGCTCATCAAAAATACAGCCTACTGTTCTTCCTAAAAAGCTCTAGTTTCATCCCATATGACTAAAACCTTTTGACAGAACATTTTTAACTTATTAATCTAAGCTTTGGCATAGTTGAGATGAGCTTGTTTGTGCTTTTTTGTAAGCAGTCATTTTTTTCTAGGCATGAAGACAGACATCATTCAGATTTTGTTGTACCTGTAGATGTATGTACATTAAGTCTGACATTGGCTAGGGAGCCATAGAACTGCAGAGGTCCCAGCAGGATTTGCCAGATCTTGCTGAATTAGAAGCTCTTGCAGTTATTTTTTATGGACAGCCACTTCTTGATTGTGATGCCATCATACCAAAGATCTTCCATTTATAAATAATTTCTTACATGGTCAAGACATGCATTCCAAATTGTTTAGATAGCTTTTTGCAGCCTTCTCCATCTATAATAACGATGAAAAAAGATTCAATTATGCAATTATCTAGATTCAGTTATTTTGATCTTGGCATAATTTTAAAAAAAATTTAATCTGTAACTGCACCCTTTTGAGTACATAATGAGTTATATTGGTCGACTGCAGTGTACAAAGATTAGCAAAAAAAATGAACATAGCATTCTGAGTTTTACATGTGCACTAGCAACCATGTAAAACAAAGGGATGCTGGGATACAAATACACAAAGAGTAATTTACTTCTCATGACACCCAGTCTGATATATGTGTATAACAGGCACATGCATTACAGTCAAATGTCTGTGATACAATGACAGGATTTTATTATTTATAAATATATCTTTTGATGTCTGTTTTTATACATACATCCAGTGGTAGCATCCTGCCATTTCATGTGAAGTAATTCTTTAAGTTATAAAAGCTCAGCAAACCAGTTGTTAGATTATCTGGAAATAATCTTATATATTAATAGCCGATGGTCTAGGTAAAATGTTATGCAACACTTTCATATGCGCATAGTAAAAATCTAATAAACACACACACCCTACCATTTTGAAATGAAAAATGTGGCAAATCTTTTCATCATAAATTTGATAGGTCTTCCATTAGATCTTTGGAACTGCAGCAATCCAGTTCAAATGTGGCTAAGAAACCATAAAACAGCTGATGACATTAGAGTCAAAAAAGCATCATACTTCTGAACAGAAATAGGATGAGAACAGAATTTCAATTTAGAAATATCTTAATAAATAAATGTTTCAGATTGAAAAGAAATTAAGCTGAATAGGTTCTTAAGATTATCTACCTTTATAGAACCGGTTCCTGGAAATTTGGGACACTATTATTGTATATTCCTATTTGCCTGAATTATCGGAAAATTGACAAGTTGTGTAATAAACATAATGGCAGAGTGACTGTTGGCAAAATGAGATTTAATAAAGGGTGTTCCAGTATAAATGTAACCCAAATAAATGTATGTAGTTTTGTTGATTTTTAATATTTTGATTTTATATTTCAGATTTAGAAAGCTAAAAAGATAGAAAAACCAGAATACCAATTATCAAAATGACAATTCTTTTTGATACTATAAAGTGATTTTTTTTTCCATCCTTGGATTGAAAAGAAAATAAACAGAATATCTTCCTAAAGATTACCTAGTTACTGGAAATTTAGAATGTCACTACTCTCTCTCTCTCTCTATATATATATATATATATATATATATATATTAAGAAATGGACAAAGTCCGACAATTTATTTTATTAAAGACATTTCTATGTTTAATGTTCTTTTTTATAGATACAAGTATTTAAGCAAATGCTCTGTTTTATAATAAACAGTATTAAATAACATTTACGGCCTGAATGTCGAAAAAATTCATAGAAAATATTAGTCCCTTTGACAGGATTCGAACCTGCATCCTATACGAACCGTCATTTACCCTGGCGTGCCTTACCAATGTCTGAATTCATGGAAGATTGAAGTTTATAAGCAGTAAATTCAACCTTGCCTGCGAACTCTCCTTTGGCCGATTGGTAAAGCATGTCAGAGTAAATGATTTGTTCCGTATAGATGATGGTTCAATCCTGTCAAAGGACGAATATTTTCTATGAAAATTTCTCGACATTCAGGCCGTAAATGTTATTTAATACTGTTTATTATAAAACAGAGCATTTACTTAAATACTTGTATCTATAAAAGAATGTTAAACATAAAAATGTCTTTAATAAAATATATATATATATATATATATATATATATATATATATATATAGGAAAAATAATCATATATATTAATATACAATGGTTGAAGCAAAACATTAGATATGCTATACCCTTGAGTGCGTCTAATGAAACTCTAATAGATTCGTGCCCCGGCTGTTTTGAAGTTAAAACTGAGGCAAATATTCTAATCTTAAATTTGATAGGTCTTCCATTGAATCTTTCGGACTGCAGCAATCCAGTTCAAATGTGGCTAAGAAACCATAAGACAGCTGATGACATTAGAGTCAAAAAAGCATCATACTTCTGAACAGAAATAGGATAAGAACAGAATTTCAATCTGGAAATATCTTAATAAATAAATGTTTTCTATTAATTTATCAAAATGGTTTAATTCTTTTTGTTACTGCATAAAGTGATTTGTTTCCATTCTCAAATTGAAAAGAAAATATAGTTTCCTAATGATTACCTCCCTTTACAAAACTGATGCTCTCTGCACATCGCAGCCTGAGAACCAAAGTGAGAGAGAGTTTGGTATGACATGGTTTATTCAGTAACATTTTAACATTGCCTTACATCATTATACTTTGTAGGTGAGGCTCAATACCAGAGACATGTTCATTGTTCTAACAAGCCATGAGCCACTTGGTCGATGAGGTTCAGAAAGACACAGATTGTGTGAATGAAGCAATAAAGTCATAATCACAGGATTTACAATTCGATTCTATGGAGTTTTTAGTAAAAGGATTTATTGCTAGATTAATAAGAATCAGATCACAAAGAGATTATGAAACAAATCATTTTGTGGAAGGTTTGAGGGGATGAAAATTTGACCTTGTAAAAATATTCAACTGATCCAAAAGGAAAGGAAGAAAAACAGATACAGTGTTTGTTTTATAAATCTTCTTTGATTCTAGTTTCTTCTGAAGACAAATTTCATACAATATGAAATCAATGAGACAAAGAAAGATTTCTTAGGGATTTCAACTCAAACTGTTACATCCTGCAGTTACTCAGATTATCACATGGACTGACTACTTGATACATTATCCTTTATTTATACCAGGCACATAGACATAGTAGTAGACACAAAATGTGTGCAATTATTTAACAGAAAAATGCATGTCTTCATTTTAAAGTGTGTCACTTGAAAAGTATATTTCTAATAATTTAATAACTATACAGACTTAAAATCTAAAACGCTGCAGCTTAATAATTTGATGTTTTAAATGCTGTGTAATTTTTATCTTTCTCTAGAAATTATATGTTAATTTTAAGTAGGTATCCACTGAGTAGGTTTTTTTTATTGATTCATTTTCTATGGCATATCAAACTTTGCAGGTTATTTCAAGCCAGAAAATATTTTTCAACTGTAAGAATGTTTTTTGATAATAATGGTTTAGAAATATAATTCTTACTAATTAACCCATAGCTGATAGGAGAAGAGGTGTAGTCATTCTTTTCCCAAGAGTATTTGTGCATAGGTGAATATAATAAACCCAACCAGAATTGGAACACTGCTCTCTGATTAAGGATTCACAGCTATTATCCATTAACCACACACACATCCAAGCTTACAGCACCTGGGATTCCCAAGTGGTCACCCATCTAGATACTGACCAGGCTCAATGTTGCTTAACTTTGTTGATTGTATGGAAACCAGTGTTTCAATGTGATGTGGCTGTAAACCCCACTCAGTGATATTATAGCTTATTAATAATTTTCAATAAGAGAAAGTTTTTATTTTGCCTGAAACTGATTAATTCACAAAATATTTTCTCATAATGTATCCAACTATGATTTGAATCTGTCTAATTTGTTCAGTTTACAAAATCTTAATTTACAAAGATTTTAAAATTTTTCCCTAACAAACACTACAATTGAATTCCAGTGTTTGAGCTGAAATGCCAGAGAAAAAACAAGTTGAGAGATCAGATGACAAATCTTCTCGTCCTAAATTTGATTGGATCTTTGGGGTTGCAGTGATTCAGTTTGTTACAGACAAGCGTATGGTTGCAAGAAAGAAATACGACAACAGTAGAAATAGATTTACGTGGTTTATTTCAACAGGAACGTAAGGGTTTAGGACAGCTACCTTGGTGTGGTAAAGTTCATAAGCCGGCTTTCGGGTCTGGTCGATCTCTCATAGTAGTTCACACATGTTGACGGTGGTTGACGCTCTCCTGTTGACAGCTGCTGAACGTGACCAGTCTCCTTTGTGGCCACCTGTTGACTGGCTGTTGAACTTCCCTGTGACCCCTTTTTTATGGCTTAACAGCGAGTATAATTAGGAGGGAAGCATTTTTATTGGACGAAAAATAGAGCACTTTAAATATTATTTTATTTTTCGACCGGAACACGTGTGTCGGAAACATTTGTGAAGAAAGATAATAGTCATTTTGTGACGGGGCTTTGTCCCGTTTACATCCGGTTCTCGCTCTTGAGTATTTGCCTGTAAATCAGCCGAGATATGTCTTATTTTATTTTATAACAAGTTTGAATGTGGTTAAGAAACCATAAAACAGCTGATGACACTAGAATCAAAAAAGCATCATACTTCTGAACAGAAATAGGATGAGAAGAGAATTTCAATCTGGAAATATCTTAATAAATAAATGTTTTCTATTAAATTATCAAAATGGTTTAATTCTTTCTGATACTATAAAGTGATTTGTTTCCATTCTCAGATTAAAAGAAAATAAGCAAAATAAATTCCTCAAGATTACCTGCCTGAAATTTCAGCAAAAGAACAAGTTGAGAGATCAGATGACTGTACAATTTGATTAGTCAATAATAATTTTCTTTTTATCTTTTTAATAGCCATAAATTAGGTTTTTAGTAGATTACTGGACCAAAATGAGCATTTATTCCCACTTTCTCAGTAGCAGAGTAAACAAAAATGTTTTCAATAAACAAATCTGAGAAAATCTAGAAAGACGAGAGCAAATTGTCTTCATTTCAAATAGCAGATTTCTGTCTTCCATGAACAAAATCTTGACTTTTTTCTCAACAGAAAATTGCCAGAAAATATTCACAGTTCTCTTGTTTTTATATTTAACCAGTTTAACAAGTGCTAGACTGATTGTTTGATAAAGAGAGGCTCTCTGGAATCTGTCTTCCTATTTCAAGAAGCCACCAAGGGAAAGAAGTCTCACTAAGAGAGGACAAGAGAAGAAATTTTGAACATCTAAGCCACAAGATGAATGCTCTTATTCCAAATCAAATTCATAAGTTTTTGTTTTTTTTAAACATTTTTAAGGCATCTAATGAATGAGAAATAAAGAAGTGACCCAAGTTATAAATGCCAGTTTTTATTGGTCTGTCCAAAACATTTCCAGACATTTTGTATGCTTTGAGAATTGGACATGCAACCTTTCATATAATTTGGCAACTGATTGTAAAAGAATAAAACAAAAAGAAAACATTATTATGGAGAGAGAACCATAAAAGAACAGGAATTAAGACAACAGATGATAATGATTGACATTGCATTTAAACTTTTGGAGATCAAAATTGACTGGAAAGCAAGAACCCAAAAAAGAGTTTAACAAGCAATAAGGGTGAGAGAAGAAACTGTTAGCATAGAATTTATAGTTACACTTAACCATTTCAACTGTAAAATGATGAGATCTTGCTGCCAATCTAGTACTACACTTAAATTAATAAATTCTACGTCCCAAAAAGAAAAGCTCATTAGGACAATTACCATAAAAATATTTATAGAAAAGGCACAGGGAAGATACAATATGGTGGTGAGAAAGTGACTGAAGCTGAGATGCCAGATCAGGACCAATAACATTGCAGATTCTCAGTCAAATGTACTGGTCACTAATCAATGACGTGTAGACAGATTAGCTGACCCAACCCACAGTTTTATGGAATCACCAAGCAGCCTGTATGGTGGCTTGTTGACAACTGAGTCAATGGTCTCATAGTATCTGAACCACACTCCAACCCAATCAACAGCATAAAAAAAACAGAACCATGACTCATCGGAACATGCTAAACATTTCCATTTCTGCAGGTCCCAAATAACAAAATTATAAGCCAGGAAAAATACTATATTCACTGTCATGGTGTTAACAGGGACACCCTGGTGGTTCTTATGTTCCCATATCCCATGAAAGCTAAAGAACACTGAACTGATCTGTTGTTTCTGTATCAGGTACCTCCTACATTGAATATGGATGTGACTTGAACCAGTAGACAATTGTAGTCAAATGTCTCTAGTTATGATCATTAATTTATGGTCGGCTACTGAAACATCTATGGCGGGTGGTAATGCCACCATTGATTGGGGTATATCAAATGTTCTCACAATTTCAAAAATGGAAGATCCCATTAATCTGACACTCAATTGTATATCTGTTCAAACTCTTATTATGAGCAGGCTGGCCAGTGAGAAAACAATGACTTGTGACTCTGTGCTTGATTGCTTCTGAAAAGTGATATTCAGACCCAATTCTACTCACAAGGCTTGGCATCAACCTGAGGTTGGATTTTCAGGCACATGCTAGGATCACCTCCACAGACTGATAACATCAAATAGGTGATGCCATTTACTATTATCTTTACATATTACTAACCAATGACATGATATCAGTAAATATATATAAGTGAATATTGAAGTCAACACTCAGAGGCGACAGACTGTTTCATGCTAAATGAAATCATCAGGCCACTTATTATATATACTAAGTTATCCAGAAAGTCTTGACTCACTTACGAAGTGGAAAGAAAACAACAAATCTTGATCTATGTCTGGTGGAATTTCCAAACTTGTTCCATATATTTGAACCATCAATGCTAAACTGTATTACCAACAGCTAGACTGTATGTATGACAAACTAAAGAAGGAGTCTCCTGCTTTGATCAATTGAGGTTGGGCTTTATTTCAGCAAGACAATGTGAGGCTACACACTGCCAGGTTGACTAAGAATTTCAAACACATGGATGGTGTTAAGATTCTTTCACATCCACCATTCAGTCCTGATTCTGCTTTGTGTAACTATGGCCTATACTGCTCAGTGGCACACTTCCTCTGTGACCAGCGATTCAACACTTTTGATGAATTGAGGGAAGCTTGTTTACAGTTTTTTGATTCAAAGACAATGGACTGGTATCTGAGACAGATTCAAATGCTAGCTGATGGCTGGCAGAAGATCATCAATGGGTTTATTCTGAAGAATAAATGTTGGTGGTGATCCATAAAATTTTGTTGTTTTCTTTTTGCATCTTAATTGAATTAAAGTTTCATTAAAGACAACTGATAAGGTTCTGCAATTAAGTTTTTTATTCAATTTTTTCTGTTCTTATAAGTGTTTTCTTTTCTGGACATAAAGTTTGTAAAAAATTGTCTAAATGTGCTATATATCTGAATGCTTTCAGCTATTCTATTAGCCATTATCAAGGAAGTTTTTTTTTAATTTTTAACTGAATATGTAGGTTTATTTTATCTAGAGTGATGGAATTTTTTTTTTAATTTTCCAAACAGGGTCAGTACATTGTGGCCATGTTCATAGCTGATATTATTGAATGTTGGATTTTTTTTAATACTAAAGTTTTCATTATTTTTAGTCTTTTTTCTACACATGAACAAACCTATTAGAGTTGATTTTCTATGAGAATGTTGCAAATGGAGATTGGTAGGTTTCCACATGTGTTGAAATGACCCCAAATTGAGCTATGGTCAGAGAGATGTAACATGAGTCTTCTTGATGGACATGTAATGGTATTTCCAATATAATAGAATAGCTAAAAGTGTGTGGATATATATAAAATTTGAACAGCTTTTACACAATTTATGTCCAGAAAAGAATGCATTTATACAAACACAAGAAAAATTTAATAAAATCTTAATCACAGTAACTTATCAGCCATCTTTAATGAAACTTGTATAAAAGAGAGACTGCTACCCAAATGATATATATATATATATATATATATATATATATATATATATATATATATAGTGTATTTGGATAGCAGTCTCTCTTTCTCTCTCTCTAATATATATATATATATATATACACACACAGATTCCTTTTAACACCAAAGATGAACTGAAGGCAAGGATTATGGCAGCATTCACCATCTTAAATATTAAAACCATCCAGAAGAGATGCAGGAGATCCTAAAATCGTCTGGAGGCTGTGGTTGAGGCCAATAGTGATTTTATTGAATAAATTTACTCTTTTGTATTTCAAGATATTTTTGTGTAATTTTGGTAAATATATCTGTTAAAATGAGATTTCAGTATTATTTTCATTTATGCGTAATTTAGACAACAATTTATCCATCACAACCTGTATGTGTGTGTGTGGGCATATATATATATATATATATGTATATATATGTATGTATGTATGTGTGTGAGTGTGTGTGTGTGATAACCTTATATTTTCAGTAATGTTAGCATTAATTCCTGTCTCCTGTCTACTGAGAATCCATTTGTGCACAACATATAAATGAATTACAAACAATAAGTGATAAAAATTTAAAGTGTGTGTGTGTGTGTGTGTGTGTGTGTGTGTGTGTGTCTGCATGTATATCTACATATATATATGTGTGTGTGTGTGTGTGTGTGAATAAAAATAGTTTTAACAAATTTTGTTAAACTTAAAATAAAATTTGTTGCAACTATGTCTAAGATAATAAGAAACTTAATATAAAACAAAATAATAACAATCAAAAACCTGAAGTGGGAATTTACACTATAGTCTGTAATGACTGACATGAGGTATACAAAGGAGAGACCTCAGGAATTTAACTAAAAGATTATATGAACACAAAAGAGATCTTTTACAAAACACTCAATATACAAATAATTTGGTGTCAAATCATTAATTTTAATTTTTCTCACCAAAACTATGTGTCTGTATAGTTGTAATGTAAGTGAGTAACATTAGTGAGAATAGTTTGAACCATTTGTGTTTATATATATATATATATATCTGAATAAAAAACGAGACAAAAAACTATTCTTAGCAAACACATTTCATCCTTTGAGAGGACATTATCAAAGCAAATGTAGGATTTTTGTTGCATGTACAAAAGCACTGATGTCATTGTTTTATGAAGGCTTTTAAATTTGAGAATGTTTATGAACATTCATCAGGTAGTTGAAAGGTCAGTCAAGCACATGTTTTGACTGACCTTTCAACCACTATCATTATCTGATCCCACCCATCTGATAGTGTGGCTAGACAACTCCTGTTGCAGACATCTCCACAAGACCCCACGGATGGTCCATACTGCAACTATGCTGAGCAGGCATTACTTTCAGTTTCTAGGAGAGAACACATAATCAGTTAAACTCAACAGTTTGAACAAAGGTCAGTACAACCAAACCCTTGGTCAGGATGACTTGCATGACTATCGACAGTTTCCATCTAACCAATTTCACTCACAAGGTTTGGCTCAACCTGGGGTTTGGTTTTCAGGCACTTATTAAATGTGCTGCGTACTGGGATTACTGATAGACTGATAACATAGAAGTTGTCAGTTTCCTAACAAATTGGTCCTGGTGAAATTTGAAACTGGGCCTCATGGTTGGAAAGCAAATATTCTAATCACTCAGCCATGCACTCTTACACACACACACACAGGGTGTAATAGCAAAATTGTCCAATTGTTAGCTCTGAGCTGTTGTATCTTAGAAATGATATCTTACTGGAATTCTCCAAGGTTTTTATAACACTACTAGACTCTGCTTTGAGCAATAAGAATGTATAATTACTCTCTAAGCTTAACAGAAGTATTGTGATGAAATCAATCATGAACGAAAATGACATGTTCATTTTTAATTAATCATAGATAAGGATTGGATGCTTATGAAGGATTGAAAGAGAGTTCAAATATATGTATGAACCGGCTCTCTTTTTAACTGAATAACTCAATTTTTTTTAGCGATTCTTACAACAAATGGCATCAAGATGGCTAAATGTCTAATCTGAAAACTTGGAAAAAAAAAAAAACAATTATTAGTTCAGTGTTTTTTTTTTTTTTTTTTTAGATATTAAACATTTTGTGGGATTGACAATTATGCTGCAACACAATTTAGACAATTTTGCTATGCACACACATACCCACATATAGTAAGTTAGTGATGTAAACCCACCCATATCAGGATTTTCTAAGCATATCTTAGGCCGAAAGTATAGGATACCCAGTAAGGATCAAACTCACTACTCAGTCGTGAATGAGAGAAGCTTGCTAACCATCATTACACCACGCCAGGAAAGACTTTGTTTTTAAAGTAAAACTTTCCGATTTTTTTTTTTTTTTTGTTTTTGATATTGGAAATAAATTTTCAAAATAAAAATTTAATTGAAATCTTTAAATTAAAAACCAAAGAATTAATTTTCAAGTTTTCCTTCTCTTTTTTTTTTTCACTTGACTACGTCATACAGTTTTTATCTTTATTTCATTTAGAAACTAAAACTGCATGTATTCGAGAAACAAATTGTAGCAAATACAATGAGGAGTTGCCTCCCTTGGACTATCAAAGTTTATAGTTTAAATGTAATTAATTCTTACTATTTTTCTTTTGCACATTAGGCCAGAATCGAACGTACGTTCTTTTTCATTTTTATTCTAGATTTTTTCCTTTTAAATCAAATTATGACTGCCTCTGATTGCAAAAAAACCCCCAACAAAACAAAAAAACAATTTAAATTAAAAACATGACTTTCTCTAATCGTTTGTGGTTTTGTTAAGAATACTTTTTTGTCTTTGTTGCATTTTTTTCCTTTACAAAGTGTTTTTTGGCTGATTCAACTTTCTGCGTGTGTTTGCTCTAATCTGAAACGTTATCAAGTCAAGGATGCTGCCATGAATCACAGGTAAATGTGTAAGACAAGTAAGGAAGAAATATAAAAAGAAATTCAAGCAGAAAAAATAAAAATGGTCATTGAGACAGAAACTCAAAGGAGTAAAATCCTTCTCTTTACCAGCAGACAATGAAATGTAACAATTGAGATGGAGAAGTCAGATTAATTATATATATATATATATATATATATATATATATTGGAAAGAGAAATCAACAGCCCAAATACGAAAGAAACCCAAACTGAACCAACAGAAAATTAAGGTATCACCACATGTTATATGGTCCCCCAAAATCTAAAAGAAATCATTCCTTTAAAACTTATTGTCAGTTGTCAATCAATAAGAAACTTCCTAGTAAATAGAATCTCAATCTATTGATTGGCAAGTCTCAATTCTATATAAAGAACTTGTAGTGAATTGGTAAATAGCATTGTACCTATTTACATGTCTTAATTAGAAGAAATGACAGGTGGAAGTTGATGACTGGTCATGTGTCGTAGAACAACACAACTCAAGTCATTTTGTGGAAATAACCAAGCCAGAATTTGTACCTCTTCATCAAAGTTCAAAGCCATATTCAGTGCTTCATGAAAAACTAAAATCTCACCCAACACTTGGAGAAGGCATCAGAATCTGATTTTTTTTTTTTAGCAAAATGTCCCCTTTTTGGTATGTAGGCAATCATGGCTCTACCTATATTCCTTTTGTTTATTATCTATGAATTTCCATGCATTCTTGGAAAATATTTTTGTTTTGTTTCCTTCTCCTTTGTTTGGAATTCAGACTTTTCCTTTTCTTAGACTGGTTGCCAGCCAAGGCTAGATAATCTAGTCTACTTTGCTATTTAAAACACAGATGGTGGGGAGCTGGATTTATACCTTTTCCAAGAAAGGCACTAAAAATGCAAAAGTGAATGCAACCACATTGGTTAGCATTTGAACTACCCTCACCAGTCCCACGATATTACACACGCATCCTGATAGACAACCTAATGAAAATGTAAATTTCAGTTGGGTTCTAAAATATATCAATAGGAAGGGTTAAATATTAAAGTACACTCAATAAATGGCCTGAGGGCCACTCAAGGGAGATTGCTACTGTTAAAATGGTAATGGTTAATGAGGTGTGTGATATAAATAAAAGAGGAAGTGATAGGAAATGAAGATTATGAAGATAATTACTGACTGACCCTTGGTCTGAAAAGGTTAAGACTGTTGTGTTCAGGGAAGCATCCACACAAAAGTAACTTTCACAAAGGTATAGTTCTTGGGGGTGGGGAGAAATCTATTTGAGTGGAACTTTCTTTTTACATTTTGAATATGGGGGAAATGAGGGTGATTCGACTCTATGGAAATAGCATGGGATGTCCTAGCCATAAAGGTCAGAAGTAGGGGAAATAAAGAATGAAGCTTATCTGAACATTTGCCATGGGAATTGCGATAGGTTATGGGATAATTAGTGCTCCTATTAATGGCGAACATGAAGTGGTTTGAGGAAATCGCCCACAGAACAAATTATCCAAAAAGGCTAAGATACGTAGATGACGTTTTTATAGTCTACTTTACCATGAAAATAAAAAAATGCTGTTGGACAACAGGAACTTTATATAATAACCTTAAAACAGTAGTAGTTGTTGTTGTTCTTTCTATGTTGCATTCCTTCAGCCTTCATCAGGTGTATATTGATCTGGGTAACCTCCAGAGAATTTGGAACCCTTTATTTTATCTACAGGAGTAGACTGTTCTCATTGCACTGCACATACACTAATCAGCAGGCAGGTTAGGTTTAAAGCTCCAAATTCACCACAGAACTATGGAACAATAGCCTAATGGATTAAAGTGTTCGTTCTTGAATTTGGTGACATGGTAACTTATGAGTTTAATCCTTATGTTGGGTAGTGTATACTTGAATTCAGTGGAAACAGACAAGCAAGTACTAAATAAGTGAGAAGTACTAAAAATGATATCTATGTGAGACATCCCTAGACATGGGTAGTGGAACGAGAACAGTCTACCCTCATAGATTAAATAAAGGCCTCAGTTCTGAATTCCCTGTTGGTTACATTGATTGATATACACCTGATGAAGGCCAGAGAGCACAACAGCTGAAATGTAGAGATAACAACAACAAAAATTAAGACAATAGTCCGAATGTAAATTGTGAAAATAAGAAGTATCTTATTTTGTTTAACCTTAGTCTCAGACATTTTTCTTTCTTAAATCATTTCACCCCAAGCAAGGCAACAAAACCACTAATATACAAAGGTCTACTGGGAGTGAAAGAGAAGTAGAAGACTTTAGCAGAAGGAACTGGAAGCCCAATCCTAAACAGAAAACAAGGGATAAATCTCTACTCCAGTTCAAAAGATTGGGGAGGAGTGTGAACCAGGTGGTAGGCAAGCCTATTTAAAAAAATGTATTTGCTTTAAGTATGATATACAAAAAATATTGCAATAAGCTTCATGATGGAAATTATTTTTATTTACAAAGGGATATTGTCTTTTTGCAAGGTGGAAAAGTAAAAAACAATGCTTTCAATTTTTTTAAAGTATTAAATGAAGCCAACAAATCATTCATTATTTTTAACTATTTTCCTCCTCAGAGATAAAAAATTAAAAAATCTTTAAACAAATTTGTTTCTTTTATCTCAAAATTTTCAGACAAGTAAAAAGTTAAATCAGCATTTAGTTTGTTGAAATCTTAAATCAGTGACAATTCTATACCCATAAATCAAAGAATTTGGCAAAAGAAACAAATTGAGAAATGATTTCTTCATTTCAAACAACACCCTTGAGAGATATCAGCATTCAAAAAAAACCTTAAATACTTCAAGCAGACATTCCTGATTCCAAAACCTTCCCAAGTTGATTAACTTACTTTTGCTTATATAAATGTGATATGAAAAAATGTCAGTCTGGGAATAGATTATGTTGTTCCTTACTAAGAAAGTTATTTCTATGTCATGGTAATAGGATGGTGGGTGGAGTGATTTAAAACTAGTTCTCTGTCTGGTTTACCATTCTAACGGAATCTTGAGTAATAGAAAAGAATTAGTAGTCAAAGGTCAAGGAGCAGGGGTCAGTAGTATTCCGAAGAGATTTAAAGGACCCTTAACATTATCATAAAGAATCAACTTTAAATATAAACCAGATGAAGATCCCTCAGAGACATTTGTTCTAAAAATAAAATCCCAGATATAGACAGGTTCCATCCCAAAGAAAGATAAGCATGGTTTCGGTGTATCTTGTATTTAAATGTGATTAGATTTTTAAGAAACAGCCTTGAAAATTCTTACTTAAAAAATATTGACATCATTAACGTTTTTTTTTCAATAGGCTAAAAAATGTGCATTAAAAATTTACATCATGTTTTTTTTTAAATTAAGGAGATAATTTGTAAAATTGTTTGTTATAAAATTTACAGACCTCAACCAAATCTGACCAACAGGCAAAGTTTTCATGTGATCCCATCGGATATTTTTCCAACTCATAAGTAATTAAAACATTTTTCTAGCATACAATTTGGAATCTATGACATTTATGCAAATGTCTGCAGCAGAAATTACAATTACTCAAAACAAATTTGCATATATTCATTGATTGATTGATTGATTCATTTTTTATGGCTTATCAACCTTTTGCAAGTTATTTCAAGTCAGAAAATATTTTTAGATTGTAAGAAAATTTTTTTAAGATAATAATCATTTAGTCATACAAGTTTTACTAATTAACCCACGGCTGGAGGGGAGAAGATATGGATTCATACCTTTCCTAAGGGTATTTGCACATAAGTGATTATAAGGAATGCAACTGGAATTGTAACTCGATTCTCTGATTAAAAATTCTGAGCCATTAATCATTACCCCAACCACTTATCCAAGCTTAGAACACCTGGTATTCCCAAGTGGTCACCCAGACTAACCAGGTTTGGTGTTGCTTAATTTCAGTGATTGTATGTGAACTGGTATTTCGATGTGATGTGATTGTAAGCTGCAGAGAATGTTTTTTTTTGTAATCTATAAAAAGGCAACATCTTTATGAAACTACTTGTCTACAAAGTACAGATATGTTTTCAAGACCCTGTGAAATATTGTTTCCTAGCGAATGTGTTAGAAACTAACTAGGATTTAGTACTATTTCCAAACCAGCCGAGACATATAGTAGCATACAATATGAGTTATGAGTTTTGTGACGTATTTTTATTATATTGTATGTTGGGAATGTTGTTTAACTTAGTCTCTACAGGAGAATATCAGATCAAAACTAAAATGGTGGCAAGCATGAGTAATCGCTTTCAATGTCTTTTATAGTCATTTATTTCCAGTAAATGGTAATTTCCTATTTTTACCACAAGAGGCCAGCACAGCCAAGTAACAATGCAGCAGTGAAAGTGTTAAAAAGCTCAGTAGTTGTTTATTACTTTCTGTTTTTAGTAATGAAAAGCAATAACATACAAATGCATCCCATGGTACTGAGGAAACACTAACATCATTCTCTACTACTTAATTTTATCCATCACAGTAGTCATTTTTTTGTTTGAATCCGTGAATTTGTTTCACTTGTACTAAATCTAAAAAAAAAAAAAAAAACAATATAAAATTCACTATTTTTTATCCATAATGTTGAATGTGTTAAAATTATTCAACTTTTTAACAAGAAAAATGTCAAGTTGCTTAAAAATTGCCACAAAACATTGTTGATTTCTTTAAGATGAAAAGATTTATTCTGACATGTCTGTAATTTGTATTTAGGTAAATTGGATTTATTTTCAATTTTTCTAGTTTATTTGTTCACCTTTATTGCATATGATCCATTATTGTACATAATTAGGTTACAATAAAATTTGTATTTTGTATGAATGCTACCTTGTGAAAATTGAGATGTAGTAGAGTGGGGAGGGGGCTGTATCATAGATTCGAGGAGGTGGGGCACAAGACTCTTGCACCACCACTGCTGCAGGGTGTCTGATTGAGACTAAAATGCCAGTGCCCATGATAAAATTGTTGTCAATATCTTTTATAGTCATTTATTTCCAGCGAATGGCTATTTCCTATTTTTCACCAAAAGAAGGGCCAGTACAGCCAGGCAACAATTCTAGAACAATGCATCAGTGAAAATGTTAAAAACAGCTAATCTTATCAATACTAATAATGCTTGTCTATAAAAATCTCTACAAAACAATATCAATGTAATCAATGATTTGTTTTATCCTTTATCTATTTAAAAATTCAATATATATGTTCAACTGCAACTTTGATCTAAAGGATGCCACAATTATTAAAAGAGAAAAGAACTTACTCAGAGAAAAAAATTCTTGAGAGTGATGCTATCGAATCTTATCAAGATATCATGCGTCCCAGATTTTTTCCAAATATCTCAATTCCTGAAAGAATTACTACTTCCCAAAGCCAACATACAAGACTATGAAAAATGATAAAAAATTAAAAATAAATTGTTCAATTCATAAGCTCCTGTTATTTAAAATATATTATACATGAATTAATCCCAAACTAAAATAGTTTAAATATTAATTGCATAAAATAAAAAAATTCAACATCAATTAATCACTTTTGCTTATCAAAAATTATGTCATTAAGAATCGGTGATAATTTACCTTTTGACATTTCAGTTAACCTGATAAATATTTATAGCATCTCTTAAATTTAAAAATTTTAAAAAACTAACAACATTTTTACTTTTGTTTATAAATGCTTGTTAAAAATTAAAAAGCTTACATTTGCCTTGATAAAGGACAAAATACATTGGCTTTTCTTTTGTTTATATATATATATATATATATATATATATATTTGTTTACATTTGGGTATGCATCAAGTAGATATGAATGTATGAGAGAAAATCATGGAGAATTATAGTTTAAAAACAGTAAAATTGACCCTGCTAACCAAAACACGCCTCTGTGTCTAAATTGATAAAGTACTTCAGGCTATATGACAGTTCCGTGTAAGATACATGTTCAATTCCTGTCGGAGGACGCATATTTTCTATGAAAATTTCTTGGACATTCAGGCCAGTAAATGTTATTAATACTGTTTATTATAAATAGAGCATTTACTTAAATATTTGTATCTATAAAAAGAACGTATAAATATATATATATATATATATATATATATATATATATATATTTTCTATAAAAAGAATGTATAAACATAAAAATGTCTTAAAAATATATATATATATATATATATATATATAAATAAAAAGAAAGAACAGTAAGATATATAATTGTTGTTCTTATAGATATTTTATTTTTATAAAATAGTGCTTTCGATGTAAATTTACAGAGCATTAATATTATAAGTTAATTGATTTAAAAATATGTTTTTCCATTATTACAGTTCTAACCATGTTTCAAAAACATTTTTTGAAACATGGTTAGAACTGTAGAAGGAAACTATATTTAAATCAATTAATTTATAATATATATATATATATATATATATATATATATATATATACATACATACATATATATATATATATATATATATATTATAAATTAATTGATTTAAAATATGGTTTATATATATAGTTTATGAAAAACTAGGTAAACCTAAGGAGGATATATATATATATATATATATATATATATATATATATATATGCACGTTTCACAAGGATGACTGACAAGGCACTGCAATTAAGCTTTTTATTCAATTTTTCTTGCATTAGGACAAGTGATTTCTTTTCTGGACATAAATCATGTAAAAACTGTCCAAAGATTCTATGGATCTGAGCACTTTCAACCAATCTATTAGACATTATCAAGGATGATTATTTTTTTTGTGTTTTTTTAACTACTTGTTGTACTTTTTAATATTAAGCCCTTTAATTATAATAATCTACTTTTCTTTGAAAATTGTTAAACCCAAGTAATTTACTGGATGATGTGTTTTGTTAGGTGTTAATAATCTGTGTTGTTATATAATCTCCACAGTGGTTCTGTTTCTGATCTGAGTAAATAAACTGCAAATAATTTATTAAAATATTCAGTCTAGTGGCCCCACCTTTTTTTATTTTGATTACTATTTTTTGGTGATTGATTCCAACCTTCTATCAGTGGATGCAACATAAATCTAAAATCTTCATTTGCCCCCACCGTGACCAAATTTATAATTCATTGTTTGGAATGAAGAAGTTGGTTCGGGCAGAAAAAAAAGAAAGCCTGAAGGAACGGTAAAAAGTTGATGAACCAAAAAAGCAAACAAAGATGAAAATATTAGTCCAAGCAATTCACAAAAATGACTTTAAGGAATTGAAAAGTAAATAAATTATTCAATTTACTAAATTAATTCTGCTGACTTTTGTTTTGATGGCATTAAATACTTTGGATTAAAATTTTTTACTTACCTCAGATATTTTTCTTTTATACTTCATCTCCAAAAAATAATATTTTTTTATTTTCTAAAATATGTTTCTCCTCCTCAGAAGTGAAAGAGAATATGAATATCTGTTTGCTATTCTCAACCAAAATGAATAAGACAAAGAAGGAATAAAAAAGGCTTTCGTAAATTAACTACTGAGGAAAAGTACCCCTCCTCCTTCTACAATGGCACCAAAGATTTGTAGATTCAGTTGTCAGGTAATTATTAGCTCTTGACCTCTCAAGTTTAGTGGTCATCATCATAATGGATGAAGGGTTTTGGCTGACAACTGCCTTCTCAAGTGATGACGTTATTTTCTACTTGACCATTTGATGAATCGGCCAATGTAAGACTGTTTTGTCCTAAATTTGAAGCACAGAAATGAAGGACAAAACACTTTGGATGGAACATATTTAAATAGCAACAATCAAGAAGAAAATGAAAAGACAAGATGCTTGAATTGGGCAAATGAACAGTAATTACTATTTAGGGAAAGGGGCTTAGAAAACATTTCACTTTTGGCTTAAGAGAAACACAGACAGTGAGCTTCATTTCTGGAGCAGCATAAAGAAAGTTGAGCATTTTAAGTCTGAAGAAATAAAAAAAAACTAACAATGTCAAATAAATATTGATTATATAAATGTATTTATTTTAATATTTAAGTAAATGCTCTGTTTATAATAAACAGTATTAACAACATTTAATGGCCAGAATGTCCGAGAAATTTCATAGAAACTATGCATCCTCCAACAGGAATTGAACCTGTATCCTACATGGAACTGTCACACTATATGATGGTTTTGCCCAGATGTTTGGCATGTGAGAAAGGAATTTCAGCTATGGCAGTCCAAAGAGCAGTGAAAAAAGACTTGAAAATGAAATTGTACATGAAACCTTTGAGGCATCTTTTTACTCCAGGACAGAAAGTTAGAAGGTTAGATAGGATGAAGATCATTTTAAATAAGTTGGAAAATGATCCTGAAATAATATATATATATATGTAAGCAAATATATGGATATAGATCCGACAGTATGATGAAAAATATATACGGAAAAAACAAACAAAAATCCTTATATACAATTTATACTGTTTTAATGTTAATATGTCAACGTCGGACGTTTCGGTCGAATAAACAATCTTCAGGACATATTCATAAATTATAACATTATCAATACAACATGACAAAGATGATGTACATAAGAACAAGACTTATCCAAACAAATAACGTGACGACAACGTGACCATGTTTTAAACGGAGCGCTGATCTTATAAAACTTTCAGTTATTTGTCATGTTGTATTGATAATGTTATAATTTATGAATATGTCCTGAAGATGGTTTATTAGACCGAAACATCCGATGTTGACATATTAACATTAAAACAGTATAAATTGTATATAAGGATTTTTATTTGTTTTTTCCGTATATATTTTTCTTCATATATATATATATATATATATATATATATATATATATATAAAAACTTTATTTTAATCCTTCATGAGCTTCTGATCCTTACATCACTTAGCATCTTCCATAATATATTTATGGGTACTCTTAAATTAAAAAAATTATGAAAAACTGACATTTTTATTTCTGCTTATAAATATTTGTTGCAAAATAAAATCCTTACATTTGTCTTGATAAAGTTTATCAGAGTATGACACATATTGGCTAAGATAAGATTTCCTTTTTTCTTTATTCATATTTTCCTTTTTACAGATGTATTTTTAGTTATATCTGAAATTTCATAAACACTTTCCTAACAGGTAGGTCCCTGAAAATAATTGTTAATGGCCGGTCCTCCGAGACCCTAGAAGTCAATGCAGGTATCCATCAGGGGTCACTTCTTGAACCAACCGTCCTTTTAAGAGTCTACTCTGATCATTTGTGAATATCGATGCTGATGATACAATGGTATATGGGTGCAGCTCCAAAACTCTCAATGACCAGAGATTGGCAGCTGATCTCTCCTCTGATCTATCTCTAAAAGCTCAGGTGGGGAAAACTGGCTGGTTACATTCAATGCCTTGACTATCAAACTAGGTACATTCCATCATCATCTCTGATCAAACCTTGAACTATCACCGACAATGAATTGATGTTACCCCAGGAAAGCCCCGTGCCTTGAGCACCTAAACTTAACTGGGGCTTAAACTTAACCCAAACCTCAAGTGAAACTCGTACATATGATCCATAGATGCTGGAAAAATGGTCGGTTCCTTGTACTACTCCAGTAAGTACCTGACTCCTCTTGCTATCCTCGACCTTTACAAGAGCCAGATCAGGCTGAAAATGGAGGACTGTTGCCATATATGACTACAACCACCTTGATTATTATGTGTGGTATGCAGTTGAATAAGAGACCAACAAAACTCCATGTAACACTAAAGATGAACTGAAGGCAAAGATTATGGCAGCATTCACCAACTTAAACAAGGAGACCATCCAGAAGAGTTGCAAGAGATTCTGAAGTTGTCTGGAGGCTGTGTCTGAAGCCAATTTATTGAATAAATTTACTCTTTAGTACTTTAAGAAATTTCTGTATAATTTTTGTAAATATATCTGTGAAAATGAGATGTCAGGGTTATTTTCATTTTCGTGTAATTTAGACGACAATTTAACCATCTCTCTCTCTCTCTATATATATATATATATATATACACACACACACACTTTTCCACAAATACTGTGTGGTGTCCTAATAGCTCTGGGACAGATTTTATTTTGTCCTTCCTAATGACACACTTTATGTTGGAATGATCAATTCTCTTGTAGTCAAAATTGTTGCAGCATTTCCAAATCAACTTTCTCAAGCCAAAAGGTACATTAAAGTCTTACACTGTTTTAACCAGCGGTGCCTCAGACAAATATTGGATATTAATTGGCAGTCTTGTACACCAGCCTCAAAAGTCCTTTAGGGCACAAACATAGCCAGCAGAGAGAAATTGCTTCTCTGTAATCAGATGTGCTGGACAGGTCATCTGACATCTATAGAGGATGACAAATTGCCCAAAAGACTTTTTATGCTGAGTTGATACAAGGTAATCGACCTACTCATAAGCCAAAAAAACGTTTCAAGGATGTAGTTCAATCTATCATTACATACATATTAATTTTTCCTGATAATCAATTGAACTTTGAAGTTTGTTTTTCAGAATAACTTATTTTGATCTTAAAATACCAAATGTTAAAAATATATTTTTTTTAAAAAAATATCTAATAATAGAAAGATAGCTGACACTAATAGTAGAAAAGATATACTGACATAGATTTACATTATTCCCTTTTGACATAAAAAAGAGCTATTATATGAAAATACTTCTCCACAAAATTAGCTGAAATAGATGGAGATTTCTTGCAAATTTTTGGGACACTAAAATGAAGTGAAATTAATGAATGAGTGTAATGTATTTTACAAGTATATTGTAGTTAAGATAGACTATTGCTTCTACACTGCAAGGTATTTGATATATGTTAACTGTTTCAGAGTTTTTTTTTAATTCCTTGCGACCAACATGACTATGAGAAATCATAAATTTAATCTTAACCTAAAATTCTGAGGTGTCATTATTTGAGGAATCATTCTGTTGTCCTTACCTTTGTTGTTTTGATATTGAAAATACCCAGCAAATGAAAAGGTTTTCAGAACCAGATGTTTTTTCTTGGTTGCAATGGGGACAATTATTAAATAAAAAGGTCAAGGGAGAGTGATCATTGGTTGAAACATAATGATCAAAATAACAAATGTGAAGATACTTGTCTGAACAATTCTTTAGATAAGAAAAACAAAATTTTTACAAGATTAGCCAAAACATCTACCCTTAAAATGTTTTCCCAAAAATTGCAAAGTTATCCCAGCCACAAAAATAGTTTAAAGGCTGGGAGTAAGGAGGAGACATTGTGAGTCAGTCTGTGAGTAAGCAACTACTAACAGGGAATGAAGATGACCTAGTTGGAAATAATAAGGCTAAAGGCCGAGGGAGGGAGCATATGCACCAAAAACAAAAACTCTTCCTCCTCCCCTTAAGATTGAGAAAAATATTCCTTGTGTCAAAGGATAGTATTTCTCTTGTATCTGACTTTAGACATGAGGTAAAAGAAATATGGCTCTACAGAAGGATGATAAGAATAATATCGACAGTGCATGTAAGCAATGAGCAAGTCCTAAGGAAAATGGAAACAAAATGAACACTTAGAATCAGAAAGAAAGAGCTGAAACTTCTAGGACACATAATGAGGAAAAAGGGCTTGGAAAATTTGACACTCACAGGACATATCAAAGGCAAAAATGACAAGGTGAAGCAGTGGGCCACCAACGCGACATGCTTGTGTGAATGGATGGCAGGACGGAGAGTGGGAAGGATTGTAAAACGACAAACAATAAGAGCTACACATGATAGGAAGCTGTGGAGAGCCATGCTTGTCTACACATTAAAGAGACATGGCACATAGAAGAAGAATCTTGTATCAGGGATGTGTAGGTAGCAGCATAATGGTTATTGGTACAGAAATTGCAATTGATGAGCAGAGTTCAAATTGTTTGGAAAAGGCATGAATCTACATCTTCTTCCACCAGCTATAGGTTAAACAGCAGGGTAGACTCGGCTCTCTAGCCTTGGCAGTGAGACTGGGAGAAAGACCAATTTGAATTCAAAACTACGGAGAAAGCAACGGGATGTTACTCTATTATTTCTCCCAAACTTCATGTCAATCCTTTGATGATAAAAGAGGAAGGATTTGTGGAGAGCCACGAATGTCCACGTCCTGAAGGGACATGGCATAAAAAAACGAAAGAAAAAGAACTTGTCCCAAATATTTGGCATGATGTCAACATAACCTGTTCTATTTGTCAATGGTTCTTGCTACATTTCAATGACTTTAATTCGTTAACTGCTGACACACATTTTTCTGAATTACCTTAGTTTTCTCTCTCAAAAAGATTACAATCAAATGTCATTTCTGATGCCTTATAGAACAATTATATTTTATTTCAATAGCTTAGTTCTCTATTCAAATGAAAGACATTGACATAAATTTCAAAGACAAAGTCTATCTCAGATTCAAAACCATCTTCTCAGGTACAGAGAAAAAAACTTAGAAAGTAGAACCTCATTATTCATAGAACATAAGTTTTATATATATATATATATATATATATATATTCAAACATGTTTAATTGAATAATATGGACATATTATATCTATTTATTTTTATAATAAGCCTTTCTTGTCTTTGTAATTCATCCCTGAGGATGATCTTGGAGGAGATCAAAAATACTTGGGTAGGAAAAAACTATGGCACCTTCCTTGATGAATTTCATCTTAACATCAAGAAACTGATTAGAGAACTAGAAAGGAATATTATAAAAATATGTCTATATTATTCAATAAAACATGTTTGAATGAAGATATGTTGCCTAAATCTATATAAAGCTTGGAGGCGTGCTGGAGTAATGGATTGCAGTTTGGATTGAGGAATCAGAGAGTCAAGTTTGAATTCCAGTCGGGTTCATTACATTCACTTATGTGCTAATACTCTTGGGAAAGGTATAAATCCATCTCTCCTCTCCCTAGCTATGGGTAAATAGCAGGACAGACTGGGTTCTATAGCCTTGGATGGCAATTGGTCTAAGAGAAAGAAAACTCTGAATTTAAAGCAGCCTGGAGACAGTTGGGCTCCATCAAGCAAGCTTGCCCAAGACACACCACTTCTACCATGGCAACTGTACATGTGGTGCCCCTTGGGACACAACAGAGTTATGGAACTCGTTATCATGATATGTAAGGTTAGGATGGGGTCTCAAGCCTTGAATGGCAACCTTCCTAGAAATGGTGTCTCAATAAAAACGCTCTGTGTACTGGGACTATTATGAGTATCAGAGTATGAGAAAGTGCATCCAGCCTTTGTAAACCTTGCCTCAAACCCTTATGAGAAATCCTTTGTTAGACAGGACCCACTTTGCTTCGAGCAAGATTAACAACAGTTGTGCCTCAACAAGAATAAGCTATGTATGATGACATCTACAGATAATAGAAAACCATACTCAAGTCTAGAACTTTTTAAAAGTACACCATAA
This sequence comes from Acanthosepion pharaonis, assembly GCA_903632075.3. Lineage (NCBI taxonomy): Eukaryota > Metazoa > Mollusca > Cephalopoda > Sepiida > Sepiidae > Acanthosepion > Acanthosepion pharaonis. Next base: position 176,384 of record CAHIKZ030000547.1, on the reverse strand, counting down.
GTGCATTTGATGATAGAGAGGACACAACTAACCCAGTAATAAATATATATGACATCTTTTGATTAATGTTTTTTTAATAATTTCACAATAGTAATATTACTAAATACCTATGTGTATATTTTATTTTTGTTTATATTTCACTTTTCTGAAATTTTATATTGTATTTTTAGTTTACGCAGTTTTTGTTGTGGCCTTGTTAGGACCAGAAATAAAAACACAAAGAGAGGAATTGAGTTAAACAAATATATTAACAGAAGCAGTAATACAAACATATACAAACAAGAGTGTTACAGCAAGAATGTTCGGTTTCACTGTCAGAGCTGACTGCTAGAAACTTCCCTCTCCAAAAGGCAGTAACTGCTACTATTTATAGCTGGGAGAGTTCATGTATGTGTGGGTAAATTACCTTAACACTTTTGAAAAGTTTTACTGAGTAGACCAAAATCATAGATAAGCAAAACTGTGGCTGGCCATTCCAAAATTATCAGCTGCTATAATCCTAATAATGATGAAGCAACATATTTAATCATAAGTAGAATGGAATTTTTAAAGTCAGATACACTTTCTTACATCAAACTAACTTTTAAGACATGGAATTCTAGGTACATTTCTCTCTTACTCCAAAGTGGAATATTTTTATTTTATGTTTCCCACAAGGGCCAAATTCATTTCCATCAATTTTCAAGATATTCACTTTATTTAACTCTGAATTCTAATTTTAGAATAACTTCTCTAACCAGATGTTCTTACTGATAATAGCAAAATTCAGTCTAGCCATCTTAATTCTAGCCGTTTATGATACAAGTGCCAATGAGAGATCTCTAGAAAGCAGAATGGTATGCGTAAATCACAAAGGTATATTTTAAACACTTTAAGAGAGTTACTGTCTTTTTTAATGTCAAGGAGCAAAAATAAATTTTTTTTTTTAAAAATGAACCATTATTCAGGAATTTCAAAGTATTTCAAAATAGCTTTTCACTTATTTTTATACATTTTTGGAAAACTGCTGAATAAGCAGCAATTTTAAAAAATAAGGTCTTGTAAAATAAAAATGTCAGCAAAAAAATAAAGGAAAGAAAAAGTGAAACATCTTCAATATGTCCACCCAACTCAAATATATGAGTTTTGTTTGGAATAAATTAAAATGTTATTGATAAATGTTTAATAGCCACTTCAATTTAAAATGGATTTGAAAATGATGTTCAAACATGTCTGACATAACAGCAATTACAAAATAACTTACTCAACAAATTATGATTATTAGAATAATGAAATTTCTTTTTTTAATGATGAACAAACATAAGTTTTGAAGATATTTCCTCTGTTGTCCTGAAGTTGTTAATACCAGAATTCAATGTCACAATAAGATAACCAATAAGTCTGAGATTCTTTTGCAACTTAAAGCTTGTTAGAATATTCTTAGAACATACAAAAGAAAATTTTATTTTAAAATCTAGACAACTAGATTTATGTCTTTTAAAGTACCAAGATCCAAGAAATATCATTGTTTACTTAGCTGGTCTTGAAACTTTCGCATAATTTTAGCTGTAAGAAAATAATCCGACTAGCAAATGCAAAATAACTTCATATTTTTTTAACTCCTCCATTTGGAGATTTCTAATTTTTTCTTTTACATTAAAACACAGATTTATAATTGAAAACCAAAAAGCAATTGAAATAAAATTTTCTAATAATAGGGAAAACTGACTTTTGCAAACATTTCTTTTCTTATAAAATAAATTCTTATAATTAAACTTCTAGGAAATAATCTGGCAAAAATTCAAATCATTTTGGGAACTTCTCCTGTGGCAAAGTTCCACATTCTTTTGCTAAAAGAACAACAATTTAGAATCCAACAAAAACAAAATAGTTTACAAAGAGGATTAAAATTTTGGTAAAGCACAAAATTATCTTAAGATCTGTTTTGTCGATTAAAAGAATAAAAAAAAAATAACAGTAATGTTAGCTTCAATGAAATAATTTACATTTTCTAACTCTTATGTGAGAAGAGTTCCAATTGTTTGTCTTTCCAAAAGTCTACACATTTATTCTTTTTAAGTGAAAACCATTGAAGACACTAAGTAATATTTTTGATAAAAAAATAAACAAAAGAAATTTTAATTTTGTTTCTTGTCATTTAGACATTTTGTAGATTTTATGAAATAAGTTTGTATCTGCAAACCAGTTTTTGGCAAAACTACTATATTAGGACACAGAGAAAAATCAAACTCACTGTGACATTAAAATAATCATTGCCTTACAGCAGGAACCCCCCAAAAATCCAATAGAAATCTCATGTCTTTTGTGACAAAAAAAATTTAAGATTACATTAAAAAAAATGTTCAAGTTATAGAAAGAAAACCTTATTTCAGATATTCCTATTTGATATACATTAAAATATTTTTAAAAGTCAATATCAATAACCCTATTAAAAGTGATCAATTTTGATTTAAAGAACTCATGTCCTTCCATAGATTAAATAAAAAAAAAAAACATCATTTAAAAAATAAGTTTTAAAAAGCTTTTTTTTTAATTATTCAAAACTACCAATATTTTCTTTTCCTCACAGACTTAGAAAATTTCATTCATTTTATAAATTGATTTTTTCTTCTTTTTTAAGTATTATATGTTCCTGGTGTTTTATAAGTTCTACTTTTGTAGCCTCCTGAAATATACATCTATAAATAAAATCTTGTAACACAGATGTATGTCTTCATTTTTAGAAGACTAAAATAATTTAGTTAGAAAATGTGAAATAATAACACTAACCTTTTCAGAAGTTTTGAATAAATCCCAAAATATTCAAATAATTCAAATCTTCAATATAATATCCAAATAAATGTCAAAATATCCAAAGTGATCCGAGTAAAGCACCTGGATTATAAAATACTGGAGCAGACCCCACACATGATAAATGTTGGACAAACAAGTCCAGAAAAGCTCAAATAATTTGCCACAAGTTATGGAAAGTAATTGCAATTATGGTGTTTCTGGTGCAGAACAATCTCAATGGTAAAACCAGAAAATAGAAATTAAATGAAATAATTTGAGACTTAAAGAATGTGAAAAATTTTTCAGGCAAGATTGATTATAAAGTTCTGCTGAAGGTCAAATCAGAATCAACAGTGCATTTCTTGGTTTTAACTGTTTCCCCAAAGAGAAAAACAAAAACAATTGCCTTATTAAGAATGACAGACTAATTAGGAAATTGAATTTTGTTTGCACAAATTTTAAAAGTTATTCACAGTTGACAGGTTTGATTGAGAACTATTTACACAGAGAAAAATAACAATACCAGAAACTCAAAGTTTCCTACACTTGGCTGGAAATGTCTCTCAGAATCAAGAAAAAACAAAACAAACTAAGTAAATTTTTAGAACTGAAGGATAAAGACGATACCTAACAACTTACAAATTTAAAATTCTAAAATTATTGTAATATTAAGGGCAGTGACAAGAGAGCTTGAAATGAAGTTACCAACAAAGGAAAGATTTTATTTGTATGAAATTTGAGAAAATGTTTGCATTATTTCTAAATAAATAATTTAATTTCATTTTTTTTAAATTGTGAATAGAAGTAATAAAAGACAATAAATGCGGAATATTGGCTAAACTTTTTTTTAGAGGTGGGGGGGGGATTTTGTTTAGGGATGAGATTAAAACTTGTAGCTACATCCAGGTACAAATCTCACTAGAAATTGATTGATTGAAAGAAAGAAACAGACTAAGATAGATAGATAGATAGATAGATAGATAGAAACAGACTGAGATAGCTAGCTAGATAGACAGATAAAGATTGGGATAGATACATACATACCAAGACAGATACAGACAGAGATGAAATGATTGAGAGAGAGAAAATCTTTCACAAGAGGCATGACTATTTCGTATTTGTCACATTGCAATAAACTAATTCCATCATCAAAAGCAATTTCATCAATGAACTTTAACCTTTTATTGACTGTAACAAAAGATGAAATTCAAGAATATACATTATACAATTAGATAGGAAGCTCCAAATTATAGAAAAACCATCAATCATTATAGAAGCAAAAGACCATCTATTGGGAAATCAATATTCAAACAAGAATCAAGATAATTTGTATTTTTTTTTCCTATTCAAAGAAAGATTTGAATAAACATCAAAATAAAAAAATAAAAACAACCAACAATCCTCAACTTCTTTTATTTTGTACCCAATATTGACGATCTCTAAGAATTTTTCTTTTAGGTTTAAAACCATTTCAAGGGAAAGAATTTTTTTATAATTACTTTTGTTTTCACTTTAAGATTTTCATGAAAGCTGATCATTTATGGATGAGAAGTGTTGACTGGATACACAAGAGCACAATATGTTATCAAAAGGTTCACTGACTGTTTTTTTTAGAAAAAAGAGTGGTAAATTATATCATCATCAACAGACTGATCAAGTAAATTCTGACATGCAAGTAAATGAAAGAGGAATATGTTTACCAGGAAGATGATTAGCAGAATGGCTGAGAGAGCAACAAAGAAAACGTACCTGCAAGAGAAAAAAAAAAAAGTTTTTAAAAAATATTTAAGACAGTAAAAAAATTCAATTTTTCTTCATTCTCAATGATTGAAAAAATTTAAATTGCAAAATGCAAAACCTCCACCCCCCCCAAAAAAAAACAGGTGAATTAAGTCAAAATGCTATTTTGCTTTATCAGTTGCAATTGGACACAAAGTAAGGGATCAGTTTGACTCTTATTTAAGCCTTAAATCAATCTCTCACATTTCTTTTGGGATCAAACAATCATAATTTTATTAATCTTGCATTAATCACCTTGGGTTTCTGAAAATGGTCCCCTGACATTTACCTCGCATAAAAACTGAGCTACAACTGCACCACACCCAGCGTGCAATACACTCTCAGTGAGTCCAGAGAGTAGTGGGAGGGAGCAAAAGAAACAAGTTACCAAGTAGGAATTATGAGTACATTTTGGGGTAACAAAACACCCCCATGTGACTAACACTAGATTAATATTGCAAGAAAACTTGACATTTATTTTCGTTTTTGATAGAAACATAAAGACAATTCTTTTGAGAAATGATGATTTTGGTCCAAAACAATTACGAAGAAAATTTCAATCCAAAAATTTCTTCAAAATAACTAAAATCTGGAAAATAAAATGAGTAAATCAGTTCCAAATTTTCATTGCAATTACTTTTCTAATATCTTTGGGACAGGCATGATTCCAACCCTTCCTGCTTTGTGTGTCTTTTTTTTTTATACTTTCACCCCAAGTAAGGCAATAATGCCACTAAGACACAAGGGGGTTACAGGGATTGAAAGAGAATGGGAAGACTTTAGTGGGGAAAGGACAATAAAGGAACACAGTTCAGTAAGACAAGTTGATGTTGCATTTCAATTTTTGAAGAGTGTAAGTGGCAGGGAATCAAAAAATTGGAAGTGAGTTCTACAGGTGAGAAGTGCAAGAAAAGAAGTGGGGGAGGGTTGCATTTAGTTCGTTCAAAAATAAAATGGAGAGACCTATTTGCTAAGCTAGTAGCACGCTTAAATTCATGTAGTCAGGTCACCAGAGAAAAAAAGCTCATCAGAAAAGTCGCCATGAAAATATTTATAGAAAAGACAGAGGGAAGTCATGTTATGTTGGTGAGAAAATGACTGAAAATGAGATGCATGGTCAGAATCAATTGCATCATAGATCCTTCTTTGAATTTTGGTAATAATCTCAAGATATAAAACAAAAACACCAGACCAACAGTATTCAATGCATGGACAAATGGTATTGTCAGTTATTTCAAATATTTCATCAGCACTGTAGGTGGCAAAGAAAGGAAAGTTGCCTTCATTTTAATTCAATGCATGTACAAGCCCCAAATAGGATAGACTGTTCACTGATTTCACATTATATGGACAACAGATGAAATCACTTTGAGAAATATTGCCTGAAATTTTTAAATGTCATTAACCAATGAGTCATTCTGATTAATATCCTCATCCTTGTTGTTTTTATCAGATTTTGGCTGGTGAATTCTTCAGTCTTCCTCAGGGTCTGAAACTCAGAAATGAGTCAATATCATTATTTTACAGTTGTTCAAATATAAAGATAGTCATATTAATTTGAATAACTGACAGTATGCACTCCTTAGATGAAGTGATACGATAAAAAGTGAAACTGCAAAAAACATGCAGTTCTCAATGATTCATAAAAGAAAACATCATCTTAGAATTTGAAACACATTATCTGTGAAATTACTGAGTAGATCTTTGAAAAGAGACATCATCTTTTTTTCCAAAAAGAGACATTATCATTTTTTGAAAAGGGACATTATCCTATTTCTGAAAAGAGACACTATCATTTTTTGAAAAGGGACATTATCCTATTTCTGAAAAGAGACACTATCATTTTTTGAAAAGGGACATTATCCTATTTCTGAAAAGAGACACTATCATTTTTTGAAAAGGGACATTATCCTATTTCTGAAAAGAGACACTATCATTTTTTGAAAAGGGACATTATCCTATTTCTGAAAAGAGACACTATCATAACTCAGAATATTCTATACATTCTTCTCATTGTAAATGATACTTTGTGCAACTTTTTATAAGTACTTCAGTAAAAATTATAAAGAAAGTAAAGATTGTTTGTGTTGCAATATAAGAATAATAATGAGTTAATTTGGAGCTAAGTCGTGGTGTTAAAAGACGATTGTAGATGTAAAAGCGACAGACTTAAAAAGGTGTGAAAGCTAATTAGAAACCATCAAAAGGTAAAAGTGATATCTTTACAAGAAAAATAATTAAGTACAAAATACTGAAGACAAAGGCAAAACTATATTTAGTAATGTTAAAATCAGACTTGAAAATGAATCAGGTGTGAATCATATATTTGGAAATCAATAAATCAATAACTGAATCTATTACTGATCAGTTATTTGGTAAGACAGTCAAATTGTATCAGTGAATTTGAGAATCAAATGAACAGAGGGTAACATTTGTTCTTTTCTTTGAGAAGAAATAAAAAACATTCTCCAAATTGAAATTTGTTTTCTAAAATTAGTAAGAAGCTCATTGAAATTGGCTTTTTTTTTTTTTTTTTTAAACCCTAACCCAGGCAACAACAATGCAAGAAGAATTATAGGAAATAAAATAAATTTATTCTTTAATAGGCTTTTGAATTTGGATGCAAAAATTTCAGTCTGGCGCCAATAGAGAACAAAGTTTTCAGTTGACAGCTCACAAATAAGTGGAACAATTTACTAAGAAAAAAAATCTGTTATTGATTTTCTAAAGGGATTGGAACACAAAAATCCAATAAAAAATGAATATAAAATGGATTCTTGGAAATGACTTGATCCCTAAATTCAAACTTCTGACAAAATGCCAATCCTAAAAAATTTTGAATACAAATATCTTTTTAAGAGTTCATTTTAAGTTTCAATGTCTCATGCCATCTAACATTAAGCAAAATATAAAAATCCAAATAAATTTCATATATACAAGAGATGCTCTGTAAGTAATGACTTTTATTTATTTCGAATAGAGAGAGGGAGATGCTCTGTAAGTAATGCCTTTTATTTATTTTGAATAGAGAGAGGGAGATGCTCTGTAAGTAATGCCTTTTATTTATTTCAAATAGGGAGAGGAAGATGTTCTGAAAGTAATGCCTTTTATTTATTTCGAATAGAGAGAGGAGATGCTCTGAAAGTAATGCCTTTTGTTATTTTGAATAGAGAGAGGAGATGCTCTGTAAATAATGCCTTTTATTTATTTTGAATAGAGAGAGGGAGATGCTCTGTAAGTAATGCCTTTTATTTATTTTGAATAGAGAGAAGGAGATGCTCTATAAGTAATGACTTTTATTTATTTCGAATAGAGAGAAGGAGATGCTCTGAAAGTAATGCCTTTTATTTATTTCAAATAGGGAGAGGGAGATGCTCTGAAAGTAATGCCTTTTATTTATTTCGAATAGGGAGAGATAGATGAGGATGATGCTGTTGGAGAGAGCAAGTTTTCAGCTATAGAACATTTTTCCATAAAGTTAATATGATTTTTAAGACACCATTGATTTTGTAGGTTCATAGCTGCATAGAGCTGCCAGGAATGTGGCTTGTCACAAACATCACTTTCACTAATGCTGAAATTAATTACCCACTATTACACCAACTGTTTGTTCTGCAAAAATTTTCATACACGAAAATAATATATTCATTTAAAAAATTGTTTATAGTTGACTGTCAAAATATTTTTCTTTTCAAGAAGATAGGCATCCTTTTTGGCATATTATACTTGTTTATTTTAATTCAATTCAAAAACAAAATTATTTGTGCAACTTATGAAGAGGGTTCTGTGAAAGTTCAAATGTGTCAAAAGTGGCTTGTGAAGTTTCATACTGGATATTTCACACCGAATAATACTCCATGGATGAGTAGATCTGCATCAAGAAAAGTGCATACAAGATTAGGATAACAGTCCAAACAATGTAAATAGTATAAATAATTATGATATCTCATCTCAGAAATAGAGAAACATCCTGAAGAAGGCCAGAGTGTACAACTCTCAAAACGTTGTGAATATGGCAGCATAGATGAGGACAACAGTATGAACGGTGTAAATAGTTACAATACGTCATCTCAGAAATAAAGACAGATCCTGAAGAAGGCTGGAGCATACAATGGCTGAAACCTCATGAATATAGCAACAAAGATGAAGACAACAGTCTAAATGATGTAAATAGTGTTAAAATCGATCCTCACTTGCCCACTTTCCTTATCAATCATTATAACATATTGTTGAGAGATTATATCAAAATATCTGGGAAGGAAACAGAGTGAATGGAGAAACAGGTTCATGCTTTTCCAAGGACATTAACATCAAGCAAAAATGGAAAATCTATTTGCTAAGATCCCGTTTTCTGTACTGATCAGAATATTAAGAAAGTAATGGAGATGTAAAAAGATTTATTATTTGGTTGGCTAGATTTTGTTTAATGGTGTGCCAATAACCCTTGATAACCTTTAGTGCAAATACAAGAGATAATAATAATAATAATAATAATAAGATCTGGGGAGGGCCACTGAAACTGAAAAAGTAAAGATTTTATGGCACATGGAGTTTTAAATGAACAACGTCATTGAAAATTCATGTCCCATGCCTGAGTTGTTCTCACCAAAGAAGACTGAGTTTGTTAATCTATAGACATTGTCTGTTTGATACCAGAGTGGTGAAGAAAGGAGAGAAAATTGAGAATTATACAGATTTAAATTATGAAATAAACAGAATATGTAATTGCCAACAGGTAGTGCTTGTTGTTATCAGAGCACTGGGAACAATGTTAGAGAATTTTGCTTATTGGTTGTAAGCATTAAATTTATCAGTGAGCTGCAGCCGGTGGTCTGTTTACTTGGCACATTATGAACTGTCAAAAAAGTATTGACTACCTAAGCTACATACCTGCGGGATTTTCATTGATAAGTATAGAACCAGTTACTAACATCCAACAGTGAAAATATAAAAATAAAATATCAACATCAGTCCTATAGACCGGGTGTGGTCATAGGGTCACTGTTCAGCTGATCACCTCACCAGTTCCCTCCCACATACCTGGGTTGAAGGTCAGTGAGGTATTTATTCATGCATAGCATGTTCAGGTCAAACCAAAGCCAATGTCATCCAACTTGAAAGCTCACTTTAGTCACTGATACCATTGAGAGAACCATCTGTTATGGCAGTTGACTTCAGACAAGGAAGCCCTCTCCACCCAGTAATGTCATGTTACCATTGCAATGGCTGCATATATAGTTACGAAGGCCAGTCTATTGTGACAGATGGCCATTGACACTTCAAGAAGGTTCATCTGCCCTTTACCTAGTCTTGGTCTGGATTGGTGTCTCACCACACCCTCCTCACCAGAAAAGACCCGCTGGGAACAAGTTTAGTGTCTGATGATGCAACCATGTGGCAGATAGTAATGTGTTACATGGTACCAGTAGCAGTTTTAGATCTGACACTTAATAATCTTCATCATCAGAATCATTTAAGAGAACCAAAAAAATAAAACAAAAGCAAATAGAATATAAAAGTGACTGTTGTACCCAATATAATTGGAGCACTTGGAAAAATCCTAAAAAGCTCATAAGAAAGATGAAAAGAATTAAATAGGAGAAAAAACTGAAACCATCCAGATGACAGCATGACTAAAATCAATTAAAATGCTAAGGAAACTTGCTGTCACTTGTTCCCCAGTGAAAGTTACCAGACACAATTGATTGGAAAACTTAAGAGTTTCACTAAAGAATAAATGACAATAATCATGATTCAATGCATGATTTGAGTTTCTTTTCTTTTGTTGATTAAATAATTTAGGCCAATGGGCTCAACAGCCTTCCTCAAGTGTATATTATAACCAGTATTTACTTTTCATTTCATTTAAATGTAAAACATTTCTTGGGCTCCATTAATAACATGAAGAATGATTGAAAAAGAAAAACCTTAGGAAAGTCAGAGGAGCCCAATTGACATGTTTAATCATTAACGCGGCATCCATTAAATGTGCAAACCTTTTTTTAGGGGGGGGGGCATTTGAAAGAAAAGAAAAGTTTTCTATAAATGTGAAATATAGAGATCAAAACAACAAAGGTGAAGATTGTACTTAAAGCAAAACATTAAATAATCATTTCATTGATTCGTTTTAGGCTTTATCAACTCTTTTTGGCTTATTTAAATCTTAAACATATTTTGCATGATAAGAATAATTTGGGGTTTTTTTGCAAGTCAATATTTTATTAACAATTTTTAGGAGAGAACAATGATGTTTTTCCAGATACAAGTTCTACTATTTAACCCATAGCTGTGGAAGGCAGAGATTCATCCATAACTTTCCCAAAGGTATTTGCACATAAGTGAATATAAGAAACTTGACTGGAACTCAAATATGGCTATCTGATTTTTCATTTCAAGTCACCATCCATAACACCACCCATGCATCAAAAACAGCATAAAAATAAGAATCAATTAGAAAGAGAATGAAATAATGATTCAAACAATAAATCATATCATTAATTACAGACTGATTAAGTTAGGATAATTAAGAAATAGCCAGAAAAAATTGCAATCATTAGAGTTTTGAAAAATAATTATTGTTTGAGTGGATTTGTAGATTTCTGAAAAATAATTATAATTAACACTTTACAATGTAAATTTTGCACAAGTGATTTTTTTAAGTATTTGTTATATTAATGAGAAAACTTCATAAGACACCACTTCTTATATTGAATTTGTTTTTAAAGACAAAGTATTTTTTTAATGAGGAGAAACAAGAAAGTTCCAATCATAATGCAATTATGAAGAAAACTAACAAGTTTTATTATTAACAATAGTGACAGCTATTGAAATTTAGCAATAACCATCTGTGGGTTTGGTATATAGTGTAGTGGAGATGTGGTTATTATTTAAACATAGCAGTACGTCCAGAAACGGAATGCAAAAAAGGAAATTAAGTTGAAGAAATGGAGCGGAATTCGGTCTTCAGTTCAATAACCATAAAAAATAACCACCAGGGACAATAACAACAATTTTCCTGTCGCAGTACACTTCAACCAATCATTTCATAGTGATGATGACATCAGATGCATGCTTTTAGCATCTTCATTCAACAGCTGAGAAGAAAGATGCAGATTGGAGTTGAAATTTATTTTCAAAATAAATTCAAACATTGAGAGATTAAACAGGGATTTGGATTTACTCAGAGAATATAATTTCCAAAGGGGAATCTTTAATCAACAACAACATTCTTTGGAAGAATAAATCCTACTTCTTTATTTATTTCTTGTATTATTGAAAAAGAACAACAGGCATGTTTGAAATTTTGGATATTAAAATTTATCTCTTTGTGCTTCATTTCCGTCAAAAGATTACAATATAATAAATATCAATTTTATTGACAATATTGATATCATTTTGTTGGCTTTTTATTCTTCAAATTTTACTAACCAACCTATTAAATTTACATATTATAATAAACACACATGGAGCACTTTCATTTTAATCATATTTATATATGTTCAATTTAAATATTCTGTAACCATGGAAACGTGATTTTAGCTGTGTCTTTAAAACCCGGTAATTTTTAAAAGTTACTCCAAAATTCGCTTGAAGATGAAATGGAACTAATGCTTTTAATTTAATTACAAAATTAAATTCGGGGTTTTTAGCTTCTATTTTTGAAACATGGTTGGAACTGTGTAGCGAAAAAAAAACATATTTTAAATCAATTAATTTATAATATATATATATATATATATATATATATATATATTTAGTTGGATAGATGTGAGTTTGTGACCCTTGGTTTCACGCTTTAGCGATCGTCAGAAAGCGTGAAACCCAGGGTCAAAAACTCACATCTATCCAACCAAATATGTTAGCTCTATCTCTGATATTGAGCACTTTCTAATAAGTATCACAATAATATATAAATAATTATAATACTTATATTTATTTATATTTATATTTTTTTATATATATATATATATATATTATATATATATATATATATATATATATATATATATATAAAAATGATTAAAACGTGTGTGAGTATAGACACTGAGTTGTGACAGTCTGTTTCGTGGTTGAACACAATCTTCAAATCCATTTTTCTATTTACATATGGTCTATCCTTGGTATTGAGCAATTTTAACCATAAATATAGCATACCTTAAAACTATATATATAAATGATATATTTAGGCAGCAAGTATTTCATCAAGCACGTCTGATTAAACAGAACCAACAAGGTCTGCTTGTTTAATTTTTTATTCTATTTTTCCAATTTTTCAATAAGGCGTTATGCATTGGGATGAAAATTGTGGATAAACTTTTTGAAATCCATGATGTGTTAATCAAGTACCTTTCAATGCATCAGTCATTGTCAAGAACCGATTCTGTAGGCAGAATTCCTTTGTCTATAATCCTGGTATTCTTTTGTCATGGTAACGTCATGACTTAATATATACACATGATTTGTGTGTGTGTGTATATATATATATATATATATATATATATATATATATATATATATATATATATTAAATCAAATTTCAAGTGGGCAGTGACCAACCACAATTGACAGTTTCATATGCTTTCATACAAACATCAGGCTGTCAGTGACTGTAGTGTGTGAAAATAGGAACTCTTATATTCCCAGGTAAGTCCAAGACGGTAAAAGTGTAGTCAGTATGTGCATATCATACACACACCAACGAAGCTCACCAGGGGTGGGGGGGAAGAATAACCTATCCAGCCAAAATTAAAATAGCCATAAATATTACAATTAACAGAAGCAAACAAAAAAAAGTCAGTAGGAATGGTTCACCTTCAAGCAAAAAGTGCTTGACAGTACCAAGCCCTTAAAGTCACCGATGACAGAACATTATATTAATAGAAATAAGAATAAGCAGCTCCCAAAAGAATCTGCTTAAGATTGCACACAGTAAGAAAAGGGGTGCTCAATGCCATATTAAATGGCAGAGCTTTATTATATATTAAATCAAATTTCAAGAGGGCAGTGACCCTAGAGTATGAGGTTTCCTATTTTCATACTCTACAGTCACTGACCGCCTGATGATTCTGTGAAAGTGTATAAAACTGATAGTTGTGGTCCGTCCACAATCTCTTGAAATTGACATTAAAAAATATTTTAAATCTATTCCATTTATTATGGCATTGAGCACTCTTTTTCCTTGTGTGCAACCTTAAGCAAACTCTTTTGGGAGCTGCTTATTCTTATATATATATATATATATATATATATATATATATATATATAGCATTACTCTTCAAGTAAATTGAATTGAGTTCTTCGAGCTGCTGGCATATTTCGTATAGAGAAAAACGTTAAAATTCTCTTTCTTACTGCCATGCGATGATGGCCTATAGGTAAGATATCTGACTGATGTCAAATCAGTTGGGTTTCAATCCCAGCTTGAAGCAATCATACATCTAGTCACACTGAGAAGCTGTGATACAACGTAAACAGTCTGTCTGTGGATGACTATATATATATATATATATATATATATATATATATATATATATATATATATATATATATATATATATGCACATAGCATATTGGCATATTATTAATATATGTGTACATCTATTAATTTAGAATATTTCTCTCACTTTTTAGTCGGCATGCAAATTTATTTTATTTCTTTGATCAAGTTCTGAAGTGAGAGAAATGAAGACCAGTCAGCTGTTCCTTTTTTAAATTACCATTCTTGTTAATTCTTTTTTTCTTCTCATTTGCAGAAAATATCTGTTTTAATAGCAATATCATTAGTTAATATTATTAAATATTATTAAACAGCAATAATATTATTTCTCTGATGTGAATAATAAGAGACAATAACATTATTTTTCCTCAATATAGGAAAACGAAGAGAATGACAGCAACTTAGAATAAATATTTTTTCTTAACAAAAAAATAATGAAAATCTTAAGAAGAAACTGTCAGCATAGAACTTACAATTACATTTAGCAATTTCAATAGGAAAATGATGAGACCTAGTTGCCAATCTAGTACTGCATTTAAATTAGTGAAGTCAAGGTACCAAAGAGGAAATATATATCTTCTTAAATTGTTTCATCAAAAGACAAACTCAAAATAATCATCTAAAATGCATATTTACACAAGTATGAAAGTTTAAATAGTTACAGAAGCATATTTGCTATGCATAACTTAAGCTGATACAGAAGATTGTGTTGTGTCAATCTTCCAAGTGGGGAGGGCCTGTCTGCCTTGAAAACCAGCATTTGAATTTAGGGCTCTACCACTGATGTTAGTAAGAAAATACATTATTGCTTTTACTGGCCCAGTTAAACCATGTACTTATTAAAAAAGAGTATATGTTTATATGTATACACAAACTTATTAAATATTTATTAAAAATAGTATATGTTTATATGCATACACAAACTTATTAAATATTTATTAAAAATAGTATATGTTTATATGTATACACAAACTTATTAAATACTTATTAAAAATAGTATATGTTTAAATGCATACACAAATTTATTAAATACTTATTAAAAAAGAGTATATATTTATAAGCATACACAAACTAACATGCATCCAATTTTGTTTATAAATAATTTGACCAAGAAAGAAACACAACAAAAATGTTGACTATGTTGTGTATAATTCAGTGTTATCTAGACTGCCTAGTTTGTAATCCATTAATATTTTTTTTATTATTTAAGCAAGTTTAAAATGCAAAGTTCTGTGACATTTGGTGTCTGTGAATTCTTACAACTTTTGGTGAAAGTTAAAAACATTTGGGATAAGATTTGTGAAACAACTTAAAATGAAATAGACACACAAAAAAGGTTAGAGAATACAGAAACTTAAATAATTCGTGAAACATTCAAATTTATTGTTACTTAGTAGAGATTAGTACAGTTTATGAATTACTATTTCCTAATAATAATCCCATTGGATAAAGTTATTGCAGTTAAGAATTTAATTCAGATTAATTAAAAAGAACAAAATATCAAGAAACAACACTGAAAAAATTTTACTAAATAAAAAATATTTTTCTTCAAATTTTGTAATAATAAAAAAAGAGACAAGTATGAGTATATAGAAAAAATTAAAAAAAAAAAAGATTTTCGCTCTTTCTGGCTAATATCAAAGTTGAGCATCTGCTCTGTTTTTTTAACCTGAACATATTTACACAGAATTTGTCTACAGTAATATAAATATTTAAGAGTTATCTTTGCTATCTTCTAAGCAGAAATGAAATGGCAACCATTTATTTTTTGATCCTAGGAAAAATGAAATATTCATAGTTACACTGAAGACTTCATTGTATATTTAGATATTTTCTAGATTTTTCTTTACATTATTTTTTTTTATCTATGTAACAATCATGTTTAGCAATCATAAAATTCTTTATTCATGCAGATCTCCATCTTTGTAATTGGTCACTTTTGAAGATAGCAGTCATGGTTTTGGTTGAGATTTTAATCAACGAAAGAATTGAATATAGACTTAGAAATAATCAACATTTGTAGATGTAAGTCTATTTTTCAACAGCTTTGATCTTTCATTAATGTTAAATATTTAAATAAAAAATAATTGCATCAGAAATATTCTGTTTACTCAACTGTAATGTATTTTCAACAACTTTTTGTGTCTTCAGAAAGAAAGAAGCAACATTATGAAAGGGAGGTAACTCTGTTAGATTCAAAAGATGGTATTGTTGGGTGGAAGAGTTTTAAAGAGATTCATATTTGCTTTTTATTACTATTCAAAATATTTTAATCTCTTGTCTAATTTTTGATTTGATATATATATATATATATATATATATATATATAGAGAGAGAGAGAGAGAGAGAGAGAGAAATATTGATTGATTGTAATAAAACAATAATCAAAAATCTTTGTTTAATCTTCTCCAATTAAAAACGATGTTGCTTTTTCATTCTTTCCTCTTCATTTTGATTCATAATTACATCAAATTAACTTTTTTTTTGTTAATGGAGTGATAAATGGTGAAGAATGAAGTAAAATCATTAGAATCAAAGGTTTTTGAGAGAAGCTGGCTATTCATACATACGTAGAGGCCCTGCATTTCTCAGACAAGAAAACACTTAAGAGGATATGAGTCTTTTGTATTTTGATCATATACTTATTCAGGGATTCTATTGTTCCTAATTCTGAACGGAGTCAAAAAATTTAATCATGAGGTGCAACTGAAAAACGAACTAAATTCACTGATTTTTGCATAATGGATGACAAGTCTAGAGAAACTTATCTTAAAATTAATATCAGTCAGAACCAATAGGAACTAAATTGAATTATTTACAAAATCCTGAAAGTTTAAAAACAACAGCAGACATGCAAAACTATGAATATTAAAACTGAAATTATATATATATATATATATATATATATATATATTAGTTAGTTTATGAAAAACTAGGTAATCCGTATGGGTAAACCTAAGGAAGATAAAATCCAGAGAGCTCAATGTAAATCCAGAGCAAATAATTTAAATAAAAAGGCTGTAGTGAAATAATTTATTACATGGAACCTTAAAGTGGTCTGTTTTTATTAAAATTATATATATATATATATATATATATATATATATATATATATGTGTGTGTGTGTGTGTGTGTGTGTGTTTCTGAAATGTTAAAATGTCTGATATTAAATATCCAAATAAAGTATGTAAGATGGAATATTTGAAAACCAGTTGGATGACTATTTTTATATGCTAATGTTTCCTTTAATGAGAAGATCAGCAAAATTAAAAAGAATTAAGGAAAAGTCGTTACTATGCCAACCTTCCTACTTGTAAATACTGTGGTTAATTAGAAACTTGTTTTGAAAATTTAAGAGTTAATTAAATTAAAAAGAAATATTTATGGATAAAAATATCAGTGAATCATCAATCAGAAAAATGTTAAAATAAATGTAATCCATAGACTTAATGTAGGAAAATAAAAGAGAATTGGAGTAAAGAAATAAATAAATAGTGCATAAAGAAAATAGTGAGGACTTATGATTCAAATTATAATTTATGATATTATTTTGGTGATAAGAAAAATATGTAATTAAATTATAATAAAATATTGTATTAAACCAGTAATTAATTCAATGTTATTGCCTTTAAGTATAAAGTTGAAAATTTTACTAAAAATTGTCTATGAAATATAACAGTGATGGTGAAAATTTACTATGACAAGGGAAATAACTGCGGTCGTACAAACGCTTTCAAAAGCTTTTTTCACTAAACATGTTCAATATTTCTAAGATGGATTTTAAAATTAAGATTCCTACAGACTATTAACTTCATCATCTGGGATTGAATGTAACTATCATATTCCAATCTGAGATTAAGTATCAATGAAAAGCATTAAGCATTTTATAAATTATTGATCTTAATTATGTCCAAATTAACAGAGACATTTAATCATAAAGATCTCAATCTTTAATTACATTATTTCTTGAATGGATGAAATTTACAGTTGCAGTAAGAAATTCCTCTTTTTAAAGTCGATTATCATTAGAAGGACAGAAGACAGTACATTAAAACTTCAAGAATTCTTAAACAAGGTAGAAAAAGAAAGCAGGAAGAAAGGACTAATCACCAATTATAAAAAGACAGAATAATTACTCATTAACAAGAGGGACAACCCATGATGCAAGCTACAAATTGTAGAGATCAGAATCACCCAAGTACACAAATTTAGTTATTTAGGAAATGTGATAGGAGACAACAGTAAAAGAATCCAAAGATTCATTTGAATTAAGAAAGATGTTTTTTAAAAGATAAACAAAGTATGAAGAAACAGGAAAATTTTGTGAGAAGCAAAGAAAAGAGTGTTGAACTGCTATGTAATATCCGTCTTCTGATATGGTAGTGAATGCGGGATAATTTTCCACACAGATGAAGACAGACAAGCAAGATAGATATGATTCTACAGAAGGATACTGAGAAAACTAAAAATGGAATGAGGAAATTTGAAGGGATCAAAATGAGCCGTTATATTTAGAAAGAGTTAAAATTTCTGGGACACATAATCAAGAAAGAAAGGCTTTGATAGTCACTGAACTGAACTGAAATAAAAAAAAAAAAGAGTGACAAATGGAAATCAATGAGAAACCGATATAACAAGCGTGTATAAATGGATGGCAGAACAGAAATTGGAAGGTATAGTATCGTTTTTTTTCGCTACACAGTTCTAACCATGTTTCAAAAATGGAAGCTAAAAGCTTCGAATTTAATTTTGTAATTAAATTAAAGACATTAGTTCCATTTCATACTGAAGTGAATTTTGGAGTAACTTATTTTTAAATTTACTGGGTTTTAAAGGCATGGCAAAAATTCATAATTCACGTTTGAAAAGTGGACACGATGAGACAAAGTTGGAAACGTGAATTATGAATTTTTGCAGTGCCTTTAAAGTCCAGTAATTTTAAAAATAAGTTACTCCAAAATTCACTTGAGGATGAAATGGAACTAATGTCTTTAATTTAATTACAAAATTAAATTCGAAACTTTTAGCTTCCATTTTTGAAACATGGTTAGAACTGTGTAACGAAAAAAAAACATATTTTAAATCAGTTAATTTATAATATTATATATATATATATATATATATACCCAAATATAAGATTGATGTATATGAAATAAATTCCAATAACCAAAAAATACTATTCCTAAAAGAGTGCTCAATACAGAGTATAGCAAATATAATTATTTATTCGAAAATTATAACATAAATATGTTATAAAAGTGATTTTATAACATATTTATGTTATAATTTTTGAATAAATAATTATATATATATATATATATATATATATATATATATATATATATAAATTAATTGATTTAAAATATATTTTTTTTATTAGCTACACATTTCCAACCATGTTTCAAAAAATTTTTTGAAACATGGTTGAAAACTGTAGCAAAAAAAAAAACCATATTTTAAATGAATTAATTTATAATATTAATGCTCTGTAAATTTACATTGAGCACTATTTTGTAAAAATAAAAATATCTATAAGAACACCGGATTTTATATCTTACTGTTCTTTCTTTTTATATTTATATATATATATATATATATATATATATATATATATATGTATGTATGTATGTATGTATGTATGATATACACACACACACACACACACAAACATGTATATATATATTGTTCATCTATACCTATCTCCTCTTTCTCTCGCATTATATATATTTAAGGTGTAAATACAAGGTTAAAGACTTTAATAATACATTTCATCCTCAAAGGCTCCTCAGTTATCTCTCCTTCTCTGTCTTTGTTCAAAGAAATCTATCTTAGTCTATATCTTTTAGTTGGTTTATATCTGATCAATGGACATCTATCTCTGTCCATGTCTATCTACACTTTTAACTTAAAATATTTTAATTAGCATGTTAGTTAAAGAAATAATCACAAACCTAATTAAAAGAAAAACTATGGATATATTTTTGTTTTTTAAATGTCTTGGATTATTTGTTATTTCTTTTTATTTTTCAAAAATTTTAAAGATTTTTTTTAATCTAAAAATTCACAAATGATTGATGACAAAAAGTAAATTAAAAAATGAGATTTTTTTTCCTTATTCAAGTTGGCCTAACATTTATAAATCTGAAAATATTTCTATTTTTCGTGCAGAAGAAAAAACTGATGCAAACAGAGAAATATAGGCTTTATGAAGAATAAGCAATAATTCAAATAATTAAACATGAAATCTGCAGAATATTTTTATAATAGTTTTCATATAAAATGGTAATTATATAATAGAAAAAGACATCACAAGTCATCAGTAATGAGACTTTGTGTTTGTGTGTGTGTAAAAACACACAGAAACACAAAGTTTTACATGTCATACTTACTCCACTAATAAAGTGCTCAACTTGACCACAACATGGCGAAAAGACATGCACAATACGGGTTATTATAGCTTGTGTTTCATAATAATAATGTCAGTATTACAATGAACAAAATACCAAAAATGGTACTAATACCATCCTGAACCAGTTACAGAAGGCCATGAAGTGTGTAATCTTTGGGACTTTACCATTCATAAAGAGAGACATATAAAAGCTAATCGACCAGACATTGTAATGAAAGATGACAAAGTTGCTTTCTGAAAGATATCACTTTGTCATAAGATAAAAATATATTTGTTGACCCCTTAAAGGCTGGAAGTGCTCAAATGCACCTGCAAGTTTCACAGACCTACACTCTATAGGCAGCTGAATGGACCTGAAATTAGGTAGCACTATATTTCAGGTGGAAAAACTTTGAAAAGTTGTAGATTTCCAAAACCATATCTCATAACCAGTAGTACCAAGGAGGGCAAAGAATAATAAATAAATAAAGATCTTAAAAGTGAGACAACTTAAAACAATTGTTATCTCTATCTATAAAAGGCAGGATGTGTGTGCATGTGTGTAAAGAATGCACGGCCGCAATTTTCGACAGATTTGCACCAAAATTTACATGCACATGCTCCAAGTTAGCAGGAAGGCCAAGACCAACTTTGCATTTCCCAACTCCCATCAATAGTGGAAATAATCGATTTCTTCATGCTTCTACGGCAGTTCTCATGTATTTTGTGGCCATTTTCTACTGGCCAGAGTGTGAGCCTATAGCTGGCTGCCACAAATAGGCAGGAAGATTCTATTAGCCAGTGTGAGAGCCAACAGCTGACCGACACGAATGTTAACTAGCATGCAAAAAAATCGATAGCTGCATTTGTCACAAGTGGGAAAAATTTAAATCTGCATGGCACTTTACTCCACTTGGCTCATTCGCTTGCTTAAACTCAACGTTGATTCAGATTCCACAGAACTGGGTTCGGTGTGAAAAAGTATTTGTTGTTAACATTATTTTTTCATTCGGTTCTTCCAGTTACGAGTCCTTTTTAAAGCTGATCATTTTGTGTTCATTTTGTTTAGTTCTTTTTTCATAACAGATTTAATGTTTAGTATAGAGCTTAGAAAAAATTCGTAGTGTGAGATAGGCAAGAAATAAGGTATGTAGCAACATCAGCACGGCAAAGGGCACTCCTTTAAAGGCAAGGAAGGGCAAAAATATTTTAAGTCAAGTGATAGCAATTGCTGTATGAGTCTTACAATTTTTGAATCAAGCACGGGCAATGCCGGGCCATGCTGCTAGTACCTGACTAAAATAGAATTTTCTGCCATTTTGGTACTACTACTTTGTCTTGGGGTATCATTTGAATATTTAATGTGTGTTAGTTTTATGCTTATATATATATATATATATATATATATATATATATATATATATATACACATACACACACATACATACATACATTATTTATTATGTTATAAATAATCAATAAGTTTCTATATTGGTTGATCTGTTTGGTTTTGTTTAACAGCATATCAACACCTCTGGGTTATTTAATGCTGAAAACTAAATATTTTGAACATAATTTTATGGCTTCAACTAAATATATTTTGAATGCAATTGTATATACCCTTAACTAAATATATTTTATAAAGCAATTTTACACCTTCAAGTACTGATAAGACGCATTGTTGGTCACTTTGTGATAAAATGTATTGTTGATCATTTTACAATTAATATGTATTGCTGGTAATTTTTTTTTATATAAAAATGTACTGCTGCTAATTTTACTATAAAAATGTGTTTTTATACTTTCATAGTGTTTTTGTTTTGGGCTTCACTATTTGCCCATAGCTGGGACCCTAACAGGTGCTACCACCTTGGGTCAGAGTGGACCTGGGAATCACAGCAATTAAGAGATGGTTCAACACACCTTAAAACCTTCAATCTCTTGATCAGAGGCCTTCCTGTTGAATGTAGTTTCTTGTCATACCCAGTTTCTATGTTACAAATTATACAACAATACTTAGAATTAGTTACTAGTTTTAACTTGTGAAAATTTCATGGCTTTCGTATCTGAAATTTCTGATGAATCTTAATTCTTCAGTTAATCTTTGAATAAGCTCCTGGCAAGTTCCACAACAATAAATTATCTGTAGAAATTCCCCTAATTGCATCGTTAAATATTTGAGCTTAACAACTTTATAAAATATTCAAATAACAATCATAAATATGAATGCTGGTTGTTATTTTAAGAAGTAAGGGGGTACAAATGAAAAGATTTGAAATTGACAATTTTTTTCCATTTCATTGGAACAGACGTTAAACGCTTCTATCTTCTCTTCTTTCTTTCATTTTCTCACTGAAACCAAGTAGTGTCTTTGATATGCCTTTTGTTTTCTCATGTGATCAAAATGGAATAGTCCATTATTTAGAGGTATTGGCAGGGTGTAATGGCTGTGAAAACTAATAAAGAGGGGGACAAGCATAATTATTAGATAATGATGCTGAAAAAAAATTAATTGGTTCTAAATTTGAACACTCTGATGTTTCTAACAAAACTATAATGTGTTAAGAATTTTAAATTTGTAAGTTAGAATTAGCATTTGTTCACTCAGAAAAAGAATAAATTAAGTTCAATAAATTTATCAAACATTTGGCCCTGATGAGTGTTTCAATGTGAAAATCAGATGAGTTGCCTGAACTTTTCTTAATATATATTTGCATACACTATTTTGTTATGATGGACCACATATATCAAAGGTAGATAATGGTGGTGGTATGGTAGCAGGTGTTGAACCTTCCAACCCATAAAACAATTTCTTTTGGATTTGGTACTGAAAGCAGCTGAGTGGAAGTCTGGCATAATGTCATCTGACATGAAAATGTATACAACGAGGTATATTGATCCATTTTTCCAAATGAAAAAAATTACACCCATTGATATTTACTGATCCTTGCTAACATTTACAGAGACCAAACAGTTGACATGAGCACAGTAATGTGTGAAAAAGTCGTGTGACAAGTGGTTCATGTTTTTATGAGTATGATATGCAGGTTTATATTCCTCAGTGTGAAAAATGCATAGCAAATGGTGGCGAACAAATGTTGCATTACTTTTGGTACATCGCTTGCAGTTTTATATATTGAATAGGGATAGATATAGATATAATCAGGCCAGGATAATATTTATTCGAGAGACATGAACTAATATTTGTCAATCAAATGGGACTTCCATGACTGTTCTGATGATTGATTCAGGTAGAATATAAAATTATGTATGGTGGTGACTGGAGGAAGAAAATAATGTTTTGTAGCTGAAAACTTTCTCTATCCAATGAATCTGTTGCAATTTTCCCAGAACTACATAGAGACATTACTTTCAAATTATCACTAATATACATATATATTAAGTGTTGATCATTGACAATCCCTGATTTTCAATGCATCACCTAGAAAGATGTGCATGAATAATTGTCAATAAAAGCGTTTTCAAATGATGGGTTCAAGTAGAATATTCAATTATGCATGCTGGTGACGGTGAACGAATTGTTTTGTAGCTGAAAACTTGCTCTATCCAAGAGTGCGATGATTTTATTCCCTATACCTGTTGTTGTTCTCACAGAAATAAGTAGGACAATATCTCTAAAATGTATACATTAATTGCTAAACATTGACGATTCCTTATTTTCAATAGAAAACCTGGACAATGAATAAAAAACTTTGATCAAACAAATTGAAGTTAAAAATTTTAAAATTAAAAAAAAAAACTAGTGTTTAATCATGAATTTTTTTTTTCTTCATGTGAAATAAAGAATGATAAATGAAGTGAAGAGGAGGAATTAATAATAATTTTGTCTACAAATTGTTATTCAAATGCATTAAGAATATTTAGAGTGAATAAAAGCATTAACAGAGGCTTTTAATAAATCCTGAATGTCGTAAACAGAATTCGAGATAAATTACTGACAGAATTATGAACAGAAAGAACAAAAATGAAGTATTAAAAAAATCTACACGACTGAAAAGTTTGTTTCTATTTCACAAGTAATAAAACAATGGAGATAAAAAAAAATGTCATTAAAAGTTTTGTCCACTTTACTTACACATTTTATAATGAAATCGCTTCAAAAACAGTTGTGAAGTTTTCACTAAAAAGAACCAGATTTCTTTTAAACGACACACGGCATAAATTATGGGCCATGTGTTCTTCTCGCAGACTTTTGAGGAATGGTAAGAGAGAAACTGTCACCACGGACAAACAGAATGGAGGAAAGCAACAACTACAAATATCTATGATGATGATGATGATGATGATAGAAGATGAACAAATAAAATAAGTCATTCAACAATTGTTAAAACAACAAAAAAATTAGAAAAACTCTCAAAGAAACGGAGAAGCAACTATTTCTAATAATATTAAGAAAATTGTTGATTTTTTGGTTAACAAATAAAAAAAATAATTACAATAATAATAAATAAAATTAAAAAACTGAAGAGAATAAAATCAGGAAATTTTGTCTTATTTAAAACAAACTCACTCATGAGAATGATAAAGCATTTGGGAAAAGTAATTCAAAGTTGTGTGAGAAATAAATTATGATTCAAGCTGTTGTGGGAAGAAACCAGTTGCTGCTGCTGCTGATGTAATTTGGTAAGTGAAGGGAGTCATCAGGTTCTAACAATTCCTCATTGACGCAAGAATAAGTTACAAAAAAAAAAAAAAGAAAAAAAGAAATTATTTAGAAATTTTCTGAACAGATTTTTATGATTATTTGTCTGAAACAACGTTTATTTTAAACATTCTTTTTTCCTAATATCTTCATGCTTTAGTTGGTTTTTCATCCTTACTTCTTACATGTACCATATCCCTTCAGGACATAAGCAATCAAGGGCCTCCACATCTTCCTGTCCCTTGTAGCGCTTAATAAGTTTTGGCTTTTTGTTATTCCTCCCAAACTCTGTTCTGCCATTTATTTGCTCAAGTATGTTGCACATGGCTTTTCTCTACCCCTCAATCTGTCCTGTGAATATCAAATTTTCCAAGCCCTCCTTCCTGATGTTAAGTACAAGTTTTCTTTTTGTTTCCATTGTCTCCAAAAACTCTGTCATTGCTCACAGGTTTGGTCCATAGTATTCTCAGCATCTTTCTGTAGAACCACATTTAGGTTGCTTCAAGTCTCTTCTCTATCTTTGAGGAGATTATCCAAATTTTTTATTTTTTGCTTTTAAATAAATTACTGAAACTTAAAAAAGAAACCTAGGATAGTATGTGAGTTGCCAGTTTCAGTTTTACTTTAAACTGATTCTTAGTTTTTGGTTTTCCATTATTTACAAAGTCAAAGAATATATTCATCAAAAAGTTGGGATATATATGAACAAAAAAAGATGGAAGAATTTGAAAGTAATAGTAAAGGGAGCTAACCCTTTACCATTCAAAGCTCAACCTTGAGCTGGAAACTATTACTAATCCAGGCCTGTGATTGGCTAACTACTGTCCAATCAGGACCCCTTTTTTGGGGGACATGCAGTAAATTTAAACATGAAATCTTCCTCTTTTACAAAATAACAGCTGTCATGACCATGTTTATTGAAGCTGTCCTTTCTGATGTTAATGGCATGCAGAAGTCATGAGGTGGAAAATCCCACTTGTTCCTTGGACTCTCTTCTGGCAGTCAAGTTCACAAATATAGACTATATTTGCAAGCTTTTTACCTACTTGTGCATACAGCCCTTTGTACATTAAACCTTTGAATTTAATAGTTGTTGAGTTGCTTTACATCTTCAATTGTGTCCATCTTTGACATTATGGAATTTAACTGCACCCAAGGAAAATCTTTATAAAAAGGAATAAAAAAATGTGATATAATGAGTTTCACCATTTTTCGAGTTAGAATTATTAGAAAAACATTTATTCTGGCTTTAAAAATTCGTTTCTTTGTTAAGATTAAAAATTTTACATCCTTTCAATAATTCTTGTTATAGACAAGCGTATGGTTGCAAGAAAGAAATACAACAGTAGAAATAGATTTACGTAGTTTATTTCAACAGGAACATAAGGGTTTGGGACAGCTACCTTGGTGTGGTAAAGTTCATAAGCTGGCTTTCAGATCTAGGTCGATCTCTCATAGTAGTTCACACATGTTGATGGTGGTTGGTGCTCTCCTGCTGACAGATGCTGAACGTGACCAGTCTCCTTTGTGGCCACCTGTTGACTGCCCGTTGAACTTCTGTGTGACCCCTTTTATAGTGTTTTTTTTATGGCTTAACAGGCTCGAAAAATGAAGCGAGTATAATTAGGAGGGAAGCATTTTTATTGGACGAAAAATAGAGTACTTTAAATATTATTTTATTTTTCGACCGGAACACGTGTGTTGGGAACATTTGTGAAGAAAGATGATGGTCATTTTGTGACGGGGCTTTGTCCCGTTTACATCCGGTTCTCGCTCTTGAGTATTTGCCTGTAAATCAGCCGAGATGTGTCTTATTTTATTTTATAACATTCTCTTCTGATATTTTTTCTTTTAATATTTCATTCTTTTGTTTTCCAAGTGTCAACAAGGAAATTCAAAGGAAATATATTCAGATCTACAAAAACAATTAGTCCTAAATTATTTTTTTTATCATCACAGATAATGGCAGAATGATAATAATTAGGATGATAGATATTCATATGTGCTGCATGTTGTAGAATTTACAAGTAGATGAATGTACTGACTGTTTAGGAGTACTAGATGTTACTTTGAGTGAGTTACGGCTTGTCTTAGAAATCAACATTTGGCAACCTAACGGAGATTACAGTTCTAAAGTGCTGGAAATAAGGATTGACAAGTCTTGTCCTTTGATACCACCAAGAATTTATAAAAGCTCTTTCTCTTTTTAACAATAATAATAATAATGTCAGTTTAAAAAAAAAATAAAATAATAATTAGAAAATAATAAATGTTGTAGCATGCCTACAGACGACAATGGTTATGTCCCCAGTCATGTAAATACAGTAGTAAATACTGTATGTTGGTCTACAGTTGGAGATTCATTGTGGAATGTAGTTGACTACTACTACATGCTGCTGGCAAATCTTATATGTGTTGTTCTTGTCCTAAGTATTATCGTTCATTACCAACCTTCATTTGATTATTCTGTTCAGTAACCTTCCCTCGGATACATCAATAAAAATGACAGTCACAAAATATGGGATTTCTCAGTTAAGGCCAATCATGTCATTGAAGTACAAAGACACAATCTTATTGTTATAGATAAGGAGAAAAGCAAGTGTCTAATTATTGACTTTGCTGTTTCATATGATACAAAAGTGGACCTCAAAGAAATTGAAAAGATTGGAAAAATACAAGAATCTAGAAAGGGTGTTGAAAAAATTTCCCCATCCAAATTTTATGATGAGTGTTAATTCTTTAGTTCATGATGAAATAAGCTCCTTTTGCGGTCAAAACTATAAAATGGCAATTCCCCTAAATAAATATTTGTGCTTAACAACTTTAACAAATGATTACAGTAACAATCAGAATTATAGTTCCAGGTTATTATTTAAAGTAATATTAGCAGACAAGTGAAAAGATTAAAAACTAAAAAGGCTTTCGATTTGACTAAAGCAGACGTTAAACATATGAAAGTATTATTATTATTATTATTAGCTTATTATTTTGTATGCTTTTTTTCTCTCAGTAAAACCAAACAGCATCTCTAATATGTTTTTCCATCTTTCCTCATAATCAAAACAAAATGGTCCATCATTTATCTGAGGTAATGGCAGGGAGTAATACACATACCAACTTACTAGCTAATGGAAGAACAAGCAGAGGAGGAGGAGGAGTTGTTGTTGTTGTAGTAGTAGTAGTAGTAGTAGTAGTAATAATAATAAAAAAAAAAAGACTGAGAGGAAATGTAAATTGAAATGTGACTTTTGCCAGTCAACCAATTCCCAAGAGGCAATTGACCTAAATTAATGTAATAAATAATTTTCTGAAATAAAACAATTGAATTTTTTCATGAAGGAATTCTTCCGAGTAACATTCATTGGAATATTACAATTGCCCATCACATACGTTTCTATAAAAGTGAAAAAATAAATTTGATAAAGGATTGGATGAGAGAGAGGGAGAGAGAGAAACAAGTTGTGAAGAATGAGTGAGAAAGAGAAAAATGAAAGAGAGAAAACAAGAGAGAGAGAAATTGAGAAGAGAGACAGAGAGAGAAATAAGGGAGGTGACAGAGTCAGAAAAGGAAGAAAGAAAGTGACAGGAAGCGAGAAGCAGAGAGAGAGAGAGAGAGAGACAGACAGAAAGCGAGAGAGACACGAGGGTGAGAAATAATGACAGAGAGAGAGAGGCAAAAAATGAGAAGAAAAGAGAAATCAAAAGGAAGGAGAGAGAAAGAGAGCAAAAAGGAAAAGAAAGAAAAAGTGCAAATGAGAGAGGAGAAAGTAGAAAGAAAGAGTGAAGTAAAAACAGAAAACATGAGGGAAAAAGAGAGAGAAAGTTTGAAGAGAGTGAGAAAGCTCAAGAGAGAGAGAGTGTGCAAATTAAAAACAGAGAGAAAGCGAAAAGTAAAAAGATGGAGAATGTGAGGAGGAGAGAAAGTTATATATATATATGAAGAAAGTGCAAAGTAAAAAAGAAAGCATAAAGCTTAAAGTAAAAAGAGACAGAGAGTGAAAGAAAGTGTAAAGAGAGAGAAAGAGCGTGCAAAGAATGAGTGAAAATGTGTAAAGTAAAAAAAGAAACCAAGAAAGCATAAAGTAAAGAGAGAGAGAGAGAGAGAAAGCATAAAGTAAAGAGAGAGAGAAAGCATAAAGTAAAGAGAGAGAGAGAGAGAAAGCATAAAGTAAAGAGAGAGAGAGAGAAAGCATAAAGTAAAGAGAGAGAGAGAGAGAAAGCAAAAAGAGAGAGAGAGAGAAAAGAAGAGAGAGAGAAAAAGAAAGAAAGAGAGAGAGAAAAAGAAAGTAAAGAGAGAGAAAGCATAAAGTAAAGAGAGAAAAAGCATAAAGTAAAGAGAGAGAAAAGTATAAAGTAAAGAGAGAGAGAGAGAGAAAGCATAAAGTAAAGAGAGAGAGAGAGAAAGCAGGAAGAGAGAGAAAGGAGAAAGTAGAGAGAGAGAGAGAGAAAAGAAGAGAGAGAGAGAGAGAGAAAGAGAGAAAGTAAAGAGAGAAAAGTATAAAGTAAAGAGAGAGAGAGAAAGCATAAAGTAAAGAGAGAGAGAGAGAAAGCATAAAGTAAAGAGAGAGAGAGAAAGCATAAAGTAAAGAGAGAGAGAGAAAGCATAAAGTAAAGAGAGAGAGAAAGCATAAAGAGAGAGAGAGAAAGCATAAAGAGAGAGAGAGAAAGTAAAGAGAGAGAGAGAAAAGCATAAAGTAAAGAGAGAGAGAGAAAGTAAAGAAAGAGAGAGAAAAAGCAAAAGTAAAGAGAGAGAGAGAAAGTATAAAGTAAAGAGAGAGAGAAAGCATAGCAAAGAGAGAGAGAGAAAGATAAAGAGAGAGAGAAAAAAGAGAGAGAGAGAGAGAAAGTAAAGAGAGAGAGAGAAAAGCATAAAGTAAAGAGAGAGAGAGAAAGAGATAAAGTAAAAAGAGAGAGAGAAAGTATAAAGTAAAGAGAGAGAGAGAAAGCATAAAGTAAAGAGAGAGAGAGAAAAAGAAAGAGAGAGAGAGAAAGCAAAGAGAGAGAGAGAAAAGCATAAAGAGAGAGAGAGAAAAGCATAAAGAGAGAGAGAAAGTATAAAGAGAGAGAGAGAGAAAGCATAAAGAGAGAGAGAGAAAAGCATAAAGAGAGAGAGAGAGAGAGAGAGAGAGAAAAGTATAAAGTAAAGAGAGAGAGAAAGCATAAAGAGAGAGAGAAAAGTATAAAGTAAAGAGAGAGAGAAAAAGTATAAAGTAGAGAGAAAGCATAAAGAGAGAGAGAGAGAAAGCATAAAGAGAGAGAGAGAAAGCATAAAGTAAAGAGAGAGAGAGAAAGCATAAAGTAAAGAGAGAGAGAGAAAGCATAAAGTAAAGAGAGAGAGAGAAAGCATAAAGTAAAGAGAGAGAGAGAAAGCATAAAGTAAAGAGAGAGAGAGAGAAGGTATAAAGCAAAGAGAGAGAAAGCATAAAGTTAAAAGTGAAAGAGAAAGTGTAAAGCAAATGAGAGAGAAATTGTAAAACAAGAAAAAGAGAATGCATAAAGAGAGAGAGACAGAAAAAGTGTAAAGAGTACGTGTAATGAGAGAGAAAGCATAAAGATAAAAAACAAAAAAGAAAGAGAAAGTGTAAAGTGAAAAGAGAGAGAGAGAGAGAGAAATCAGGAAGAAAAAAAGAAAATGTAATTGAAAAGTTGAAAATCTAGACAAACTCTTTCTTATATTCTTTCATTTTGTAATTTTGAAGGCAAATTTTGGAATAAAGAATTTGACTGAGACTTGTATTTTATTGAAGCCCCTATAAAATATGTAGATCTAGAAAGAATGGTATGTTCAGTTATACAAAATTTCCTTAAAAGTCCTAGCAGAAAGAGAAACAAATATATACCAAGTTCATTGGACGAAAGTAAAACAGGATGACTTGGACCCTAAAATGTTAGCAAGGTACTATTTTTATTTGACTATTAATCAGTTCAAACTCATTAGTCTTCTAACATAATTTTATAAAACAATAAAAAACCAAAAGAACAGTATTTGCTTTTCTCATTGTAAGAATTCAAGAAAAATTTCTGATATTTCAGGGAATTAATAAGGAAGATCTGGATTTTTAATTCTAAAAAGCTGATAACAGCTTAGAGAAGCATTCTTCTTTACTTGCAACTTGACAGAAAAAAAAGATACCAGAGATGAAAGCTCATTAGAACAGATCCAGTTCTAGGGCCTTCTCACTCCTTGAAGGAATCCTTCCCTGATTGACAATCTCTCTTCACAGATATAGCCGTGTTCACCATGTTTGCCAATTGTGGGTTGGTGATCCTATTTAACCCATAGTTGGGGGGATTTAAATTTAGAGTTTTCCTTCCTCAAGATTGGTTGCCACCCAAAGCTATAGTTATAGTGGGGAAGAGATGGATTAATACTTTTCCCAAGAGTATTTGAATGTAATGATAGGAATTCAAACTTAGCTATCTGAGTCTTCAATCTGAGCTGCTACCAATGACTCCAGTATGCACCCACAAAAGTTGATTTTTGGTTCTTTCAGGAAACCCTTGGTTCATTTTCTTTTTCCATTATTAATTTTAAAATTCTAAAAAGTATGGATATTAACTTTCTCTTTTGAAACCCTTAATCAAAAATTTTTAAAATAAAAAAGAATTTGAAAAGCAGCTAAAACCAAGCTAAATATTCCCAGTGAATTCATGCAAGGTTATGGAGAAAAATCTCCTCCTCTTTGCTTTGACTAATAAAAATTCCAAAGAGAATATTGAAACAAGGAAATATTCTATCATTATGTAATAACAGGGTCCATGTTGTAGGATGTTGAAAATGAATGATATTTCCAGGAATCGAGCTGCTTTTCAGTTTCAGGAAAAAGAAAAGGTTCAAAAGAAGCCGCCAAAGCTGAACAGTTTTAACAATCGTTTCATTAATGTTCGATTTGGAATAATTTTGGGTTGGGGGAGTCAAGTAGTCTACAATTTATCTCACTAAATGGAACCCTTCAATCATGCTGGACGAGAAAAAGAAGTTAAAAATGGCACACGCATCATCAAATGATTTGGCAGCAAAAATCAGCAATTAATGTCACAAGAAAGAGGAATAATTCTTTGAGGTTTTTTGTCAGTTCCTCAATCAAAACTATAATAATCGTGATGGTAATAATAAAAATTAAAAAAATTATGTTTATAACAACAACAGAAAAAAAAATTCAAAGAAAACAAGCAATAAAAAAGATATTAATCATTTTGACTAATTTTACTGAAAATAGATAGATTGAAGCCCTTTCTCAAGGCTGGAATTTGAACTCAGTATGTTTTTACTTTCTGCACCACTAACCATTATACAATGCAACCATCTTTAATGTGCCGTGTCCCTCCAGAACGTTAGCAATCATGGCTCTCCACAATTTCCTGTTCTTTGTAACTCTTAATAAATTTTGTCATATTGTTATCTATCCTAAACTCTTTTCTGTCATCCATTTACTCAAACTAACCAGGTAGGTTATATGTTGTTTACTTATGTCCCTTTTACATTCAATCTGTCCAGTGAGTATCAAATTTTCCAAGACTTCTTTCCTCCTTATGTGCCCTAGAAATTTCAAATGTCTCTTCCTGATGTTAAATATAAGTGATTCCATTTTCTTTAGAATTTTGTTATTGTTCACATGTTTAGTCCATGGTATTCTCATCATTCTTATGCAGAACAACATTTCTCTTGCTTGAAGTCTCTTCTTCATTTGTGAGGAGATTGTCCAGCATCCACTGCCATATAGAAGCACTGATATTATGTAACACTTCAATACTATTTTTTTGTTTCTAATTTTTTCTGTTTTTTAATAGTTTAAAGCAAAATTCTGTTCAAGCTCAAATTAACCAATCAATCTTTGATTTTGCAATTTATTTGAAATCAGTCTATATCTCTTGCACAACATGTCTCTAAGCCTTGGGGTATTCAAGAACTTTTGAGTTCTGATGGTAAATGTTTTCAAAGAGAAAAAAACAGATTTCTAATTCTTTGAGATTATAGGGAAGATTTCTTGTTTTCACTGACCAGAAAGAGAGAGAACAACTGTGTTTGTAGAAGCTGAGCTTCATATGGTCATTTGGATCAGGAGTGTTCAATTAGCCATTTCAGAATCAATAATAACCATTGTTCTTACTAAAAATTGTTTCAAAGACATCAAATTAATGAAATGGCCGTTAGCATCTCCAGATATTAATCCAAAAGAAAACTTAACAAAAGTTTTTATGAGAATAATGAACAATACTAAAGTAATGAATATATTTTGAGAAAGGAGAAAAACAGTTGCAGTGTTAAAGTCATAAAAAGAAAAGGTTCAAAGGTTCCTAAAGGTGATGGAATATCAAAGAGCCTTTAACATAGGAAATAATAAAAATTAGACTTTATTCATGTATATGGGAAATTCAATTCATCAAACATCTATTTTGCCGGCCAATATATTTAGGATTTATTTATGAAAAGCCATTTATTTTGCCCTTAATTCGTTTGCATAATGAAAACCGACATTCCACAAACAATAATATTTCAGTGTATTTACATGATGTAATGTGTAGACCCATTTGGTACATGTATATAAACAAAAAAAAAAGTACAAAGTGTACATGCAATTGGTATTTGCCAAGATGCCAATGAAGTTGAGGTGATTCATTTACATATGTAGCCACAAAGACTATAAATATCAATGGCTATTACCCATGAGGCAGTTGAGTGCATACTACTTCCTGTGGGTAGGTAACACTACACAACAGAAGTGATAGCTTTTATTTTGTTAGAAGTTTAGGTATTTATGGGAGATTAGTTCAGCCAATTAATCATTCAACCTGATACCCTTAAAAAAAAATGTTATCAATAGTTTAGTGTATACACAATATGGCATATGTGAAATATGTATACACATGCAGTTATACTTACATCTAGCCATTTCAACTGTAAAATGATGAGACCTAGCTGCTAATCTAGTACTGCAATTAAATTCATAAAGTCTAGGTACAAAAGAGGAAAGCAATATTCATTTTGAAAAATACAAAAATGTGGCACAAGGCTAAAAGGGGGCGATAAGGGTCTTCCATCTGTTTTATCTTAAACTTAGCTAGCCCCAATTAGTGACCCAAACATATGACAGTATTTCTTACACCAGAACAACACATTCTTACTCATCATTCATACTATTGCCACCATAATACCTCAAAAATCTCCATGAAGTCTTAACTGGTATCTGTATGGACAATTTGTCTGTGATGGTGGGGTGATTAAAGTTCATCTGAACAATTACTATGAAACTATTTATACAAAAAGACACAGGGAATCTACGTTATGGCTGTGGGAAAGTGACTGAAGATGAGATGAAGAGGCGATTACAGGTAATGGGTGTACAAAAGGACAGACATGTTATCTGTAGATGTTAGTTCATTAGTGGAAAATGCACACCCATATGAAAAATGCAGGGATAAAATTTTATCAAAATGGAAACTTGGTTACTAGTTGGCTGGCTGATGCAAATAATTTGGGGGCAGACATTGAACTAATTAATTACATAATTAACAAGTTAAAGGCATTCTCTAATGTCTGAATGTATTTAAAGAGATGAACAGAATGGAAGGAATAAGACATTGATTGACATGGAAGGAACCAATTTAAGAAAAAAATCAATCCGTAAATCCAGGCAGCAATCAATTCACCTGCTCCTCCCTTGTATCATTTGTGAGGGTCTATGAAAAATATGAACACAAAGATAGTCAAAGTTTCAGTAGACTGTTTCTTAGGTTAGAAATGCATGAAATAGAGTGAGGCAAGTTGAAAACAAGGAATTTTTTGTTATTAATTTCATAAAAATGGAGAAAGCACGCCACATATATAAAGTATTCTTTTGGAATGTCTTTTCATTAATAAAAAAAGTTCCAGATCTCACTTCAATTTAAAAATGACAAATTGATCAAATATCAGATACATGAATGTAGCTCTTATGGAAGAAATTGATTTGAGTTTTTTCTTGTTTGTGATTCTGTAGCACCAGTCCACAAGGTACAAAGAACGATGATCTTTGCAAAGACAATCAGGCTTTACTTGCTCAAAAGCCATTTTTAACAATTAATCTTTGAAAGCAGTTGCATCCAGCTGACAGTCTAGATATTTCTGCATGTGTTTTGTGCCATGCATGACATCCAGATGAAAATCTCAACCTGATGAGAGGTTATTTAAGAACTTGGCCATAGAAAAGTCTTGATTTACCATTGTCCATAACCCTTTCATTGTAAGGTTCATATTCAGCTAATTCAAATTGAACTTTTTCTTGCTTATTCAGTCACTATTTATCAGTCGTCATTCATGCCCTGTCAGTGACAAGACATTTGCTATGCCCTGTCAGTGAAAAGACCTTTGCCATGACCTGTCAGTGAAAAGACCTTTGCCATGACCTGTCAGTAACAAGACCTTTGCCATGACCTGTCAGTGACAAGACCTTTGCCATGACCTGTCAGTGACAAGACCTTTGCCATGACCTGTCAGTGACAAGACCTTTGCCATGACCTGTCAGTAACAAGACCTTTGCCATGACCTGTCAGTGACAAGACCTTTGCCATAATAACTGCAATGAGACTGAGAAGCATATTATTCTTTTTCCATTGAATTTGCTTTTAATGGAATTATTGCTTCTATAGAGATTCAAAGTAATATATTACCAGCAATGAAGTGGTTTTATATATATATATATAAGCAAATATATGGATATAGATCCGACAGTATGAAGAAAAATATACGGAAAAAACAAACAAAAATCCTAATATGCAATTATGCTGTTTTAAAACAGCATAATTGCATATTAGGATTTTTGTTTGTTTTAAAACAGCATAATTGCATATTAGGATTTTTGTTTGTTTTTTCCGTATATTTTTCTTTATATATATATATATATATATATATATGGGAAAGGTATGTAACTATAAATTATAATTTTTTTTATATATCAAGAACAATTTCGGGGCAAAGGTGTATGACAAATTGGAAAAAGATTTGGTGCATTTTGTCCTTTAGGACTTC
Organism: Acanthosepion pharaonis; assembly: GCA_903632075.3. Classification (NCBI taxonomy): domain Eukaryota; kingdom Metazoa; phylum Mollusca; class Cephalopoda; order Sepiida; family Sepiidae; genus Acanthosepion; species Acanthosepion pharaonis. The sequence goes on along the minus strand of CAHIKZ030000547.1, from coordinate 140,278 downwards.
ATTGGATTAAAGAAAAAGCATGGCACATAGAATGTGAACAATCTACTCTAGTGGATGAAATAAAGCGTTTGCTTTGAAATTCCAATGTATATCACCTTAGCATACAAAGGCCAAAACATTATGAATATGACAATAAAGATGAGAACCAACAGTTTGATCAATGGAAATAGTATAAATATTATCATCCAGTAATGAACACTTTCAAAACAATATGGAAAAATAATTCCATGGACAGAGTGAGTAAACAAGAAAGAAATCTTAAAGAATATGGCAGCAGAAAGAAAAATTATACTTAGAATCTGAAAAAGACATTTGAAATTTCTTGGACATGTAATGAGGAAGGAGGGCTTGGGAAACTTAATCCTCACAGGACATATTGAGGGCAAGAGAGAGATAGAAGGCATCAAGACACTGACTTGATGAATTTGTATGGAACGTGAGGTAAAAGGGGAAAAACTATTAAGAGACACACAAGATAGGAAGTTGTAGAGAGCCATGATCACCTATGATCTGAAGGGATGTGGCGCACAGAGAAAGAAGAAATAAAGGGAGATAACCAAAATTATGTTGGCCCAGTTGTAATTTTGCCTTTTCTCATTGTTATTTATGATCTCTTTCTCTCTCATTGTTCTTTATGCTCTCTCTCTCTCATTGTTCTTTATACTCTCTCTCTCTCTCTCATTGTTCTATTTATTCCTATTTTCCATCTTTTTCTTTTTACTTTTTGTGCCTACCATTTTCCTAACACATTTTTATGAGTATATTCATGTTATTATTAACTTTGGTCTTTTTTATTCCATGTCGTCATCCCTGCTGCTTATAAATGTGGTTAATTTGAAACATTTTAACAGTTAATAAACAGTTAATAAAATTCAAAAAAAAATATATCTGAGTAAATCAATGAGATCTGTAGGAAATGTTAATAGAAAAGTTAAATATGGTGATTTTATATTCTTCTTCTTCTTCCTCTTCTTCTATGTGTCGTGTCTTTTCAGGATGTGAGCGATCACTGCTCTCCACAATTTCCTGTCCTTTGTAGCTCTTAGTAAAGTTTGTCTTTTTGTTATCTCTTCTATTCCCTCTTTTGCCAACCATTTACATAGGCTTGTTAGGTAGGTTATGTGTTGCCTTCCTCTGTTCCTCTTGCCTTCAATATATCCTGTCAGTATCAAATTTTCCAAGCCCTCTTTCCTCATTATGTGCTCTAGAAATTTCAACTACCTTTTTCTGATGTTAAGTATAAGAGCGCTTTTTCATTGCATTTTCTCTAAAACTTCATCATTGCTCACATTTTGTTCCAGGGTATTCTCAGCATCCTTCTGTAGAACTACATTTCTATTCCTTCAAGTCTCTTCTTCATCTTTGAGGAGATTCACTGCTATAAATGTGGACCAATATTACAAAATAGTTTAGTACTCTTTTCTTTCTTTCTAATGAGATTTTCCTGTTTCTTAATACTTTTAATTTGAAAAACTTTACTATTACTTTCGATTTATGTCTTACACTTTCTGTTCCCTGTTAAAAAAAATGCATAAGAAAATAGGGAATACTTATAATTAAAAATATGATTTATGATAATATTATCTTGGTGTGAAAGGAAATATAAAATTTAATCAAAATTAAGATGTTTAACCAGAATTTATTTTGATATCATTTTTTTTAAAGTATTATCCTTGCCAGAAAATGTAATGTTATAAAAATGTACTTTTAATCGAATAAATCATTCAATAATTCTTCTATATGACTTTTAAAACTAAGCTGGTGTTTTTTAAATCAAAAGGAAGGTTTTTATTTTTTATATGGGAGAATAAAACATTGAATGTTTATTTTATAGTGCTTTTGTGTTCCTATATTGGAAGGGGGTGTGCATGGGAGAGATAAAGATTGGTTGATTGATTTGTTTTTTACGGCTTATCAACCCTTTGTGCTTCATTTAAAGACAAAACATATTTTGGATTTTGAGAATTATGCTTTTTTTTGAATGAATGAATGAATGAATATTGCATTAACAATTTTTTGGAGAATAAAAAAGATTTTTCCAGATACAAGTCCTACTATTTAACCCATAGCTGGAGGGAAGAGATGGATTCATACCTTTCCCTAGATTTTTGTGAATAAATGAATGAAACTGAGTGGAATTTGAACTCAGCCATCTGATTTTTCATTACAAGCCACTATCTAATACACGACATGCCCATCAGTGAGGGAGAGACAAAGATTAATTGGTGGAAGTGTAAGAGGGGGAGATGATATTTACTGTTGGTGGAGGGGAATAGAAGAAAGACTTATTGTAAGAAGAAAAAATATATTGGTTGGGGGTGGGTGAGTGGCTTATACTTCTTTATGGCGTCATATTTGCTAACAAATTCTGTGTCGAAACAACTTGATTGCTAGGAGTTAAATCTGTTTTCAAATCAATATCTAATCTTGATATTCTCAAAGATGTTTCCAATCTGTTCTGGTACCAAAAATAATTGTCAGAATTGGCAGGAAGGAAGGCATGCAGAGAGCACATAGAGTTCAAAGACAAAGTTCTCCTAACCAATTCCTTGGATTTTTCACCATCCTTCTCTCTGTCTATCTCAGCCAATTAAACTAATGGCTAACAAACAAAAGAAAATCACATATACAAGTTTGTCTATAGAAATGGAAACTGGTGGCAAGTATAGCTAAAAGGAAATGGTAAATTATTTTGGCTTCAGGTTTGGCAGGTTCCAAGAAAATTCTTCTGCAAAGTTCAGCACTGATAAAAGCAAATGGGATAACTTTAATGGCTTG
>CAHIKZ030000547.1:0-122500 GCA_903632075.3 Acanthosepion pharaonis | reverse complement strand
TGGAGTGCATAGTGAAATATATAGTAAATAAGTTATATATTTTTCTTTGATTTTTTTTCCCAAATATTTGATTAATCTCATATTTTGTAGACGGCCTCTTACAATGTGAAAATATTTGACCTTAGTGGAAAAAAATCTAATTTAAACACTTGAATATATTTTCTTTGACTTTGTAAATAAAAAATATTTTTTTTACAAATGCAATTATTTGATTTTCCTCATATTTTCTATACAACCTTTTTGAAACAGCGTTTATATTGCTTCTAGAAACATGAAAAGAAAGCATTAACAATGTACGTGAACAAGTTACGTTAAAAATAGATGTTTTAAAACCTATTTTGATCCCCATGTTGATACATTAAAAAATAGGTCTGAAATTTAATCATCAACATCTGGAAGCATTGGACATCTTGGGTCTGTAATCTTCATGTCTACTGACCTTAGATTGTACATAAATATTGGTTGAAAATAATCTTAAGGATTTTTTGATTTTTTGCCAAATAAAGAAGCATTTCGCTTCAGAATAATTAAGCACTTCATTGTTATGCAAATGTAATTAGGAGTTTTTCATTTACAGTTCATTTGTTAATGAAAAAAATCCAAAATTACCTTGTGAGCATTAACAGAGAGTGAAGAGGAAACATCTCAATATCTATCATGTGTGTCTCCAATATCTTAATATCATGTGTGTATCCAATATCTTAATATCATGTGTGTATCCAATATCTTAATATCTATCATGTGTGACTTGCTAACATTTAAATATCTATCATGTGTCTTTAATTATGCAAATTGTTGATTGGAAATGTTATCATTCACTCAAAAAAAAAAAAAAAAAAAAATTAACACTCTTTCATTGACTTATCAAAGGGGCAATACTTTCCAATGATGATGAGAAGTGTTGCTTTTGGAAATCCCACAAAAATTTGATAAATACAGGGGTCCCTCCTTTCTGCGATTTCACTTACTCACAGTCCAACAATACACAAGTGTTTAATTAATAATGGTCCAAACGTTAGAGTAATGACACTGACAATTTAGATACACACCAAAAAGAAGCTGTCAAGTGTTTTCTTTAAGATGAAAGGATAAAAGTTCTCAACTTAATAAGATCTGTTGAGGTTGGGAAGATTTTTGCTTAGAGCAAATATTCAGTCGGTTACTTATTTGTTTTACTTTATTATTGGAACTATGAAAGATTTCTTCTCAGAGCTTTTGACATTTTGAAACTTCTTTCTTCAAAGTCAATCTGAATAAGAATATTAACTTCAACCTCTCAGCTGCCTGTATAATACTCTATCAGTAAATACAAAACAGCTCCAAATTACATGGGCCTTCCTGTCAAACAAAGAAGGAGATGAAGCTTAAAAAGAAATTCTAATTTTAAATGTAAAAAGAACCGCATATCAAACAAATATTTTGCACGAAACTAGAATTATGTGCTGCCATTTTTAACAAATCAGACACCAGTCAGCCAGTTGGTGATTCAAGGGGGTTGTTTCTGGTTTTGTCGATCCACAATGGCATTTTTTTCTTTAATTACAACCAAGCAGTTTTATGTCATTGTTGTAAACAAACTTAAATTGATATCTTCAGAACAATGCAGAAAAAATAAAACAAAAAAAAAAGATCCTAGATTCTGTTAATTTTTTGGTACAAGGCCATGGAGAGCACCCCTTTTTTTTAAAGCATTTCATGCCAAGTAGGCAGGAGAGCCACTAGCATGCAGGAGGTTACAGAGTGAAAGTGAGGGAAAAAGCCTGTGTATAGAGGGGGTCAAGAAAGGATAAAAAGAAGAATGGGATCACAGCAACAGAAGATAGCGATTGACGTTACATTTAAATTTTTGAGATTGTAGTTATCAGGGAAGCAAGTAAAAAAGAAGGGAGTTCTGTTGTCAGGAAGCATGAGAAAAAAAAACGCTGGAGTAAGTAGTGGTTGCATTTAACTTCTTCAACAATAAAAGGTGGGACCTAGATGCCAATCTAGTAGCACACTAAATTCATGTAGTTGGGACACCAGGGAAGATAGCTCATCAGAACAGCTGCCATGGAAATATCTGTTGAAAAGACAGAGGGAAGCCATGTCAAGTCAGTGAAAGAAGTGACTAAATTTGAGATGCCAGGTCAGGACTGATTACATTGCAGATCCTTCTTTGGATTTTGCCGAGAACCTCAAGATGAACAGCAGAGGCACTAGACCAGATATCACAATAATATTCAATGCATGGATGAATGGTAGATTTGTAGATGTGTAAGATGGACTCTGACAAGAAAAACCTGGCATGACACAGTAATCCAACTTTCCTAGCAGAAGATGCATCTATTGATTCTATGTAGTTGTTCCATCTTAAGTCATTGGAAAATGTCAGGCCAAGAAGATACAATGAGACACTCTCATGGAGTCAAACATCAACCATGCTGATTGGAAGAATTAGTTTCCTTGTAGGGGTTAAATGAGAGCAGTTTAGTTTTGGAGACATTAAAATTTACAAGCCATTTTCCTAACATAAAAACAAAAAGGTGAATTTGAGTTTAAATGAATCAGATGCAATCTGTTTTTATTACTCTAAACATTATTTTAGTGGGTATCCATATTTTTAGTAGACATCTCTGTTTATTGACAGTGAAAATGATATCTACTGGCCTAGATCATTGAACAACTTATTAAAGAAAATGTACGTCTTGGCAGGAATCTAACCAGCTTTCCTTTTTTTTTTTCTGATAAACAATCTTAGAAGTAATGTTACTGTTTTGTATATTGATATCTTAAAACAGGGAAGATTCAATTACCCTATTTAAGACTTTTGTACATCTCTTTTATGGAACTTTCTGGATTCAATATCTGCTAACTTATATCCTGACATATAAACAAAATAATTTAAGTAATTAATGCATTTTTGTTTTTTGATCTGACAATATTTTTTCAATACCATTTATAGTAATAAGAAATAATGTAATTTTCACATAGTGTAATGATTAGCAAGCATGTTTCATTAAATCTATTACAACTGAGTAGTGTGTTCGATCCTTACTGGGAGCTCCATACTTTTGGCCTTATGCCACATCTTAGCTATGCTTAGAAAATCATTATAGTAATGAGAAATATTGTTGGTTTGAAAGAAATCCAATTAATTGCTTAATTAATTGATTTCCAGTTAATTATTTCAGTGAACAAATTCATTTTACTTTTCTAATACTTTTAGGGTTTGAAGTAAAATTAATTAGTCATTCACTATCGATACCTTCAATGACATGTTAACAGTGTCTATCATGTGGTAGTATCATGGTTTAGCTTAAATTAAAAAACACTTACATCTTTACAATTTTGAAACTTTATATTTTTTGGCACTGAAGATGAATATTATATATATATGAGAGAGAGAGACAGACAGAGAAGAATACTGAAGATGCCAAGATTTTGCCATAGATTTTGTTTTAGTTCTTGCTATTGAAGATACTAATTTTTTCCTAATTGTAAATCGTCTGAAAATTGTCCCTGCATCTTTAAAGGCTAAGGTAACTATATATCATTCTTTTTTAAATTTTGCAAAGTTAAAATTGAGTCATATGTTTGTGAAGGGAGACCCATTAATACCAGGAAACATAGTAAATTTTAGAGTTTTGGAGAATTCTTGATTTGATGAGAATTTTATCTGAAGAAATTAACAAATAATTTCAACTTTCTAAGAGTGCCATGATGTCTAAAAATGGAGGGAAATTGTCATCTAGAGTCAAATTTTCAGATCTTGTTTAAAGTAAAAAGCTATTGAATATTATCAGGAGATGAAAACCAATCAGTAATTTGAAGACAGAACACAATTTGTCAACAATGGAATATTGGCATGGATTGAAAATTCACAAAGTGAACTGGCCCAGGTTTTATGACTGTGTGGACACAGCAAACTCAAGAAATGAGTTCTGAGTGCCCACCCCAATCCTAATTGGCTGAATTGAATTGATTAATTAAAATAAATGAAAACTTTCAGATAAAATTACACCACATACCCAGAAGTTAAAAGTTCCTCATGAGGCTTATGTAAGGAGAGAGTCAGAATGGAAATGTCAGTTTGAGCCACCTATTGATGGATGGACAGGTTTTGAGCAAAATGTAAAGAGGTAGAGGATTAAAGCTATACTTGTGAAGTATAGATAGGGCAGGGTTATATGTGAGAGTTGACAGTCAGTGATACAGGAGAGAGAGAGAGAGGGTTAATGCATGAGATATAGATTAAGAGTTCTCTGTGGCCAGAGAGAAAATCTAGTCTTCTGAGAAAAGTTAGAAGAAGCAGTGAAGCTGTCCAAAAATGTACCAACCTACTACCTCTCAGTTCCTGGAATCAGGATTTGCATTTTGAATTTCCTTTGGTGATATTTTCATCTTCCATTTCCTTGTACCTTTTCAGTTTTTTTTTTCAGTCCAATGCAAAGTGGTTATGAGCACAATGTAGGGGTGATTTGTCTATCAGTGAAGCACTGTCTGAGGGCCCCAAAATGTATGCTTACAATCATAATTTTTATTATTTATTCAGATTAGCTTTTTATTGGTATTGATTTTTTTATCATCCTATTTTGATTTGATGCATCCTGAACGTTACTAAAATTGCTGTTAATTCAAATCTATCCAAACTGATCACAATATAGCCAGACATTTCATTCATTAATTGTATAACCCAAAAAGAGATCCTTGTGCACTTCCTGTCCATACAACTTTTGCCATTCTTCTAGTCCAAAGCAATCGCCTTTCAAGTGTCGAAGACATTCCGATGTCCTCTCTGATTTAGTCTTCCTATCTCTGAAATGGTCTACTCCATGCCCTTTTTTCCATGGAAATTGTCTTTGTGAATCTATGCACAAAGCTTTCTTCATCCTCTTCTGATACTAGCCAACCATTTTTTTAATCACTAAGAACAATATAAAATGACTAGGAAAGTGGTAGATTATGACTAATATTATGTTTTAAATTTTTGAAGATCAAACTTGACTGGAAAAACATGGAACTGGAAAAAGAGTACCATAAGTGGAAAGAAAAGAAGCTATTAGCAGAGAACTTACAGTTACCTCTAGCCATTTTGACTGTAACTTAAGAAGAGCTTCTTTTGCCAAACTAGTACTGTGTTTTAAATTCATAAAAATCTAGATAAGCATAGAAAAAGAACCTCATCTGAAAAATTACAAAAAAAGTATTTATAGAAAAGGAAGCAACTTCATGGTGGTGGAAAACGAAGATGAGATGCCAAGTCAAGACCAATAACATTGCTGATTCATCTTTGGATTTTATCAAGAATCACTAAATATAGCCCAGGAGCAGTGGACTAGATATGGCAGCAATATTCTAGCAAGGGTGAATAGTGGACTTATAGATATCTAAAATAGATTCTGGAAAGAAAAAATTGTCTAGACAAGACACTGAACCAAATTTTTTAGCAGCTGACCTAGCAATGGATTCAATGTAGTCTTTTCCACTTCATGTCAGCTGAAAATGTTAACCTGAGAAGGTGTAATTAGTCTTTCTCTTGGAGGTTAGCATCAGCCATGCTGATGGAAGGCAAAAGGGTCTCTCAGATGATTAACAGAGAGCAGTTTTAGTTTAGAGACATTAAAATTAACAAGCCATTTTTTTGCCACATTTAACAACAGTCTGTAAGTCGATTTTTGAGATCATCTTTAATGTGACCTTATTAGACTGGTCAGACTTAGTATCAAGATAAGAGTAAATGGTTGTATGCCATCCCCATAGATAACAAGTTGAAAGCTAACGTCATCAGGAAGGTTGTTAATAAACAAAGTGGTATCAAGGATAGAACCCTGGAGGACACCTGCCCAGTAGTAAAGAAGGATCTAGAAGAGGGACATTCAAGCAACTTCCATTTCACGATTTGATAAGAATGCTTTAACAATATGTCTGGAGACAATTGCAACTTTTCAATTTTAAAATAGAAGACCAGTATTCCAAACCCTGTGTGAACACTTTTGAGATGTCCTAAAAGCAACATAGCCTGAGCTTCACCAATGTGTTATCTAAAAGCTGATAGACTCTTTCAGATAATCGTTAATACATCAACAATTGACCTTTTCTTCTAATCAAGCTAATTATGTTTTACATATCCTTTTTGTTTATGGCAACCATTTTAGTTCTGTCTTTTTTTCTTGCCAGACATGGCTCTGGGGGCAATTTTTTTTTCAAAAACTGAGAACCTTTTGACCCCTTTTCTCAGTGTCCATGTTTCACAGGCATAAATTGCTATGGTGATGATCAGAGCATAGTAAAAAACTGGTTTTGACATACTATAGAATGTCTTTTTCTTTTCAGTCTTCCAAAAACAGTTGAGAGCAAAAGGGTTCTATTCATTGTTTTATGTTTTCATCCAAGATCAAAAGCCGAGACAAAACGATTCTATAAAGAAAAAGTTCCCCAGTATTTTCAACAGACATTTTAGTCTGGTGTAACTCCAATTGCTATTCATTGATTTATATTAGTCTAATAATTTGTAGAATAAAAGACAAAACACTGTGTGTGAAAACTTCCAGATAATAATCTTTGGGCCACAAACCATTTTATCAACTGGAAAAAAAAAGTCAAGTGTTGAAAGAAATGCAATATTAGTCTGAGAAAAATTGAAAACTGATTTTGATAAGCCCAGTGACCTGTTTGGAAACAAAAAGGATTAGGTGACAAATGGTGAAGTGAAAGAACTTGCTTGATTCTAGATAAAAAAAATAAATAAATAATAATTCCAGGAATTGGAATTTGTTGGTTTTAAGGGATAATGAGGGATGATCGATAAATGATGAACATTGAAAGAAAGAACAAAAGAGAGAAATATATGAAAAGAAGGAAAGAAAAAATGAAAAAGATAAAAAGAATGAGAATAGAAGGAAAGAGATCTTAAGAATGATAAAAGGAGAAAAAATAAGAAAAAGGGACAAAGAGATGTTGAATTAGTTGAAGAAAACAAAACAAAATGGAAAAGAATTCAAGAAGAAGAAGGAGATAACTTGAATTCTGACAAGTGAAAATAAATTAATAAAAAATGAACCATGAGAGTGAAAGAAAAGAAAGAGAGAAAAGGAAAGGACTGAGAAAGTGTGGGCAGAGAAAAGAAGCAAAATGTAATCAATAAAGAAAAAGAAAATTGATTCAAAAATAAAAAAAATTCATTGGACAATGATTTCTTTATATGTTATAAACTAAAAAGAAAGTTTTTCTACTTTGGCAATTACCAACTTGTTTTGGGAGACAATATTTTCAACGTAAAATTTTCTCCTTAATCTATGATAAAAAAAAACAGTGGGAGAGTGTTAAAAAATGTATCATCAAATTGGTTTATCATTTTCTTTTGTCTGGCTTTGAGTTTTTATGTTCAGAGAAAAGAACAGCAGATTAAATAAAAAATGTCCTTTTTTGTTTTTGCTTCTTTGTCAGCTGGAGTGAAATGTATTCACATCAGTTCCCAGTTTTGGAAAATTCAGAAAAAAAAAAAAAGTATCTCAAAAGGCAAAGAAAATTGTTAAATGATTCCTTGCTGAAATAAATGTTGTATTTTTCACCGTGTCGTTATAAATAAATACAAATTTACTATAAAAGGTGGAAAAAAAAGAACATTAAACAATTCTTCTTCTTATAAAATGGAAAATTTTTTATTTTAATTTTGTACATTGATGAATGAAGATTTCTTTTTTTTAAAGTTTGACAAATTTAAAAAAAAGATATATATATATAGTGCAAAAATAATAATAAAACCTTTAACCTACCCCTTCAATTTTTTGGAGGACTGAGCTAAAAAGGAGGAGAAATAAATTTGTCAGCCTATGTAGAAATTGTTTTGACAATGAAAACCTTTCCTTCATGGAATTTAGCCATTGAGCCAAGAAGAAGAAATGATGAGCCTATGTGAAATTCCTTTGAATGATACTGAGGATGGTGCTGGAGATTTGAGATGACTTGCTGTCATTCAATCTCTCATTATAAACAAGTATGACATAATGGTAACTCCATTAGCAACAAATATTTTCTTGCACATGAATGGCTGTAAAAGTGTCGAGAAAACACAGCAAGGATCAAAAGTTCAGGTATTCAGTCAGTCAGAAGATAGCCCTTCCCTAACCCAGTTTTCAAAATAACAAAAACCATCTTTATGGGAAATATGACAAGTGATTGCTTCCTTAGTAGGTCTCTCTGTTTTTGGTAATGTTGTTGGCCTTGAAGAAGTAGAAAATAACAAAGAATTGTTCTCATGAGAAAAGTAAGAAACAAATATTTTGACAAACATTACTAATGGAATTGAGCAATCAATTTTATTCTTTCATAGATTTTAACCAGAAATATTTGAACAAAGCAGGACTAGGGATAAAGGTGAAAATGTTTCAGTTTCTTTAACCTTCTTCTAATGTGCTGTGTCCTTTCAGGATCTAGGCAATAATGCATCTTCACATTTTCCTGTCCTTCACAGCTCTTAATAAATTTTATCTTTTTGTTATTTCTCCTAAACCTTGTTCCACTATTCATTTACTAGAGTTCATTCTTCTTCTGTGTGCCGTGTCCCTTCAGGACGTAGGCGATCATGGTTCTCCACAATTTCCTGTCTTTTTGTAGCTCTTAATAAATTTTTATCTTTTGTTATCTCTCTAAACCTTGTTCCACCATTCATTTACTCAAGCTTGCTAAGTAGATTCTGATATTGTTTTCCTCTGTCCTTCCTACACCCTTTTTTCCTTGAGTACCAGATTTTCCAGTTTCCCTTTTCCTTCCATTTTTCTCTAAAACTTTATTCTTACTCACATGTTCAGTCCATGGTCTCAGCATCCTTCTGTAGAACTACATTTCTGTTGCTTCAAGTCTCTTCCCTCATCTGTGAACAGATTGTCCAGCATTCATTGCTATACAGAAGGACTGTCTAGTACTCTTTTTGTTTCTAATAAAATTTTCCTGTTTCTTAATATTCTGCTTAGCTTTTGAGTGCATAGTGAAATATAGTAAATAAGTTATATATTTTCTTTGATTTTTTTTCCCAAATATTTGATTAATCTCATATTTTGTAGACGGCCTCTTACAATGTGAAAATATTTGACCTTAGTGGAAAAAAATCTAATTTAAACACTTGAATATATTTTCTTTGACTTTGTAAATAAAAATATTTTTTTTTTAAATGCAATTATTTGATTTTCCTCATATTTTTCTATACAACCTTTTTTGAAACAGCGTTTATATTGCTTCTAGAAACATGAAAGAAAAGTGTTAACAATGTACGTGAACAAGTTACGTTAAAATAGATGTTTTAAAACCTATTTTTGATCCCCTATGTTGATACATTAAAAATAGGTCTGAAATTTAATCATCAACATCTGGAAGCATTGGACATCTTGGGTCTGTAATCTTCATGTCTACTGACCTTAGATTGTACATAAATATTGGTTGAAAATAATCTTAAGGATTTTTTGATTTTTTGCCAAATAAAGAAGCATTTCGCTTCAGAATAATTAAACACTTCATTGTTATACCAAATGTAATTAGGAGTTTTTCATTTACAGTTCATTTGTTAATGAAAAAACCAAAATTACCTTTGGTGTGAGCATTAACAGAGAAGAGGAAACATCTCAATATCTATCATGTGTGTCTCAATATCTTAATATCATGTGTATCCAATATCTTAATATCATGTGTATCCAATATCTTAATATCTATCATGTGTGACTTGCTAACATTTAAATATCTATCATGTGTCTTTAATTATGCAAATTGTTGATTGGAAATGTTATCATTCACTCAAAAAAAAAAAAAAAAAAAACACTCTTTCATTGACTTATCAAAGGGGCAATACTTTCCAATGATGATGAGAAGTGTTGCTTTTGGAAATCCCACAAAAATTTGATAAATACAGGGGTCCCTCCTTTCTGCGATTTCACTTACTCACAGTCCAACAATACACAAGTGTTTAATTAATAATGGTCCAAACGTTAGAGTAATGACACACAATTTAGATACACACCAAAAAGAAGCTGTCAAGTGTTTTCTTTAAGATGAAAGGATAAAAGTTCTCAACTTAATAAGATCTGTTGAGGTTGGGAAGATTTTTGCTTAGAGCAAATATTCAGTCGGTTACTTATTTGTTTTACTTTATTATTGGAACTATGAAAGATTTCTTCTCAGAGCTTTTGACATTTTGAAACTTCTTTCTTCAAAGTCAATCTGAATAAGAATGTTAACTTCAACCTCTCAGCTGCCTGTATAATACTCTATCAGTAAATACAAACAGCTCCAAATTACGCTGGGCCTTCCTGTCAAACAAAGAAGGAGATGAAGCTTAAAAGAAATTCTAATTTTAAATGTAAAAAGAACCGCATATCAAACAAATATTTTTGCACGAAACTAGAATTGTATGTGCTGCCATTTTTAACAAATCAGACACCAGTCAGCCAGTTGGTGATTCAAGGGGGGTTGTTTCTGGTTTTGTCGATCCACAATGGCAGTTTCTTTCTTTAGTTACAACCAAGCAGTTTTATGTCATTGTTGTAAACAAACTTAAAATTGATATCTTCAGAACAATGCAGAGAAAAATAAAACAAAAAAAAAGATCCTAGATTCTGTTAATTTTGGTACAAGGCCATGGAGAGCACCCCCTTTTTTTTTTAAAGCATTTCATGCCAAGTAGGCAGGAGAGCCACTAGCATGCAGGAGGTTACAGAGAGTGAAAGTGAGGGAAAAGCCTGTGTATAGAGGGGGGGGGGTCGAAGAAAGGATAAAAGAAGAATGGGGATCACAGCAACAGAAGATAGCGATTGACGTTACATTTAAATTTTTGAAGATTGTAGTTATCAGGGAAGCAAGTAAAAAGAAGGGAGTTCTGTTGTCAGGAAGCATGAGAAAAAAACTGCTGGAGTAGAAGTAGTGGTTGCATTTAACTACTTCAACAATAAAAGGGTGGGACCTAGATGCCAATCTAGTAGCACACTTAAATTCATGTAGTTGGGACACCAGGGAAGATAGCTCATCAGAACAGCTGCCATGGAAATATCTGTTGAAAAGACAGAGGGAAGCCATGTCAAGTCAGTGAGAAAGTGACTAAATTTGAGATGCCAGGTCAGGACTGATTACATTGCAGATCCTTCTTTGGATTTTTGCGAGAACCTCAAGATGAACAGCAGAGGCACTAGACCAGATATCACAATAATATTCAATGCATGGATGAATGGTAGATTTGTAGATGTAAGATGGACTCTGACAAGAAAAAACCTGGCATGACACAGTAATCCAACTTTCCTAGCAGAAGATGCATCTATTGATTCTATGTAGTTGTTCCATCTTAAGTCATTGGAAAATGTCAGGCCAAGAAGATACAATGAGACACTCTCATGGGAGTCAAACATCAACCATGCTGATTGAAGAATTAGTTTTTCATGTAGGTTAAATGAGACCAGTTTAGTTTTGGAGACATTAAATTTACATGCCATTTTCCTAACATAAAAAAAAAAAGGTGAATTTGAGTTTAAATGAATCAGATGCAATCTGTTTTTATTACTTAAAAACATTATTTTAGTTGGGTATCCATATTTTTTAGTAGACATCTCTGTTTATTGACAGTGAAAATGATATCTACTGGCCTAGATCATTGAACAACTTATTAAAGAAAATGTACGTCTTGGCAGGAATCTAACCAGCTTTCCTTTTTTTTTTTCTGATAAACAATCTTAGAAGTAATGTTACTGTTTTGTATATTGATATCTTAAAGCAAGGGAAGATTCAATTACCCTATTTAAGACTTTGTACATCTCTTTATGGAACTTTCTGGATTCAATATCTGCTAACTTATATCCTGACATGTAAACAAAATAATTTAAGTAATTAATGCATTTTTGTTTTTTTGATCTGACAATATTTTTCAATACCATTTATAGTAATAAGAAATAATGTAATTTTCACATAGTGTAATGATTAGCAAGCATGTTTCATTAAATCTATTACAACTGAGTAGTGTGTTCGATCCTTACTGGGAGCTCCATACTTTTGGCCTTATGCCACATCTTAGCTATGCTTAGAAAATCATTATAGTAATGAGAAATATTGTTTGGTTTGAAAAAAGAATCCAATTAATTGCTAATTAATTGATTTCAATTAATTATTTCAGTGAACAAATTCATTTACTTTTCTAATACTTTTAGGGTTTGAAATGCAAATTAATTAGTCATTCACTATCGATACCTTCAATGACATGTTAACAGTGTCTATCATGTGGTAGTATCATGGTTTAGCTTAAATTAAAAAACACTTACATCTTTACAATTTGAAACTTACTCTATTTCTTGGCACTGAAGATGAATATTATATATATATGAGAGAGAGAGAGAGACAGACAGAGAAGAATACTGAAGATGCCAAGATTTTGCCATAGATTTTGTTTTAGTTCTTGCTATTGAAGATACTAATTTTTTCCTGAATTAAATCTCTGAAAATTGTCCCTGCATCTTAAAGGCTAAGGTAACTATATATCATTCTTTTTTAAATTTTGCAAGTTAAAATTGAGTCATATGTTTGTAGAAGGAGACTCATTAATACCAGGAAACATAGTAAATTTTTAGAGTTTTGGAGAATTCTTGATTTGATGAGAATTTTTATCTGAAGAAATTAACAAATAATTTCAACTTTCTAAGAGTGCCATGATGTCTAAAAATGGAGGGAAATTGTCATCTTAGAGTCAATGATCTTGTTTAAAGTAAAGAGCTATTGAATATTATCAGGAGATGAAAACCAATCAGTAATTTGAAGACAGAACACAATTTGTCAACAATGGAATATTGGCATGGATTAGAAAATTCACAAAGTGAACTGGCCCAGGTTTTATGACTGTGTAGACTGTAAACTCAAGAAATGAGTTCTGAGTGCCCACCCCAATCCCACTGGCTGAATTGAATTGGATTAATTAAATAAATGAAAACTTTCAGGATAAAGTGCCACATACCCAGAAGTTAAGAAGTTCCACTCATAGGCTTATGTAAGGAGAGTCAGAATTAGAAATGTCAGTTTTGAGCCACCTATTGATGGATGACAGGTTTTTGATAAAAATGTAAAGAGGTAGAGTTAGAAAGCTATACATTGTGAAGTATAGATAGGCAGTGGGTTATATGTGAGAGTTGACAGTCAGTGATGGGAGAGAGAGAGAGGGTTAATGCATGAGATATAGATTAAGAGTTCTCTGTGGCCAGAGAGAAAATCTAGTCTTCTGAGAAAAGTTAGAAGAAGCAGTGAAGCTGTCCAAAAATGTACCAACCTACTACCCTCTCAGTTCCTGGTGAATCAGGATTTGCATTTTAGTTTCCTTCTTTGGTGATATTTTCATCTTCCATTTCCTTGTACCTTTTCCAGTTTTTTTTTTTCAGTCCAATGCAAAGTGGTTATGAAGCACAATGTAGGGGTGATTTGTCTAGTCAGTGAAGCACTGTCTGAGGGCCCAAAATGTATGCTTACAATCATAATTTTATTATTTATTCAGATTAGTATTTTTATTGGTATTGATTTTTATCATCCTATTTTGGTTGATGCATCCTGAACGTTACTAAAATTGCTGCTTAATTCAAATCTATCCAAACTGATCTGATATAGCCAGACATTTCATTCATTAATTGCATAACCCAAAAGAGATCCTTGTGCACTTCCTGTCCATACAACTTTGCCATTTCTTCTAGTCCAAAGCAATCCTTTCAAGTGTCAGAAGTGACATTCCGATGTCCTCTCTGATTTAGTCTTCCCATCTCTGAAATGGTCTACTCCATGCTATTTTTCCATGGAAATTGTCTTTGTAGAATCTATGCACAAAGCTTAATTCATCTCTTCTGATACCCTGGCCAAACCATTTTTTTTAATCACTAAGAACAATATAAGAGTAATTAGGAAAGTGGTAGATTATGACTAATATTATGTTTAAATTTTTGAAGATCAAACTTGACTGGAAAACATGGAACTGGAAAAGAGTTCCATAAGTGGAAGAAAAGAAGCTATTAGCAGAGAACTTACAGTTACCTCTAGCCATTTTGACTGTAACTTAAGAAGAGCTTCTTGCCAAACTAGTACTGTGTTTTAAATTCATAAAATCTAGATAGCATAGAAAAGAACTCATCTGAAAAATTACCACAAAAGTATTTATAGAAAAGGAAGCAACTTCATGGTGGTGGGAAAGTGACTGAAGATGAGATGCCAAGTCAAGACCAATAACATTGCTGATTCATCTTTGGATTTTATCAAGAATCACTAAATATATAGCAGGAGCAGTGGACTAGATATGGCAGCAATATTCTAAGCATGGGTGAATGGTAGACTTATAGATATCTAAAATAGATTCTGGAAAGAAAAATTGTCTAGCACAAGACACTGAACCAAATTTTTTAGCAGCTGACCTAGCAATGGATTCAATGTAGTCTTTCCACTTCATGTCAGCTGAAAATGTTAACCTGAGAAGGTGTAATTAGTCTTTCTCTTGGAGGTTAGCATCAGCCATGCTGATGGAAGGCAGAAAGGGGTCTCTCAGATGATTAACAGAGAGCAGTTTAGTTTTAGAGACATTAAAATTAACAAGCCATTCTTTGCCACATTTAACAACAGTCTGTAAGTCGATTTTGAGATCATCTGCTAATGTGACCTTATTAGACTGGTCAGACTTAGTATCAAGATAAGAGTAAATGGTTGTGCCATCCCCATAGATAACAAGTTGAAAGCTAACGTCATCAGGAAGGTTGTTAATAAACAAAGTGGTATCAAGGATAGAACCCTGGAGGACACCTGCAGTAGTAAAGAAGGATCTAGAAGAGTGGACATTCAAGCAACTTCCATTTCACGATTTGATAAGAATGACTTTAACAATATGTCTGGAGACACCGTAACTTTTCAATTTGTAAAGAAGACCAGTATTCCAAACCCTGTTGAACACTTTTGAGATGTCTAAAGCAACAGCCTGAGCTTCACCAATGTTATCTAAAGCTTGATAGACTCTTTCTGTGATAATCGTTAATACATCAACAATTGACCTTTTCTTCTAATCAAGCTAATTATGTTTTTACATATACCTTTTTTGTTTATGGCAACCATTTTGGTTCTGTCTTTTTTTCTTGCCAGACATGGCTCTGGGGCAATTTTTTTTCAAAAACTGAGAACCTTTGACCCCTTTTCTCAGTGTCCATGTTTCACAGGCATAAATTGCTATGGTGATGATCAGAGCATAGTAAAAACTGGTTTTGATATACTATAGAATGTCTTTTCTTTCAGTCTTCCAAAAGCAGTTGAGGCAAAAGTTCTATTCATTGTTTTATGTTTCATCCAAGATCAAAAGCCGAGACAAACGATTCTATAAAGAAAAAAGTTCCCAGTATTTTCAACAGACATTTTAGTCTAATTAATAACTCAATTGCTATTCATTGATTTATATTAGTCTTAATAATTTGTAGAATAAAGACAAAACACTGTGTGAAAACTTCAGATAATAATCTTTAGGCCACAACCATTTATCAACTGGAAAAAAAGTCAAGTGTTGAAAGAAATGCACATTAGTCTGAGAAAAATTGAAAACTGATTTTGATAAGCCCAGTGACCTGCTTGAAACAAAAGGATTGGGTGACAAATGGTGAAGTGAAAGAACTTGTTTGATTCTAGATAAAAAATAAATAAATAATAATTCAGGAATTGAATTTGTTGGTTTTTAAGGGATAATGAGGATGATCAGAGCAAATGATGAACATTGAAAGAGAATAAAAAGAGAGAAATATATAAAAAGAAGGAAAGAAAAATGAAAAAGATAAAAAGAATGAGAATAGAAGGGAAAGAGATCTTAAGAATGATAAAAGGGAGAAAAAATAAGAAAAAGGGACAAGAGATGTGTTGGAATTAGTTGAAGAAAACAAAACAAAATGGAAAAAAGAATTCAAGAAGAAGGGAGATAACTTGAATTCTGACAAGTAGAAAATAAATTAATAAAATGAACCATGAGAGTGAAAGAAAGAAAGAGAGAAAAAGGAAAGGACTGAGAAAGTGTGGCAGAGAAAGAAAGTAAAATGTAATCAATAAAGAAAGAAAATTGATTCAAAAAATAAAAAAAATTCATTGGACAATGATTTCTTTATGTTATAAACTAAAAAGAAAGTTTTCTACTTTGGCAATTACCAACTTGTTTTGGGAGACAATATTTTTCAACGTAAAATTTTCCTTAATCTATGATAAAAAAACAGTGGGGAGAGTGTTAAAAAAATGTATCATCAAATTGGTTATCATTTCTTTGTCTGGCTTTGAGTTTTTTATGTTCAAGAGAAAAAGAACAGTGATTAAATAAAAAAATGTCCTTTTTTGTTTTGCTTCTTTGTCAGCTGGAGTGAAATGTAGTTCACATCAGTTCCCCAGTTTTGGAAAATTCAGAAAAAAAAAAAAAAAAGTATCTCAAAAAGGCAAAGAAAATTGTTAAATGATTCCTTGCTGGAAATAAATGTTGTATTTTTTCACCGTATCGTTATAAATAAATACAAATTTACTATAAAGGTGGAAAAAAAGAACATTAAACAATTCTTGTTCTTATAAAATGGAGAGAATTTTTTATTTTAATTTTGTACATTTGATGAATGAAGATTTCTTTTTTTTAAAGTTTGACAAATTTAAAAAAGACTTATATATATATGAGTGCAAAATAATAATAAAACCTTTAACCTACTCCCTTCAATTTTGGAGGACTGAGCTAAAAAGGAGGAGGAAATAAATTTGTCAGCCTATGTGAAATTGTTTTTGACCAATGAAAACCTTTCCTTCATGGAATTTAGCCATTGAGCCAAGAAGAAGAAAGTAGTGAGCCTATGTGAAATTCCTTTTGATATAAAATTTGGAGAAAAATTAAATTAATCACAAAAGAGTGTTTGAAGTCATGCGAAAGGTTTTGTTTCAGTTCTTTGCAACTGGCAACCAGCATTGAAGTTCTTACCAGTGTAAAATTATTTGCCAATTATATTATCGCCTTTTAATCAAGTACATGACACTTCAAAGAATTTAATCCAAGAAAGCTAAGTATTTCAAACTTTCTTCATCTACTTTTGAACATATGCAACTGTTTATCTCTTCTGTGAGCAACAAACTTTCTTACTTTTGTTTCATCAGTTTCTTAATGTTAAGATGGAATTTATCAAGGAAAGTCCCATATTTTTTTTAACCTGAGTACTTTCAATCTTTTCCAAGATCATCTTCAAGGGTAAATTACAAAGACAAACTTATCATAACTGCAATAAAATCTGCATTCCACTGTGATAGTGATTTTAAAAACACATGTGAATGTACTCTATTATAGTTATTTTAGAATTTTAAAATTTACCTGTTGTAGTTATGGAATTTTTTACAAAACAATCCTTTCAATATAAGGGAACTGATCAAAAATTAGTAGAAGTGTAAAATGGCATCTTACTTATTATAAAACGCAGGTTGTGTGTGTGTGTGTGTGTGTGTGTGTGTGTCTGTAACGTTTATATGTTGGATCAATTTCCTCATTTTTTAGCGATTTCAACAAAACTTCACAGGACTACATAAAATTACCTTGTGGTGGTTCTAACGTGGCGAAAAATGGGAAAAATACAGCTGTTCTTTAATAAAATCAATTTGAAAACACGATTAAGACACATTGTGAGAATGAAAGGGGAGAACTCACCCACGAAAATGTAAACAAAAAAGAGCATAGCATGATGAAAAAAAAGCCAACTTGACAAAAAAAAAATTTTATCGCCTAATGTTCATATTATTATTAAAGAGGAAAGATCAAAGTATTTTGGGGTATTTTTTTGTTTTTTTTAATCGTTCCTAGCACGTCTGAAATTTTCGTTAAAAATATTGTTTTTTTTTGTTAAAAAAGGGCAGATAATCAATCATTTTCAATCATTTTTTTCGATTTGATAAAAAAGATTAAAATCTTACTTTTGATATTCTTTTAAAATCAATTATCATTTTTTTCAAACTGATTTTAATAAAAACAGAAATTATACTGTTTATTTAAAATATTTTGAACCAAGCTTAACTTAGCTTCTAGCCAAAAAATGTAATTTGAAAATAAAACAAAGCAGGTCATAACCTTTCGCGTCGCTTGACGAAAGGCACATTCATGACGCTAGATAACTTACGGGATGAGAATTCTTTCTCACGGATGGAAGGAAGTGAAATTATTTAAGTGAACAAATTATTTACCTTGTTACTTTTAAGGAAAAACTTTCAAGCGCTCTAATTTTTATTTTTATTTTTTATTTTTTTTTGTACTTAGCTTTCATTTTTACGTTTACAATGCTTTATGGAAAATATAAAGAAATTAAAAAATAAGACTGTTAATAGTGAGATTAAATTTCATAAGAAAAAGGTATCTAATTAATATAGGTACCTTTCTTATGAAATTTTATCAGAAGTGTACATAAAATACTATAATTTTATGTACATTTATTACATTTTACTGTGTATTTCATTCATTTTATTATTAATTTTGATATTTCATTTATGGAAAAATGTCATAACTGAGATTAATATAAAAAATAAGATCATATAAATTAAAAGTTTAGCAGTAGTTAAATTTCATAAGATGATACTGTTACTTGTAGGTACCCTTCTCAGTTGAAATTGAAAACTCAAATTAACTTCTCCATACGTGTTTCGCAAAAAAGTAAAAGGCCTTAACAGCGGAGAACAATGCTGAACTCAAATAATGCAACTAAATTGTATTCTAGTTGGTCTTCCGTTTTGATAATTACTGTCCTAACTATAAACACAAAAATTTACATTTCATAATTACCATGGCTAATCTGATTGGTCCAAATTATACAATTTTCAAAGCTGAGACAATGACAATCTCACACGGACATTTTGAAAGGTTGATGTTGCTTTTAACTAATGTTAAAATATTTTTTAAAATTCAATTTAAACATTTTTAAAAATCTTTTTAAAATTAAAGAAATAAGAAATAATTGTATTAAAAAATTCAATTTTCATTGAAAAAATTTTTTGCTTCCAGAAAATATTGTCCATATTCATAAAAACAAATTAAAAACAAATAAAAGCATTTGAAACTAAATAATATATTTGTTTTATTGAGTTTTGTATGTTACAATTCACAGCTGATTTTCAGGTACGTTGGCCAAAAAAAAAAAAAAAAAAAAAAAAACATGATTTGCATTCTTCAAAGCCTTGTGCTTTTTAACTATTGTAATCACTAAAACCGATGGTCTCGAATTTCTAGAGTTTTTCATAAAATTAGTTATGGGGTGTTAATAAATATAAAAAAAATATTTTCTGCCATGACTTTAATAAAAAAAAAATATTTATAATAATTTCGATCATGTGTGAATAGTTTCTGAAAGTTTCATTAACATCTGACAATTATTTTATTTTTGCAAGATTTTCCAAATTAATGTGTGTAAATACAAAAAATGCGCTAAAATTATCTATGTTATTTACTACCCCTTGTTATTGGACAAAGAGAAACAAGGTTTTTAAATCAAAATTTAGAATATTCTAAACAGATGGAAAAATTTTTAAAAAATAATTAAAAAAAATTTAGTCTATCCTCTTCATAAAAAATAAGCATTTTGACGATAAAATTTTGTTTTCATAAACTTTGGCGTCTTTTTCATCAGACTATGCTCTATGTTTTAGCGATTCCGTGGAGTGACTTAGGTTAAAAACCCAGGTTGTTTATGTGTGTGTGTGTGTGTGTGTGTGTGTTCCTTTATATATGGGATCGGATTTCTTACATTTTTCAGCCGATAAAACAAACATCCACTTTTTTTTCGGCAGGTAGTATTTCTTATTGTCTTGCACACTTTTTTCTTTATTTACATTCAGAATGCTTTAAAAATTCCATTTACAAGACAATTGTTTATAATAAAATTCTATTCACCAAGCGATAGACTCATAACGATTGTAAACAATGTTTTTGTTTGAATTTGGGTTTGACCAATTCGTAAAAAAAAAAAAAACTAATTAAGACATGCGTGTCCGTCAACCTTAAACAATAATCTTTGTCAATTTTATTTTTCAGTCTTTATGATGGTCGATACTTGATCTATCTCTTACTGTTACATCACCGGGCAACGCCGGGCTCTACTGCTAGTTAGTATATAAATGTGATATGCACTTTAATATGTTGTTGCTATATTTGTAATAAATTTTTTGTTGGTTGATTTTGATATAGAGGGTCTTGAGAATTTAAGTTTTCGTTTATTATTTTTCGCCGTGTAGTGTATTGGTGTCGTCAACAAGTATTTTCCTGAGTTGACAAATAATCAAAATGAGCCTCAGAGTTAATAATGAAAACTTGGTTTTGTTTTGTCTTTTATAACTCTTGTTCTCTGATATAACACATAGACTACAGAATGAAAATGTAATTGCTAGCTCAGAAAATAAAGCTGCAGAATTTTGCTGTGTCCTTAAAAACGTTACAAAGACAAGGGTGGTACTTGAGTGAAAGAAACAGCAACATGAAAATAGATGAAAGAAGAGAGGTTTATTGTAAAAGAGAATACACTATTGAAAGACAGGGAATCGGGTGGTAGACTAGTAATTCCCAAAGCAAGCTCCCAGGTATATCCTGTACTCACAATATATAGCTACTGATATAGTCCACATAGGCAATAGGGAGTGTGGGACATTCCATTATAACAAATTTTTAACCCATTCTTTACATATTAATAAAACAAAAAAAAAAAGAGATAGAAAAAGGTATGTAATTAACATAAAATTCACAAAGATGTTTGTAGTTTGCATATGGACAAAACAGAATAGAGACCATTTGGGAAATTCACAAAATATAAACCCTTGAAAACTTATTTGCTCGAAGCTGGTTTGCAAACAATTAAAGGAAATTTTCTTAATTTTTAAAAAATTAAATGAATTTATTGAAAAGATCACATGAAAAAATAATCCCCATTTTCCAGCCTACAAGACAGATTTTAGAAGAAGAATTTTGTATTTATTTGCACTGCAACTTAAACATCCAGTTATAAAGCTATTGGCTTCCTTTCTAAAAATACCTGTTCATTACACACAACGTCAGGATAATTAGGGTGGTGTAGATGAAAGCATAGATATAGATATGAAAGCATAGATATAGATATGCAAATATATTTGATCAAGAAATAAAAATACATGTTAAGAAAAAATTAATTGCACTGAACACAAGAAAAAAGTTGTTTTATTTTGTCAATGTTAGAAATGTTTTTTAGACCCCAAATAAATTGTTTTTATATAAAAGATGATGACTGAAATTCAATCATACAAACAAAATATTAAGGTAACGATTTTTGATATATGTGGCATCTATTGGTCTCAAGAACTCTTGGATCTGTGTGCAAAGTGTTATGTCTCAGCTGCTAATGGTGGTGCAGCATTTGTTATGGCTGTACAGGCCCACAGAGTAGTGACAGTCTCAAATGAAACAAATGCCTTTAGAGACAGCAGAGGTTTTGGAGAGTTGAGTTACTAAAGGGAAATAACTGAAACTGAGATATCCAGAAAAGGCATGGCATGTGGAACTAGAACAAGCTACCCCAGCAAAATAATTATTGATAATAGAGAAACACTCTTTCCTTCTAGGTAAGAGAAATAAAACCCAATTAGGTTTTTTTTCCATTTATTTCATAGCCAGACACACATACAAGCAAAGTGGTTGATGCACACATAAGGCACACACGCACAATGCGGACATTACCTATATGCATACACAATGTCATATGCAGATCATCTTTACTTTATTTAACCACAATTCAACACATTTTAAACTGAGAGTCGAACTGTAACAACAAACTCAAAACAGTTGTTCTCCTTGTAGCATGATGAACTTAAATGTCAATTCAAGCAACATTTGCGAAATGAAATGGAAGAACTTTGTAGAACTTTACTTGCCTTTTATATAATCTTTTGAGAAAAGTCACTTTTAAAAAAAAAGTTTTTAGAAAAGTTAATTTTGCCAATATGTAATCAATTATTCAAAAGGGAATCTTACCTGAACGTGAGGTTTGTTGAGCAGATGCTTCAGTTCATCTGTTTCTTCAAGACAAGCTTCCGAACAATCACTCAAAGCATCCAAAACCTAAGAAAAAAAAAAAAAAAAAAAGAGTCTTCAAGGGAACAATAAAAACAACAATTTACAGTTGATATGAAAACCTTACTAAAAAAAATTAAAGATTTTATCAAGAAATGCTGCAATCTGTTTGATTGCCAGGGGTAAAAAAAAAAAAGAAGAAAAAACATTGTTTAAATTTCAAACATCATTGATTTAAATGAATGCTCTGATTACTAAAATGACAACAAAATATCAACTTTTCTTTAAAAAAATAAATTTTTATTTCCTAAACTATTTGTGCTTGTATTCTTATTTTATTCTTATAATTGTTTTTACCTGCACATTCCAATTCATTACCGCATATAATTAGAAAAAATTTATTTGTTAGCCACGGCCAAACCATTTTATGTACAGTGCTCAAACTTGATATACACATTTATTAGCCCCCAAGAGGAAATTTCAATGCAGAATTATTTTTGTTCATTACATGGAAAAAAAAAAGGTGTCTTCTTATGCTTATATGGATTTATCTTTAACAGTAACAATTATTTTTTGTAGCCATTCAGTATAAGACTACAATTTTTCTATTTTCTTAATGTCTGGATAAGAAAAATATTTGTGTTTTTAACTTAAATTTCTTTTAGAAAACAAAATAAATACTGAGTGATATCTCTGATCTATTAGCTTATTGTTAGATTGGCAAACTTGGACCTTCATGACAGCAAAAAAACAGTGTGTCAAAAGGATGATTTTTCCCTTGACACCACTATTATTTTAACTACCTTCACTCCACAGCAATGTTATTGTTTTAAAAACTGATGATTAGAATATAATAATAAAATCTAAACATATGAAAGAGGGTTTATATGTTTTCTTTGTTCTTGAGAAGTGAAAAAAAATAGTAAACACTGTTATACTGTTTATTATACTGTTCAGCTAATTGCCAATTGATTAAGACATTGTAAAATAGTAAAAAATAAAGATTTCCTTCGAGTTGGTTCATGTATTTTAATAATTTAGTAAATGTTTATAAATTTATGCATAAAAAATTGTTTCAATATACATTTCTTTATAAATTGGTAAATGATAAACATTGCATTGCATTAATCTTATGAGAATTGTACAGAGCAACCTCAGTTCTCAAACATCTTACATGTTGAACAAATTAGTTTTCGAATAGAAAATTTGAGATGAAAATGCCTTGGTTCTTGAACAACATTGCCAAACCAAGTTAACCCAAATGGAATCATTTTTAAGTCAACCGCCATGTTGTATACATTCATGTGTTGTGCTGCTTTTCATCTCCAATTTTATTGTCCTGCACATTTTTTCTCTTCATTAGCCCCCTAAGTCATGGCTCCAAAGAAAGCTAGCAGTGATACTGGTTGAGAAAAAAAAACAATTGATAATGATATTGGCTTAATGGGAAAAACTATGAGCTTGGATGTTGACAGTGAAGATATTGAAGAGCTGGTGGGAGACAACCTAACTGAGATTACCACTGAAGAATTTGTACACCTTCAAAATGAACAGCAAAAGACTTTGTCTGAGGAAATGTCTTTTGAAAGGGAGATGCTCCAAGTTCTTTAATCAAAGAAATTTGTGCCAAATGGGATGATGTGCAAAGTTTTGTGGAAAAATTTCACTCTGATACAGTGGTAGCAAATAGAGCAGTAAACATTTTCAATGACAATGTCACTTCTCATTTTAGAAAAATTTTACAATGCAGGCAAAAACAACTGACACTGGACAGATTTTTACTGAAAGAAAAAAAAGGAAAGAAACCTCAGAGAAGGATTTATCTGAACTAAAGAAACAGAGAAGAGAAAAAAATAACCCAAAAGACAGTTACCGGACATTTTTATGGAAGGGTGACTCCCCTTCTAAGAAATAACTCCTCCCCTCCCCTCCCTCAATTCCATCCACTTATGTCATCACATCACAAATGAAAAGGTACATCCATAATGCAGTGTGGTTATGTTAAATTTACTTCAATTATGTTATTCTTTCCAGTGAAACTTTTGTGTCTTATTTACTGCTTGAATAAATATTTTTTATACTAAATTAAATAAACATATGGTTTAATATATTTATGGTTTAATATATGGCTTAATATATAAATAAACCTTTTTATATTAAAATATATAAATCAATATATGGTTTAATATATAAATAAACATTTTATACTAAAATATATAAATAAACATATGGTTTAATATATAAATAAACATTTTATACTAAAATATATAAATCAATATATGGTTTAATATATAAACATTTTTATACTAAAATATATAAATAAATATATGGTTTAATATATTTAATATATTTATGGTTTAATATATGGATTAATATATAAATAAACATTTTATACTAAAATATATAAATAAACATATGGTTTAATATATAAATAAACATTTTATACTAAAATATATAAATCAATATATGGTTTAATATATAAATAAACATTTTATACTAAAATATAAATAAACATATGGTTTAATATATGGCTTAATATATAAATAAACATTTTATACTAAATATATAAATAAACATATGGTTTAATATATAAATAAACATTTTATACTAAAATATATAAATCAATATATGGTTTAATATATAAATAAACATTTTTATACTAAAATATATGAATAAACATATGGTTTAATATATAAATAAACATTTTTATACTAAAATATATAAATCAATATATGGTTTAATATATAAATAAACATTTTTATACTAAAATATATAAATAAACATATCATTTAATATTTTTAATATATTTATGGCTTAATATATAATACTAAAATATATAAACAAACATTAGTTTATATAAAAAACATTTTATATAAATATATAAATAAACATAAGATTTAATATATTTATGGTTTAATTTATGGCTTAATATATAAATAAATATTTTTATGCTAAAATATATAGTGTAAGCATGTAAATAAGGATTCATCTGGTGCTTTGAAATGAATTAATCTCTTTTACATTAATTGTGATGGGGAAAAAATGATTCAGTTTTTGACCAATTTGGTTTTAGAACAGACTTTCAGAACAAATTATGGTTGAGAACCAAAGTTGCTTTGTATTAGTTTTTAGAATGTTGTAAATATAAAATTATTCTTGCAAATAAACAATCTAATAAATAGTGTTTAATATTTTTGTTGTAAATTCTCAAAAACAAAAAAAATGTACAAATTCATTTTCATCATATGCTTAGGTTTTATTAAAATTCTAAGTATCACTTTTTAAAACAATAAACTTTGCCGAGGAGTGAAGGTAGTTAAAATACTAGTGGTGTCAAGGGGGGAAAAAAACATCCTTTCGACACTAATTTCTTGCTGGCATAAAGGTCTGCATTTGCCCTTGGATTAATGTAAGGGATTAAGATTCAGTTCAAAAGCATACCGTTTTATTTCCATTAAATGGAGAAACTAAATAAGGGTAATTTCCTTTAAAATGCAATTTCTTAAAACATTTAATCTATTAAAAAAAAGGACCAGAAAAAATTGTGACCAATTTTGATTTTTAAAAATGATTCTTGTTTTGTGCTTGTAAAATCTTTATTTACATTCAGATTATTGTCCTCATCTTTAGTGACAATAACAGTAATGCCGAGTACAATAGTCTGAATGTAAATAATGGTAACTTCTTATTCCAGAAATCCAGGCAAAAATTCTTGTAATTTATTTGATTTGAAAGCCTAAAAAAAAAAAAAAAAACGAACATTGTTTTTGTTAAAAAATGATTGATCTTTTTGCTTGTTAAAAAAATAATTTCTTTTTTTTTTCTAGAAGTGCAGAAACTATGTAAGCAAAACAACAAAAATTATTCAAATAATTTAAGTTCTTTTTGATAACAGAATTTCTTTTGTTTCTTTAAGGGTGTAAGATAAGGATGTGTCTTCTTACTAGACTTGTTCAACCTATACAGTTAGGCAATGTAAGACTTGTTCAACCTATACAGTTAGGCAATGTAAGACTTGTTCAACCTATACAGTTAGGCAATGTAAGACTTGTTCAACCTATACAGTTAGGCAATGTAAGACTTGTTCAACCTATACAGTTAGGCAATGTAAGACTTGTTCAACCTATACAGTTAGGCAACCTATACAGACAATGGTTCAACCTATACAGTTATACAGTTTGTTCAACCTATACAGTTAGGCAAATGGTGCAACCTACTTGAGCAATGTAAGACTTGTTCAACCTATACAGTTAGGGCAATGTAAGACTTGTTCAACCTATACAGTTAGGCAATGTAAGACTGGTTCAACCTATACAGTTAGGCAATGTAAGACTGGTTCAACCTATACAGTTAGGCAATGTAAGACTTGTTCAACCTATACAGTTAGGCAATGTAAGACTGGTTCAACCTATACAGTTAGGCAATGTAAGACTTGTTCAACCTATACAGTTAGGCAATGTAAGACTTGTTCAACCTATACAGTTAGGCAATGTAAGACTTGTTCAACCTATACAGTTAGGCAATGTAAGACTGGTTCAACCTATACAGTTAGGGCAATGTAAGACTTGTTCAACCTATACAGTTAGGCAATGTAAGACTTGTTCAACCTATACAGTTAGGCAATGTAAGACTTGTTCAACCTATACAGTTAGGCAATGTAAGACTGGTTCAACCTATACAGTTAGGCAATGTAAGACTTGTTCAACCTATACAGTTAGGCAATGTAAGACTTGTTCAACCTATACAGTTAGGCAATGTAAGACTTGTTCAACCTATAGACAATGTAAGTTGTTCAACCTATACAGTTAGGCAATGTAAGACTTGTTCAACCTATACAGTTAGGCAATGTAAGACTTGTTCAACCTATACAGTTAGGCAATGTAAGACTGGTGTTACAACCTAACCTACAGTTAGGCAATGTAAGACTTGTTCAACCTATACAGTTAGGCAATGTAAGACTTGTTCAACCTATACAGTTAGGCAATGTAAGACTGGTTCAACCTATACAGTCAACTGGTTCAAAACCTATACAGTTAGGCAATGTAAGACTGGTTCAACCTATACAATGTAAGACTTGTTCAACCCCATACAGTTAGGCAATGTAAGACTTGTTCAACCTATACAGTTAGGCAATGTAAGACTTGTTCAACCTATACAGTTAGGGCAATGTAAGACTTGTTCAACCTATACAGTTAGGCAATGTAAGATTGTTCAACCTATACAGTTAGGCAATGTAAGACTGGTTCAACCTATACAGTTAGGCAATGTAAGACTTGTTCAACCTATACAGTTAGGCAATGTAAGACTTGTTCAACCTATACAGTTAGGCAATGTAAGACTTGTTCACAGTTAGGCAATGTAAGACTGGTTTCAACCTATACAGTTAGGCAATGTAAGACTTGTTCAACCTATACAGTTAGGCAATGTAAGACTTGTTCAACCTATACAGTTAGGCAATGTAAGACTTGTTCAACCCTATACAGTTAGGCAATGTAAGACTTGTTCAACCTATACAGTTAGGCAATGTAAGACTTGTTCAACCTATACAGTTAGGCAATGTAAGACTTGTTCAACCTATACAGTTAGGCAATGTAAAAGACTTGTTCAACCTATACAGTTAGGCAATGTAAAAGACTGGTTCAACCTATACAGTTAGGCAATGTTCAACCTATACAGTTAGGCAATGTAAGACTTGTTCAACCTATACAGTTAGGGCAATGTAAGACTTGTTCAACCTATACAGTTAGGCAATGTAAGACTTGTTCAACCTATACAGTTAGGCAATGTAAGACTTGTTCAACCTATACAGTTAGGGCAATTGTAAGACTTGTTCAACCTATACAGTTAGGCAATGTAAGACTTGTTCAACCTATACAGTTAGGCAATGTAAGACTTGTTCAACCTATACAGTTAGGACTTGTTCAATGTAAGTTAGGCAATGTAAGACTTGTTCAACCTATACAGTTAGGCAATGTAAGACTTGTTCAACCTATACAGTTAGGCAATGTAAGACTTGTTCAACCTATACAGTTAGGCAATGCAAGACTTGTTCAAGACTGTAAGACTTGTTCAACCTATACAGTTAGGCAATTCAACTGGTTCCCTATACAGTTAGGCAATGTAAGACTTGTTCAACCTATACAGTTAGGCAATGTAAGACTTGTTCAACCTATACAGTTAGGCAATGTAAGACTTGTTCAACCTATACAGTTAGGCAATGTAAGACTGGTTCAACCTATACAGTTAGGCAATGTATATGCAGATAACACAGTGTTGATAGCAGACATGGAAAGGAAACCATAAAAGCTTCTACTGAATGTAATGAAGAAAAGCAAGAAGAAAGGACTAAATATAAACTACAAGAAGACAGAATGCATGGTCATCAGTAAAAGGATGAGCCCAAAAGGCAAATTATAAATCAGGGATACTAAAATCAAACAAGTACAGAAATTTAAATATGTGGGAGGTGTTTTCACAGAGGACAGAAAGTGCATTGGGATGGCCAAAGATTAATTCCAAAAGCTAAACAGAGTATCAAAAGATGGAAAAACTTTGTAGGAAACAAAAAAAAAAGAGTAGTGAACTGTTATGTGATATCTGTCCTCCTATATGACAGTGAATACTGAACAATCTCCTCAAAGATGAAGAAGATATTTGAAGCAACAGAAATGTGGTCCTTCAGAAAGATGCTGAGGATACCATGGACCAAACACGTGAGCAACAAAGAGGTTTTAGACAAAAAGGAAACTTATACTTAACATCAGGAAGAGACAGTTGAAATTTCTGGGGTATGTAATGAGAAAGAGGGCTTGGAAAACCTGATACTCACAGGACAGATTGAGGGAAAGAGGCACAGAAGAAAGCAGCATGTAACATACTTGATTGGTTTGAGCAAATGGATAGTAGAACAGGGTTTGGGAGAAATAGCAAAAAGACAATATTTATTAAGAGCTACAAGGAACAGGAATATGTGGAGGGCCGTGATCAGCTACGTCCTGAATGGACACGGCACATAAAGAAGAAGGAAAATTCAAATGAGCAAAGACAATATGAAATTATCAGTGAGAAGATTTTACAAGAAGAGCAACCAGATGTTCAAAAACAAATACAAATTATATCCACAAATAACAATAAAAAAGGGATTTAATTAACAGCATTGCTGGAAACAAAAAATAAAAATTCCAATTGAAAAAATATTTGTTTTTCTAAACAATTTTCCAAACTAATTATTAAAAATCTGATAATTAAATTTAAATTAAAGGTCTTAACAAATCAGTTTTTGAATTTGTGGTAAAATCTGAAGAACCATTTATTGTTCTGTTATAATTACCATTTAATAATTACAGTTTTGAATTCTTTGATTCTTTGTCTCCATTCCTAATTGCAATTAGCAGAGGGTACAATCAAGAAATTAAAGAAATCAGCTTAAAGGCCATCATTTTAATGACATGATGAAGTAGGTGTCTGACTATACAGAGGTGTACCAGTGGCTGGAGGCTTTGTAAGCTAATTAATCTTTTCAGATTACACCTTCTGAGATTCTGTCTTAGTACTAGCAATTACATGCAGGCAGAGGTTTCTATACACAGCTTTTAAAAGTTTATAATACAAAGAAGATTAAAAGTGTTAGAATGAGATTGCTTAACAATACACCAGTGGCTGAGAAGAATTCTTTTAAGACTTTCTGCAAGAAATATTGTTGTTTAATTCCATCTGCTCCATGTCAAAGTTGATTTTTTTTTTAATCATTTCACTCCAAGCAAGGACACAAGGGATTACTAAGTGATAGAGAATATGGGGAAAAAAAAACCTAAACACTATTAAGGAGAGAAAAACGATAAAAGAACAAGAATTAAGAAGACAATTTTTAATGATTGACATTGCATTTAAATTTTTGAAAATTAAAATTGACTGGGAAGCAAGAAGCCGGAAGAGAGTTCCACAATAGAGAAGTGTGAGAGAAGAAACTGTTAGCATAGAATTTACAGTTACATCTAGCTGCCATTTCAACTTTAAGATGATGGTCGTCACCAAAGGATGAGCCAGAAATGCAAATTACACATCAGGGATACTAAAATCAAATTAATACAAAAATTTAAATATCTGGGAAGTGTTCTAACAGAAGAAAGAAAGTGCACTGGGATGGCCAAAGATTAATTCCAAAAGCTAAACAAAGTATCAAGAGAAGAGGGTACTGAACTGTCATGTGATATCTGTCCTCCTATATGACAGTAAATACTGGACAATCTCCTCAAAGATGAAGAAGATATTTGAAACAATAGAAATGTGGTTCAACAGAAAGATGCTGAGGTTACCATGAACTGAACATGTGAAAAAAAGGTTTCAGCTGGGAAGTTTGTACTTGTTCAGTAGAAACAGGACAAGAAATAACTGAGCAATACTAAAATAAGAACTAGATATCATTAGACATTGGTTGTTGATTTTCTAATTTGTAATGGGAGTAACTCCCCCCCCCCTTTATAGCAAAAATCCACAAAATGCATGCTGGGATATTTTTCTTAGTCAATAAAATGAGTTGGTTTACAATTTGACTTGACTCGTTTTCGATCTACTTCATCTATAAGATAGACCACTGCATTCACTTGTCTCACCTTGCTTTTGTGCATAGGCGCCAATTCATGGTTTGTAAATTTATTACTTTTTTACCTGTAAATTTGCATTAAATTTATTGTTTGCTTGCTTGCTTGCTTGTTACTATTTCATTTTTGCTCTTTTTTTTCCTTTTATTGCAAACTTTCTTAATTCTGTTTGTTGGAGAGTTGTGTTATTTTGCATTCTGACCATTACTTCTAACTTATTAGGGGCAGTGGAACAAGAACAATCTGCCCATGTAGATTAAATAAAGGGTTCAGTTTGAAATTTCAGGATCAACATACACCTGATGAAGGCTGGGATTCACAATGGCTGAAATGTAATAACATAAATGAAGATGCAGACAATAGTTTATATGTAAATAAATCAATTTTTATCTGCTTGTAATTGTAAAAAAAAACCAAAAAAAAAAACCAATAACTCAATCAAAATTTACATTATTTACACACTCATCTTTGTTGTTGTTATCACAATGTATCAACAATTAAGCAATTTGTCCTTCATCAAGTGAATATAGATCAAGGTGACCTTCAAGGAATTTTAAACTGAGATCATTTATTACTGTTCAGTTATTTCTTATCTTGTCTCCACTGATTTTAAGTCCTCATTGTCTGGTCCAGGGATTGAACTCATATTTATGATGTCACCAAATTCAGAAAAACAATGCTTAACCAAACCTACAAACATAATATCAACTTCTGCAGACAGAAGCAAAAGAGTTTAAGAGGCAAACTGGAAAACTGATATGGTTTGTCTTGCTGATGACTTATCGGAAAGGATTCAGAAGATCTGTGGTTTATACAACATCAAGACAATATTCAGAAACAACTCAACCCTATGGAGGAATCTCTGCCAAGTCAAGCTTAACACAGATAAGAAAATGATTGTAGATTAAATAAAAGATTGAGTTTGAAATTGCCTGAAGGTTACTTGGCTCAACAATCAACCAATGAAGGCTGGGGGATTAAATGCCTAAAGATGAGGACAATCATCCAAGTGTAATTAATGTAAATAATGATAATACATTGTATCCCAGAAATTAAGTCAGCAACTCAAACAAAACCTTCCGATCTGCCTCGATACACTTATTTCTCTCTGATGGCAATTCATCAATTTCGTTTGTAAAGAATTCTTCATACAAATAATCAATAGAATATGATTCTGATTTTAAAAAGGGTTATTACTGATAAGGATATTATATAGAATCTTGAAGAAAGTAGAATTCATATGAGGACAGCCATCTTCAATGGATTTAAATCATTTCACTCTTGTAATATTTGTTATCAATGAAATGTTAACATGAAGCAAAATGATTCTCTTTTCAGTCACCATTTAAATTTAAAAATACTATATGAAAAAGTACTGAATATGATCCTTACAAGACAAAATGTGAAATTTTATTACATCTTTAAAATGGCACAATCTAAAAATATCAACTGCTTTGATGTGTACAATGTTTGATGTCTTTTAACAATTGACACAAGACAGGAAACAATAGGGACTCAAAATTGCATGAGGCATAAAATCAGGAATTCTGCAAGAAAAGCCTTTTTTAGATGCATTAATCAAAAACCAGAAACATAATTGATTTTCTTATTAACACCAATTTCTCTCATTAAG
The DNA here is from genome assembly GCA_903632075.3 of Acanthosepion pharaonis. Lineage (NCBI taxonomy): Eukaryota > Metazoa > Mollusca > Cephalopoda > Sepiida > Sepiidae > Acanthosepion > Acanthosepion pharaonis. The sequence goes on along the minus strand of CAHIKZ030000547.1, from coordinate 90,240 downwards.
AATTTTACATGAATGAAAAATAAGTAAAAACATTTTTAAAAATCTTTAAGATTTTTTGTTCTTTAGCTATTTTTAATTTTTGCAATTATTTCAGCTGATCATGACTTGCTAAAAGAAACAAGGTTTTTGAATAGAATCATTTCAGAACTAATAACAAAACCAAATGAAATTAAATTCTCAAAAAAAAAAAAACATTTCCTGTGCAATATTAACACCTAAAAGCCAATTTCAGAATTTCTTAGTGTCCTAGAGTAAATCTGAAGAGAATGAAATGGTTAGAATAAAGGGTGAAGGAAAAATATAACCTTTTTATTATATTAATAACAAAAGTGTTCTTACTTATCTAATAGGAAGTTTTGCAAGTGATACATACCAGTGATGCTAAGAATTCATAAAGTACCAAATTATATTTCATGTGAAACTTCATGGTGAGTGAATTGTGTTGCACAAAAGCCATGAAATTCAAGTAAGAATTTTAAATACAGATTTTCAAGGCTATCAGGATCTCCTTTTTTGTATCTCCAGCCATCTACCCAAATTTGACTTTGTGCTTAATTTAGTGGAATAAAAATTCATATTTCCTTATATTTTACACAAATTATGTTTTTGTCGAAATTTGTTTTGAAAATGGTTCAAAGGAATCTGTTACACTTGATAAATGATTTTTAAATTATAAAAATACAAAATCTTCAACCACAAAGATTAAATGCTATATTTTTTAAATCATTTCATCCCAAGCATGTTAATAAAGCCATTAAGATGCAAGGGTTTACTAAGTGTTAGAAAATATAAGGAAAAAAACAAAAAATGTTATAAATGAAAGAGAACAATAAAAGAGGAATTAAGTAAACAGCAGATAATGACTGACATTGCATTTAAATTTTTGAAGATCAAAGTTGACTGAGAAAGCAAGAAGCCAAAAGAGAGTTCCACAAGTGAGAAGTGTGAGAAAAGTAGCTGTTAGTATAGAACTTACATTTACATCTAACCATTTTGACTGTGAAATGGTGAGACTTGCTGCCAATTTTGTACTTTCCTTGAATTCCTAAAGTCTAGATACCATAGAGAAAAGTTCATATGAAGAATTACTATGGAAGTATTTATAGAAAAGGTTGGAGGTAAGTTACTTTACAGGGATGGGAAAGTGACTGAAGTTGAGATACCAGGTCAGGAACAGTAACATTGCAGATTCATTTTATCAAGAATCCCTAAATACATTACAGAAGCACCAGGTCAGATATGGCAGCAATATTCAAAGCATGAACAAGCTTATTAAATAAACAGGTTCAAAGAAGAGAGGTTTACTGGAATTTTGCATTTTGTGAATTGTTACTTGAATTTCTCCCAGACTCTAATTTATGTAGAATAAAAATACAAACAAAATCCAGTATTTTAGGGGATGACTGAAATGCTTATAACTTGGGATACTAACATTGTATAGTCATTATACTGCAAACAATTGTACAGTATCAAATAGTCACTCATTCATGAATGACCTGGTATTCTTTAGCTTTTACAATTACATAGAAACAACTTTTGCCAATAAGTATTGAGATGTTTTTGTCACTTGGTATACACAGTGTGCAAACTTTTATTATTATTATTATTATTAGTAGTAGTAGTATTACATTATTTCTATGCAGATTAATGTCTCCATCTTGTTTTGCCCTCTGATCTTCATAGTTGACGTGGGCCTGGATCATGAAGCATATAATGAAAGCTGGAGAGCACAAAGGCCAAAACATGATAATAACAACAAAGATGAGGATAATAGTCCACATGTAAATAATGTCCTTATCCCAGAAATTCTGACAGAAGTTACTATTATTATTATTATTATTATTATTATACCTGAGTCTATTGATAAATATTGGAAGTTTAAATATAAATGTTGTTCATTTATATTTCACTTGATAAGCATTTTCCTAATACACAGATTTTCTGAGAGCAGAGAATGCAGTTAGTGTATTCTAAAACTTTCCAGCGGGACATCACATAAAAAGTTTTAATAACACCAAAAAGTACATTTAAAACCATATTCCCAGTAAAATTATGCTTGGTTGAAATTCTTGGAATAAACTAAAATTGGTTGCTAAATCTCAAATGACAGAAAAATTCTTTGACACACAAATTATACAGCAAAATAATAAACTATTAGTTATTGTAAATTTTTACCTGAAATTTGAAATGTGTAATTTTTATTATTCCAGGAATCCAATGAGTATACCGATTCTTATTGTTTTTATCACTATTTTTTGGCCAGCATGTTTACCAGCCTTCCTCACTGAAACTCTGGGATGAGTAATTAATTTTATTCTAGGAGATAAATGAACAAATATCATCATTGATATAAGGAAAATTTATCTGTTTTTTTGTTTTGTTATAAATGGCTTTTGGGCATCAAATATTTCTGCTGATAACAGTAATCAGTGAAACTGAAAAATAACTGTCATTAGAAAAAATACAAAGATAAAAATGGTCATCTTGGAAACGTGTAGAATTACTTGAAATTTTTGTATTTTTAAATTAGAACCGAAAAAATATTTTTCTGTCTCAATTTCTGGAATAAGGAATTATGATTTACAAACTAATATCCTCATCATTACTGTTATCCTCATCATTACTGTTATTATCACGACGTTTCAGACATCATGCCCTATGGTATTCTTCAGGTGTCCATTAATCTTAGTAACCTTCAGGAAATTTTGAACTGAACTCTTTATTTAATCTGTAGTGAGCGTGAAATAATAATAATAAATCCTTTCACCCACTAAGAAACTGACTTGTGTGTTGAGAAGACAAAGGAAAGGAATTTATAAGCCTATCTGAAACTGACCAATAAAAACCTTGCCTTCACAGAGAAGAAGTCAGCCAAAAAGAAGAAGAAAATAAATTTGTGAGCCTATGTGAAATTCCTTTTGATATAAAATGAGGAGAAAAATTAAATTAATCAAAAAAAAAGTATCAGACATCATTTGAGAGGTTTAGTTTCAATTCCTGAATTGAAGTTCTTATAAGTGTAAAATTATTTGCCAATTATATTATTGGCCAGCATTCTGCACTTCATGTAATTTTCTCTCAATAATCCAAGAAGCATTTCAGACTATCTCACTTCATTTACTTTTGAATGTATGCAAACCGTATATCCCTCCTGTGAACAACAAACTCTCTTACGTTTGTTTTAAACATTTTAAAATAATATTTTGTATCAGATCATTTAATCTGTTGTATGAAAATTTCCTCTTCATGACAATACGTCAAAACTACGAACTCTAAGAATTCAGATAATTTATTTACATAACCCTTTTTAAAAGTTGCATTTTGCTTTGATACTGTGCCCTTGTCTTTAAAATCAATCAATTGCATCAATTTTGGAAGCACCTTGGCCACTTATCCACCTTCGACATTGGCAGTTTCACTTTCATATGAAGAATTCAAAATAGAAGATGAATTGAAGATTGAATCTTTTGAAGAGTAAAAGTTGCTCAAGGTAAAGAATAACAAAGAAATCACTTATTTGATTGATTTCCAAGCAAATTTAACTGAAGAAGCAACCAGTCAGTCTCTCTGCCAATGCCATCCTTTCTATAACGTCTTAGTGTCAATAAATATTGAACAAGAACAGAAAAAAAACCTACAAGAAACAATCCAAAATTGATGTTTCAAGGCAAAATCCAAAATGAAAGAATTTCTATTATTGCTAAAACCTATATCAGGGAAAAACCACTTTTGTTAAAAGTAAATATGAACTGAATGGATTTACTCTTTACATTTACATGAGATGGGGGGAGGGGGAAGGAATCTTATCCAAAAACTGATAAGTTTCAAAGTTTTTAAGCTAAAGAAAGGCCGAATAAAAGTTTTGTGTGAAACACATGGATCTGATTTCAAGGTCAAAGGTTGTGAAGCTTGTGCTTTAACCAATTTCATGACCTTTGTACCAACAATAGATGAAAAAAGATTAGTAATCCAAATCTTATCCACAACATCTCCGAATTCAAACTGTCATTGAAACTGAAGCTTTAATTTTAGGCCTGAAATTCACCATCGAACGAAAAAAGATGATATTGTCACAACCTTAACCAAAATCCATAAATACAACAATACTGAATTCGAAAAAGGTTTTGTACAAGGAATATTAGCAGCCACCCTCACAAACACTGATGAATCTATGCTACCCAAGAGATACATACAGTCACTAAAAGAATTATTCATGAATGAAAATATCATAACCCCATCCAATAAATGAGGCAGAATAATTATAATGGACATTAACGTCTACATTGAAAAATTAGAATCCCTCCTAGATAACGACAATACATTACACAAAAACCAATGGAAAAACAGTAAATACAGGCACACAAAGGTTCTACAAAACAATTAAGAAAATATTAAAAAAATAAAAACAAATAGAATACCACCCACCATGCCCACGCTATACTGCTTACCCAAACACACAAACCTGACATACCAATGAGACCCATTGTGTCCAGCATCAACAGTGCACCCCACAAAGTAGCTAGAGCCATTGCAAAAGTCCTAACTCTGTTCCTAGGAAGCATCAGCATAACACACATCAAACACTCTGGTGACTTAATCCAGAGAATTTTAAACATAAATATGGAAAACATGGTTATGGCGAGCTTAGACATCAAATCATACCCAGCGCCAACCTAGCCATCACAAAATGCCTCAACATATTGAGAAACTACCTCAAGAAGTCCAAAGAAAAGCTTCCTCTACTCATTGACAAAATTATAAAAATATGTAAACTAATCACTAACTACTACTTCTTCTCTTTCAACAATATTCTCTACAAGCAAAAATTTGGTTTACCTATGGGATCACCTCTCAGTGGCATTCTCATTTGCCTTTTTCTAGAATTCTTAACCTAAGATATATAGATGATGTCCTCTTATTATATCTTCAAGATACAAACCTATTAGAAATGATGATGAAATTCAATAAGGTTAAAACTACCATTGAATTCACATACAAGTTTGAAATAAACAATTCTCTACCTTTCCTCAACATGCTATTAATATGCAACAATGAGAAATTAGATTTTAAAGTATATCGTAAACCTAGAAACAAAAACAATCTAATTAACTTCTATTCCCACCACAACCGAAAAAATCTTGACTAGTCATAGGATTCTATCTCAGAGCCCTTAGGATATGTAGCCTGGAATACCTACATGAAGAAGAGAGATATATTGAAAAACTTTCAAAATTCTTCACTACCCACATCATTTTATCATCAATGTAAAAAAATGTTTAGAAAATGCACAAAGCCAAAAAAAAAAAAGGCATCACCAATAACACTTATAACAAAACATAATCCTGCCATCCAACACTTTCTACTAAATGCACAAACAAATTAGTCATCCCTGATACTAAGATTGTTACCATTAGCTCCAATAATAGAGATATAATTAGGAAGAAAAATAAATCCAACACTGATTCAAATGCTGGAATTTATCAAATAAATATACATATATATAAAGAATAAATATACATTTGTTCCTCATCATTTCATGCAACTGTGTTTTCTGTGCACTGGAATTGTCAGGCACAAATTAAAAACTAACTGTTGAAATACCTTAATATTTACAACCTACAAGTAAATATAGTGGAGCAGTTCATTTACATATGGGGGAAAAAGAAATAAATTGATAAAAAAATGAATTGGTTTGAAAAAAAAAAAATGAATTGTGTAAGAAAAAAAAAATCAATAAATGATTAAAAAAAACAAACTATATATATATATATATATATATATATATATATATATATATATATATATATGGGGGGAGGTGACAATTACCAAAATCAGTCTGGTTCAATATTTTTCAATAGGTATTCATTTTTATGTCTACATGTGACTATTAATTCATTTTCTTTATTTAATATAAATTTATAAAAATTAATGGATTTATTTTCAATCCAACATTTTTATTACTTCAAATATTAATTTTATGGCATACTTGTTTTCAAATAGACACTCAAATAAACAGTGTGTATTATATCTACTGACCTATATACACTTGAGAAAACTTAATAAAGAAAATGTGCTCTCTTGAAGGGTTTGAACCTGTGTCCACCTTTGTAGGAGAAAACACTGTCTGATCTAGCATGCTTTTGACTACTCGGCCACAGAGAGCATCACAAACCAGGAAAGTTTTACAGTTTTGAGGAATGCACACCTGTCTTATTCACATTCCCTTGAAAGTCCATACCTGCTTGAAGTCATACCCAAAATGTAAACAAAGTATCTTCTTAATGCATTTATTTGAATCTGACATTTTTTAATAGATTATTAAAAGTTGTAGAAAAAGTGTAATAAACCATCTCTTCAGGAAGGTTCGATTTTATTATCATTTAATTTCCCAATTAACTTCCCAATTGATGTTGCATAAAAGAACCAAATTAATGTCTAAAACTGATTCACTGACTGTTGTTGCATTTTAGTGTGACCTACAGAGAGCCATGATCTTGAACGTCAAAGCATATAGAGTGCAGCTTCATTGATAAACTTCTTTAGTTGTTTGTATATATTTATATAACATTACTTTTTTTTAATCATTTCACCCCAAGTAAGGCAATAGAGCCACTAAAACACAAATGGTTACTGAGTGTTAGAGAATATTAGAAAAGAAAAACACTTAAGGAGAGAGAACAATAAAAGAACAAGAATTAAAAAACATATGATAACAATTGACATTGCATTTAAACTTTTGAAGATCAAAGTTGACTGAGAAAGCAAGAAGCTAAAATAGAGTTCCACAAGTGAGAAGTGTGAGAGAAGAAACTGCTAGCATAGAACTTACAGCTACATGTTGAAATTTTGACTGTGAAATGATGAGACTCTGTCACCAATCTAGTATTTTAGTTAAATTCATAAAGTCTTGGTACCTTTGAAGAAAGTTCATTCGAAGAATTACCATGAAAGTATTTATAGAAAAGGTGCAGGGAAACTACATTACAGTGGTGGGAATGTGGCACTCTGAGATGCCAGGTTAGGACCAATAACATTGCAAATTCTACTTTGTATTTTATCAAGAATCTCTAAATATATAGCAGAAGCACCAAAACAGATGAGGCAGCAATATTCAAAGAAAGGATGAATGGTAGACTTATAAATATGCAAGATAGATTCTGTCAAAAAATTGTAAAACTTGTGACTAGAAAGAAAAATTCCTACCGTTAGCTGCAAGAGGGGAACTCACAGGTGCCATTTGAATGATTTACCAAAGTAATTCTCAAGTGGGGAAGAATTTGAAATTAATCAGTGAATATATTTTTAGTCAGCAGAACAGAAAAAAGCTAAAATATCCTTAAACATTTATAAAAATTGGAATTTCCTTAGTAAGAATCGGAAAAGGAAATTCAAGTGAGAATCTATCAATGGACAATCCTTGATTGGTATGATTCTCTAAAATGACATTTGTTAGAATTAACAATCAATATATTCTCAGATCAAGCCCAGAACGATTGCTCCTCCAACTTCAAATCTTTATCTTTTCTTACAATCATACAGACTGAACTTTTTAAATAAAAAGTCTTTTAGGATTTGAAAGAAAATAAAGCAAATTTGTTTTTCAAAGTACAGAAAGAATTTATCCTATTTATTGATTCTGATCCTTTTCAAAGATCAATCAACATTTTGACTTTGATCTTCTCTAAATGTAGGATAACTTCTGTAGAGGTTTGCAAACAAACAACTAAATTTAAGATTCTATTTGTAGATCAGCAACGGTTCTTGACAAAAATTTACCTAAAAATAAGAAATAAAAAAATAAGTAGACAAGAAAAAAAAACTTGTTAATTACAATTAAAGTTTTGTTAATTTTATGAAGAAAAACTTTTTTTTTTCTTCTATTGTTTATATTTTTCCCTCACAAAATCAATTGTTGATGCCATTTTTGTGTTGGATACATCTCTTTGGCCAATAAAACAAAAACTTTTTTTTTTCTTCTATTGTGCCAAAGTTTTATTATGTCCTTCAAATGTATGGAAGTAAAATTCTATTCTTGGAACTTTAAGCACAAAGACATATTTAAAAAGGAAAAGTGATTTGCATCTGCTTTCTGTTCAGAGAAAATAGTACCCTCTTTTATGAAGCGGACAAGCAATATCGATAAGCCTTCAATATAATCAGCAGTCAGAAAAGTTTAGGTTTTTTTGTTGGTTTTTATTGATTGAACTCAACTGAAGAATGATGAGAATCTCTCTCTCTCTTTTCTAGAATTTTTTTTTTTTTTTTTGTAGACAACAACAGGCATCATGGATTTCATTGTTACAAAGATGTGTTTGTAAATTTGACCAACAATCAGAAATGTGTGATTGAGTAAGAAGATTGTCATGTTGTAGAATGTGAGAGTGAGAGATAGAAAAGGATTGCATGCAAGAGAGAGAGAGAGAGAGAGAGAAAAAAGAGAGATTAAATGAGTGAGAGCAGAAAACTGACAGTGGAGATGGGAGAAAGTGAGGCAGAAGCTAACAGGGCAAAAGAGAGGAAACCTGATAATGAGATAGAGGAAAGAGGGGGGGGAAGAGGTTGAAAGGTGTAAAGAGAAAGAAACAGGTGTAAAGGAGAGGAAAAAAGAGAGAAAAATAAGAAAAAAAAAAAGAGAGAAAAATAAAAGAAGAAAAAAAGAGAATGAGTGAGAGAGAAGAGAGGATAAGAGAGAAGAAAAGTAGAGAGAATGAGTGAGAGAGAGAAAGGAGAGAAAGCGAGAATGAAAGCAGGGGAAGACATAACAAAAGGCAAGAGAGAGAGAGAAGGAAAGGAGAGAAAGTGAGGAGGAAAGGAGAGAGAAAGAACAAAAGGGGAGAAAGAGAGAGACAGAAGGAGAGAAAGCAAAAGACAAAAGGAAAAGAGAAGGAAAGAATGACAGACAGAGGAAAAGATAATGTTAAACAGGTAGGATGCACAAGTGCATCCAAGTTAATAAACAACATGCCACAAGACACATGTAACTTGTGGCAGGAAACATTAACATCTTTGCTGAGCTTAAAATGGCTCAGAAGATTGTCACAGTGAAAGCCTTAATGTAATGAAATATTCAAAATTCTCAATTTCTTTTCAAATAATTTGACAGCATTTCTACTTATTTTCCTTTGAAAACAACAAATACAAAAACAAAATGTTTATGGAAAACTTAAGGTTTACTTGTGCTAATGTTAGATCTTTTCACCATTTTAATGAAACATTCATACATATTTTCATTTTTGCTTTATTAACTCTTTCACTGTTGCATTGTGATAGGATTGATGCATGGCTTTTCTGGCCTGTTTTGGAGAAAAAAAGGAAATTACCATTTACTGGAATAAATAGTAATTTATCATTGGTGACACCATTTTCTTTTTGACTGGATACTCTGTGATACAGACAACATATCTGGCACATGATATAATAAAACTACATAACAAAAATGGTCATATTGTAAAATACTATATGTCTACTATGTTGGTCTGAAAATAGCACTAAGTGCTATAGGTCAATATTTAACAGTGTCTTGAAAAATGTATATAGACAACAACAGCAGGCAATATAAGTTTCATAAAGATTTATAAATGTCTTAAAAAATGTATATAGACAACAACAGCAGGCAATATAAGTTTCATAAAGATTTATAAATGTCTTAAAAATATATATATATATATATATATATATATATATATACACATATGTTGACAGAAAGCAATTTAAGTTTTGTAAAAATTAATGTCATGAAAATATATATACTCATGAACAGCAAGGAAATGTAATGTAGTATATTGCCACTGGCTTAAATAAGATGACAAACTCACATATGTAAAAATACATAAATATATTCATTGTTCAATTTGCAGCAAATGGGTGGAGTGAGGGAGAATCAAAGAGTTTATAATTGTGTATACAGGAATTGATGGAGACAAATCTCCAGCCTTTCTGTACAGGTAAAGAATTGGACCAGGTAAATAACATTTGGACACCTATGCAACTTCATGTGGCCATGCCTCTTCTGGCATGTACTCATGTAAGCACACATTTCCTACTGCCCAGGACATCAGTGCACCCTGTTTATTCTAGGCTCAGGACACCTGTGTATCCTGTTTATTTTAGCCACCAGATGCATTTCCTGTTTATGCTATCACCAGTTCCAATTTCTGCTCACACACTGATGCAGCGGAAGTAAGTCCAAAGGTCTTTCCTCAACCAATATCCAACAATAATTTTGATAAAGATCTATATGTCCACAGTAGTGGAACTGTTAATAGCATTTCACCCATGATAATTGGAGGGCTTTCTCAGATCGATTTGAGGGCATATATTTATCCAGTTTGAGAGTCTTCCAACAAAACCAAAAAGAAAAAAAAAAAAAAAAAATGATGATACTCATTGAAAATTCATCAAATTAAAAATTCTTGTACATACTATTTACATTGTTCAAACTATCAGCCTCATGTTTGTTGCCATATTTATCATGTTTCAAATGTTGTATGCTCCAGCCTTCTTCAGGTGGTTGGTATGTCGAACTGAACCCTTTATTTCACTTGCTGTAGTTCTCCTTGAGGACACATGACACAGTGGATAAAGGCATTAGTTAGATCCAGTGACAAGACCCAAAGAATGCGAGTTCAATACCTGGTTAAGGCAGTAGAGAACTTGAAGAAGGGAATTAACAGGAGATAACGGATAATTGAAATCCATTAGACATGGCACATAGAACTAGAACAGTCTACTCCAGCAAGTGAAATAAAGGGTTCAGTTCAACATTACAACCACCTGAAGAAACCTGGAGCATACAACAGCTGAAATGTTGTGATAAATATGGCAACAAAGATGAGGATGATAGTCCGAACAATGTAAATAGTGTACATAATACAGAAATATAGACAGATACAAATTCTTGGATTAACATTTTCAACTGACATGAAATTGAAAATTTTATTGAATAATTTTTTTAGGTCTGCAGTTATGAAAGTTGGTTCACTGTGTAGTGCTAGACAATTTTTCTCACTACAATCTATCTTACATATTTATAAGTCTACCATTCATCCATGCATTGAATATTGCTGCCACATCTGGTCTGGTGTTTCTGCAATATATTTAGAAATTCTTGATAAAATACAAAAGAAGAATTTGCAATGTTACTGGTCCTGACCTGGCATCTTGACTTCAGTCACTTTCCCATCACCGTAACGTAGCTTCCCTCTGCCTTTTCTATAAATACTTTCATGGTAATTATTCTGATGAACTTTCCTCTATGGTATCTAGACTTTATAAATTCAAAGGCAGTACTTGATTGGCAGCAAGTTGAAATGGTTAGATGCAAATGTAAGATCTATGCTAAGTGTTTCTTCGTTCACACTTGTATCTTGTGCAAATCTCTTCCTACTTCTTGCTTTCCCAGTCAACTTTGATCTTCAAAAAAATTTAAATGCAATGTCAAACATTATCTTCTGTTTTCTTAATTCCTGTTCTTTTATTGTTGTTAATAATGTTTTTTTACTCATATTTTCTCACACTCAGTAACCCCCTTGCATCATAGTGGTTTTATTGCCTTGCTTGGGGTGAAATGATTAAGTGAAAAATAGAATTTTATCTCAGAACTACAGACAACACAATTTTCCCATTTTTTTTTTCAGGGAGAAATGAGTTTTTCAATACAAAGTGCAGATGATGGAAATGAAAGACTGCTTCCTTTGAAATAAGAAATGCTGTGTTTGTACAAAAGAAATTCACTTTTGTTATCAAAGAGGAAAATGTTTTTGAAGATTCCTCAAAAGAGGAAGAAACTGCAACATTATTTTCAAATGCAGTTTCTTTTTTCTCTTATTAAAACATAGTAAGGTCAAGAGAAAGAGAGAAAAGAAAAAAAAAGTTTCAGCTTTCATCTAAAAACAAGATGGCTGAACTGTAGTCATCAAGGTAAATGGAAACAGAAAAATGAAAGCAGCTTCTTCTTTGGATTATCAACAAAAAAAAACCGTTGGAATTGATGAAACCAATATATATTTCTATTATTAATTACAGGAATGATTCAATTATTCATTTAGTACTAATTAGCCTATATTAACCATGTATTTATATTAAATATTATTAGATACACAAACAGATAAAGAAAACCATAAAAGATCTTCTGATGAAAAGTTAAAAAATGACAAATCTCTGAAAATATTCCAATAATCTATTCTGATTATCACTCTAAGCTAGGCATTTATTGAGATTTGCTAAAACTGATGTAATTGAAAATAGAAAAAAGGAAAAAAAATTAAAAATATCCAAATAGGCTGTTGTTGGTTGATCCGCCATATTGTTTTATTTTCCACACAGCATAAAATCTGTCTTAGCCATTTTTTTTAAAAAAAGAATGAATCATTTATTTAATTTTTTTTTTTTTTTAATAATCTTTAAAAACTTCAGATAGACATTGGTAAGAATGCATAAGAAATATAATACTTACATCTTTTGTTTGGCTGACAGCATCGGAAGAGAGAGATGGAGTTATACTACCAGGCTGGAAATTCTGGCTATTGATTCTGTCATACAACTGCAAGGACATAAGGAAAAGAAAAAAAATTAGTAGAAATTCTGACCTGAAGAAGAAAGATTTTTGAATTTTATTTTAGAGAAGAACATAAAGGTGACAAAAATTAAGAAAAAAATCTAAACAAAATGTATGTTAATTCTTATATATACACTCTGTTAGATTTTATTATATACACTGATATATTTACAATAAAATCAATATTAATCAACCAATGTTAGTGAAATATTAAAGACATACTTACATTTACACATGTTAAATATACCATTTTATTATTTATTATAAATATTTACTATAACTTGGTCGTGTGAGATGATATATTAAATAACTTATTATAAATAGATAAACTTATAGTTTTTTCTTAATTTCATATAGAGTCCCAAATAAATTTAAATGTTCACTTATCTTTTCCTACTCTGAATTTTGCAGAGATGCATTTGCTTGTCAGTGTGTCATGATAGTAACACTGAATTTATTTACAGTAACATTTCTGTACATAAATTCAATTTTAATATCAAGACCCCACCCCACTCTTGACAAATGGATGTAATTTCTGTAATACTCAGAGTAGGGATAGATAAGTGAATATTTAATTTTATTCTTTACAACTGATATTCTATCTCTTGATATTGAGTAATTTAATTCCAAATTTGGCTTTCTTTAAGAATGTTATCTTTCAGAAATATGCTGGTCAGCTGTTTTTTGTTTTTGCAAAACACAACCTTTGATTTTGTTATTATTTTCAGTCATATAAAAAATGCTATGGGTCATAATAAAAATATAATGAAACACAATATTGTAAAATTATTGAGTGATGGTAACACAACATTGAAAATTGTGAAAACTTGAAAAGAGATCAGAGATGAATCAAGAAGGAAACCGAAAGACATTGGCGAAATGAGGACAAAAACAAAAAAAGATGCTGAGAATGTCGCAAAAAGAGATTATGGAAAATTAAAACCATAATAAACAAGAAAAGTAAATTGACTAGCAAGAAAACATTTGAAGCTGTTATAAATATAAAGATGTAGAATATTAAGAACACTGGCTAAAAGACATGAAAGCAACCAAACTGCCTACCAAACATCACAAACAGAAATGTGTAAGTTACATGAAGAAGTAGATGAAAACTCTTTTCCTAACAGTAATTTTTAGTGATGATTATAGAGTTACATCGAATGGAAGGGCTAGACTTTGAGTCCTTCATGAAAACAGTCAGCAATACAAAGGCAATGGTCGGGAGAGGAAGTAATGATTTGGAATAGTGTATTGTAGGTAGTAAAATCATAGGTCTTTTCAAAACTGATGATAGTGTCAAGAAAGATGTTTTTTATTCAAAGTTTTTGGTCAAGATTTCATAAACTTTTTGAGTTCACAACTAACAAGTTTTACATTGTAGAGTTTTATTCATTCAAGACAAAATGCTCTTTGATTTACTGCAAAGCTGGCTCTCACCCAACTGGCAAAAAAAAAAAAAAAAAAAATTTAAAAGGCAACAAATTAATGAAATGGCCCCTAAGCAGATATAATTCCAGTAGCAAACTTATGGTCCATCATTAAAAGAGAATTTATATGAGAACAGCAAACAATATTCAAATAAAGTGGATCCCTGGAAAGCAATAAAATTGGTCATGCATTAAAGCTGAAACAGTAGAGAAATCAATAAATAACAGACTGAAGAAGGTTACAGAGATTCAGGGAGCCTATATTAACATGTGAAATAGTAGTTTATTCAGGCATATCGGATATTCTGTTTATCAAATATGCTTCTGAGGCGAATAAACATATTATGCTATACTTGGTTTGTTTGCAGAAACATAACACCCCGCCACTCAAAACAAATTATTATATATATTTGTACAAACATGATCATCTCAGTATAGTTTGGTAGTCTGCAAGCTTATCTCATAGACTATTAATAGTTAAGACATTTTTTTATGCTTATACATTCTTTTTATAGATACAAATATTTAAGTAAATGCTATGTTTATAATAAACAGTATTAACGACATTTACCAGCTTGAATGTCTGAGAAATTTTCATAGAAAATATGCGTCCACCGAAAGGAATCAAACCTGTATCCTAATCAGAACCATTATATAGCCTGACATGCTTTTACCAATTTAGCCACAAAGGAGCGTTTTGGTTAGAAAGGTCAAATTTATTGTTTTTAAGCTACAATTCTCCATGATTTTCTCTTGTACATTCATATCTGCTTGATGCATATCCAAATGTAAACAAATGATGTCGCACATGAAATGGACAAAACTGACAATTATTTTTAAGACATTTTTTTATGTTTATACGTTCTTTTTATAGATAAAAAAATGTCTTAAAAATAATTGTCGGACTTTGTCCATTTCATAATGTGTGACTATTAATAGTGTTGCAAGTTTGAATCTATGGCAATTGTGCATCAGTACAGACACAAAAGAGGTATCCGATCACATTTGTTAACATCAGTTACATCTGGGATTTTCCCATTAGCAGTGAGACAGTCTGGCACGTCTAGCTAAATATAGGCAACTCGGAAACTGGTCAAGATCTGGGTCTTGTAAGATGTCTCATGCCAATAAAAACTGGGAGGAAAACAACAGTTGGCAGTTGGAAAGACTGCTTTCTGAGGCAAGTTTATTTTTTTGTTACCTTCCTGTCTCTCTTTTCTCTCTCTTCCTCTCATTCCTGTTATTTGTTGGGAGAGCAATCGGTTAGGTGCTTCACCCCAATCTCAACACATATTACAACAGAATCTCACCAAATTTATGACACCTGTGTATTTGCATCATATTTTATAAATAATTCTAGATAAACATTTTCATAACAATGAACCCAACCAGAATTTGAACACAGCTGGCCAATTTCTCATTCCAAGTCATTAACCATTACACCATCTGCAAAAATTAAGTTAAAAAGATTCTGTGAAAAAATAATTGTTTTGTAAACACTTCTTTCCTTATTAGACTATAGAGTTTTTGATGCAGTTATATAGACAGGTACCATATTTTCTTTTGCATAATACAAAAATTAAAGTAAAAAAAGGAGGGCATATTATACACAAGTACACATTTTCAGAAATTTTTACCCAGCTTAAAACCCCTCTTATTTGAAACAGCAAGACTGGAAATAAACACAGCACAATAGAAAATGAAATACAAAATAAGCAGGTGTTGATAATAGTTGTTTGCAAAAGGTGTTTGCTACGTCAACAATATGTGTTTCTCCTTTTTATTCTTAATAAAAGACAATATTTTTTTTTACTTTCATAGTTTTTTAATATATAGAATTATAATAAATTCATATCAAACAGAAAAGTATGATAAATTAATTAACAAGTTAAAATGTATTTCTGGGTATATCAAGTTAGCATATTTCTGCGAAAATAAGTTTTGAAATGAAAATTAGAAGAAATATATAATGGTTAAACATCCAGTTCATTTCTTTAATACCGCCTGAAAAATTAAATGTTTTGGTAAAATATATGTATAACATTCAGATTTTAATGGATAATATGATACAACTTTTCAAACAAAAAATAAGATAGTGATGGCTGTACTGTGGGGTCGTATTAAACTCAAGGATGAATTTATTCTGTTTTAGCTTTGGAAACATGGGGGTCATATTAGACTCAAGAATATATGGTAATAAAAGAATTATATATATTTATAAAAACAAAATGTTTTCTATCTTCCACACTTGAATAGTAATCAATTCCTAACAAAAGATGACTTGTTCACAAATCTGAGGTAAGTTTGTTGATAAGAGTCAAGATAAAGGTTCAAAGAAGACAATTCAATGGAAGGAGCGATGGGTCGGGGTCATTTTGGTACACTGACAAAAAGCAAGATTCATGTGAAAACCATTCCATATTAGTGTCAATATTAGAAAGAGAAGAATTGTTGGAAGTAAGCAAAAGAAAGTCAGAAAGTCTACAAGAAATAGGAAAGACATTCCTAGGAGAAAAACAAACAGAAAAAATGAAAACAAAGAAATATTTTTGCATTTATTTTGAAACATCAAGTTATTGATAAAGAGAGAAAAACTGAAGACATGAAAAGAATCAGTAACAGGTAAATGAAAGGAAACTCAACATCAAACTAAACATGTCTTTGATGGAGACTGATGGGTAAAAAAAAAAAAATGAGACAAAGTGGATTTCCTTTTGAGACATTTCGTTTCTTCTCATATGGTTGAAAGTGGTTGAGATGCCAATGGAAAAAAAAAACCCCAAAAACAATTGCACCTTATTTGCAGACACTGAGTTTTTAATCAAAATAATTCATCAGTCAATATGACACATAATTCAAGTTTAAAATTCCTGGTCAAATAAAAAATGATGCTGAAGACTTAATTTTGAAATAATCACTTAAGACAAAACAAAAAAATTGTTCATCAAATTATGAAGTGACATTTCTTCTCAACATTCAAAACTAAAACTGGTTTGGTATAATACAAGAAATTCAGGGGTCTAAAAACATCATCTTTAGAAATAATAGTCATAAAAGGTTGTAAGGTCTAAATGTTTTAGATCAGATAAAGAGTGATAATTTTAAAGTCTGATTTTTAAGGGAAACTGTCTGCTGGGTGTTTAATTGCAGTTTGTTTGAAAATCATTTATGTATCTTTGTTTAAACACTTTCAAGGGTCACTGGTGATTTTCAAGAATAAATATATTATGTTTTCAAATTCATCGAAACTGATGTATTATTCTTATTTTTCTTTTTTTTATGATCGTAGCATTTTGTGCTTAAAGTGTTATGAATTGAAATTGTGTTTTAGCATATTATATTGGTCTCATTTATGGGAAACTAAGAAAATATGTGATGCCACTTGCGATATTATGTAGACTGAACACTTTATCAAATATTTTTAATAAAAAAAAAACAGAGTCGGCCATAAATGTATAGTATGTGCTTTGCCAGGGCTACATACAGTTTTCAATTCTCTTAGACCAGTTGCCACCCAAGGCTATAGAACTAAGTGTGTCCTACTATTTATCCCTAGCTGGGGGGAGAAGAATTTGATTTATACCTTTCTCAAGGGTATTAGCATGAAAGTGAATGTAATGAACTCAACAGGGATGAAATATTTAATACATATGATGTAATGTAGGTAATGAGAAATTTTTCCTACCATTTTAAACATTTAAAAAATGTTTGTGTAGTTTTGATGTAATAAATGAAAGAGGACCTTACTGCACATGTATGAAAAAAAAACTCTGTGTGTGTGGTTACTCAGTTAGCAGGGAGTTGCCAATATAATTTTGTACATTTATTTAAATGTTAGCAACTTTTATATATCAATTTCTTCATCAAAGTAGCTTAATAAATTAATTAACTCTTTGAGACCTAACAACCGTTTTACCAGTGGTAGAGAAAAATGATGTAATGCCCAGCTACCAGTTGAATGCTTGGTAAACACTTGTAACTATTTATATATCTGCCATGAAACATTACATATCAATTATTTGCTAATTTTGACTCAGGAGCTCAGACAGAAAAGTTAAAATTGATCAAGAACACAGAGCTGAAAGTGTTAAGAAAGAATTGCAATATGGCGTTTTTACTGAAGATGTAATTTTGTTTTTGTAGATAAAAGTGTGCAAATCTTTAATAAAATCAAATTTTCAGCTACATATTTCAAAATTAAAGCAAAATTATGATAAAAAATGATTGTTAGCATTTTCAAAATGTTTTGAAGAATCAATTAAATTTCTGCAATTATATGAAACCACAAATGAATAGTTTTCTTTTTATCCAGCTATGGGTTAAATAGTAGGGTATACTAGGCTCTCTACACTTGAGCTAGTCCAAGAGAAGGAAAATTTCAAGCCATGGTAAAGCAACTAATCTGCTATTTTTCCAAAGAATGCTTCATAATTCACAGATAATAAAGAAAAAGGAATCTGTGGAGAACCATAATTGTTTACATCTTGATATAAGATGGCTTTCTAAAATAAAATCTTGCTGTAGATAATGGTAATGTTATTATTAGTTGTTTTGTTATAAGGAAACATTTGGCATTCACTGACCGAGTAGCTTGTACTACTGTTGGTTAAAATTTATCAAATCTTTCTCTTAGGTTTTTCAAGTCAAGTAGCTGTTATTGTTCTTCCAAATATTGATAGAGGTTTCCTTTTATACCATTTTATTTGAAGTAGTGTGGAATGTCAACATCATGATCATGTCATTATTTTCTCTTCATGATACATGCGATACCCATTTTAGCTGTTGTTACTGTTGAAAGTCGTCAAGTGATGTGGTTTCTGTTTATTTGGTACAGTTCTTTGTTTGTAATTCTGTTGCGCCAGCCCATAATGTTCACCAAAGAATAGTCCTTACTAAGACCTCCATGCTTCATTCAGTCATAGTTATTTTTAACTATTGATTTTGGAAAGTATTTGTATACAGCTGACAATTTAAACATATTAAGAGGTTAATATTATATATATATATATATATATTATAATACCGTTTCAGTTAATTCCCTTTAGTAACTAAATTCTGCGTTTTTGTTCATCTCTGCTGTAGCCACGTAGTGAATTCACAACTCTTTTATCCACATGGCCAAGTGGATAAAAGCATTGGTTGAATAATCCAAAAAGTGACTTGATCCAAAGAGTTTTGAGTTCAATACCAGGCCACAGTATAGGTGAAAAAAAACTTGGAGAGTTGGTGTACTAAAGGGAATTAACTGAAACTGAGATATCCCAAAAAAAAAAAAAAAAAAGGCATGGCATGTGGAATTAGAACAATCTACCCTAAAGGGTTTGGTTCAAAATTTCAATGTATATCACCTGAAGACAGTTGGAGTGTACAACAGTCAAAACATTGTGAATATGGTAATAAAGATGAGGAAAATAATAATCTGAATGATGTAAATAGTTACAATACTTCATCTCAGAAATATAAACAGATATCATAAATGTTTATTTTACAATCTTTTTTTCAATAAAACTGCTGAATGTTATACTATGAGCTGAAGTCCGTATTTATGCCAAGTAAGAGTAGAAGACTGGTTAAAATGACAGTCAAACAATTCCTTCATATTGATAGTAATTAAAAACAAAGCAGAATCAAATTTGCTTCATGCAACACACACCAAAGAGAAATAAATGATTAAATATGACTGAAAAAAACGTTTATTTTACAATCTTTTTTGTCAATGAAAAATTATATTATTGTTATTATTCCCATTTATTTTCCCTCACACTAGTTTTTCTTTTTTCTTTCTTTTTTGGGGTTTACAGTTACTGTTAGAAATTATTACAATAATTTGTATTGTAAATAAAAACAAAACACATGAAATTTGTTTCTGATAAGTTTACTAGAAAAATAATTTAAAGTAGAAACTATATTTTAAATGACATTGTTCTGTGAAATTACTTTTTCAAAATACACAAATATTTTTCTTATCCAAAAATTAATAACAAAGTTAAATTATAGTCTCAAACTGAATGGTTACAAATGGTAATTGTGACTATAAAAGATATTTTTATATAAGAGAAAAAAGGTAGAACTTCCTTTTCTTGATTATAAAACAATCTTTTTATATTAAACTATTTCCCTTGAGTCCAATAATTATGCATTCCAATTTCAAAGCACCACATGAAAATATATTCAACCAAGACATAAACAAATTCTTCTCAATTATATATCAAGATATACATCAGTTGGCAAGTAAAGAACAGAAGAAAATATTTTTTTTCATTTTATTCAAAAATATTGTAAAAAGAAAATAGAGACATGATGAAATAAAGAAATTTTGCCAATAATTTTCTTGTCTCATTAGAAATTAGGCAATTAGAGGTCAAGAAGAGAAAAAGTCCTTGCGTATTGCTATATGAAAATCAGCCATTTTCCATTGCTGACCCCAGAACACTGAGATTTCTAAGATGGAGTTTAAATGAAGAAAAAAATTGAAATTGGATACACAATGATGCTCTTAAAAACAGTGAATCTACACCAATCGATGAATCAATTTCTTTGATTCCCTCTCATTATGCATTTAGCCATCAATTCCAAACACGTTTCATTAAAAATAACTGATAAGATGATTCTGTTAAAGTTTTATTCTATTTTTCTCATATGTGAACAAAAGATTACATTTTGAACTTAGTCTATGTAGAAATACTCCAAGGCTTACAGCGACATCACATTCAAACACTGGTTACAGTGCGACCACAAGTTAAGCAACATTGAGCCTGGACAGTACCAAGATGGGTGACCACTTGGGAATTCTAGGTGCTGTAAGCTTGGATGTGCGGATGATGTAATGGATAATGACTCAGAATTATTAATCTGAGAGCTGAGTTCCAATTCCAATTCTGTTTATTATATTCACCTATGTGCAAATACCCTTGAGAAAAGTATGAATCTACCCTTTCTTCTGCCTCAGCTATGGGTTAATTAGTAAGACTTGTAAGACTAAATCATTATTATCTCCAAAAAACAAAACAAAAAAAATTCTTAGAATCTAAAAATGTTTTCTGGCTTTAAAGTGGTTGATAAGTCATAGAAAATGAATCAATCAGAATTAATAATCCAAATAATAGTTCATTTTGAGCACGTTTGGTTAATCAATTTACGATTTTCAAGGATTTTGGATGTGAGATTGTAAATAGCGCATAAGTCCTCAAGGACACATGGCACAGTGGATAAAGGCGTTGGTTAGATCCAGTGACAGACCCAAAGAAGGTGAGTTCAATTCCTGGTTAAGGCAGTGGAGAACTTTCAGAGGGAAAATTAGCAGGAGATAACTGACATCCATCAAACATGGCATGTGGAACTAGAACAGTCTACCCCAGTGATCGAAATAAAGGGTTCAGTTCGAAATTCCAACCACCTGAAGAAGGCCGGAGCGTACAACAGCCGAAACGTTGTGACAAATATGGCGACAAAGATGAGGACAATAGTCCGACTAATGTAAATACTGTAGCGCATAAGTAACCAAAAAAGAGACATTTTTCATTCTTGAATACAGTCAGTACATTATGGCCATGTTCAGAATTGATGTTATTAAGGGATGATTTCTAGTTTTTTTGTTACATTTATTTTCTTATTTTATTTATCCTTATATTTTTTAAAAAAAATTATTCTTATTTATTGAGACTTTTTACAATTAAACTCAATTTTTTTCAGTCAGTATGCTACATATTAAATTTAGTAAGTTTTTGTGTTGGCTTAAATGGATCAGTCATTTTGATAAGTGAGTAGTCGGACAAAAAAAAAAAAAAAAAAAAAAAAATATACCATATATATATATATATATATATACATATATATATATACACACACACACACAGGGTGTGATGGGTAAATTGTTGCCATATTATATTTTTAATTTCACACATGTGTGTTGTTTTGTTGATTTTGTCAACTGCAGAGTATAGTAGGTTCAGTTGGGCACCATCTGTGAGAAAAAGAGCCCCATGACGCAAATCACTCCACCAGAAATTTATAAATAGCATACTGTACTGCTTGGCATTCACACTGGAAGTTCCAATACAAAAATTTCAAAGTGTTTGGGTGTCAATCTGGCGACAGTGCAGTGGATTCAAAAAGAGTTAGATGAGTTTAATAGTGATTACAAAGGTGTAGCAGCTCAGAGGTGAGGGCCTTAAACTCAACATAGAGCACTACAAGTACCTTGAAGAGGTAGTGCTGCCCTGGGTCAAGAGGGTGGCTGTTGGAATACCCTATGTCTAGCAACAGGACTCTTCACCATGCCACACAAGCAGGAGAACCCAGTCATGGCTCTCAGACAATTTTTGCAAGCACATCACCCCTTACATCTGGCCACTTAACTCCTGAGACTGCAACCCCCTTGATTATATGTGTGGGGTATAGTTGAGTGAGATACCAAGAAAACTCCTTGAAACACCAAAGATAAACTGAAGGCAAGGATTATGGAATCATTCATCAACTTAAACAAGGAGACCGTCCAGAAGAGTTGCAAGAGATTCTGAAGTCATCTGGAGGCCGTTGTTGAAGTCAACGATGATTTCATTGAATAAATTTACTCTTTAGTATTTCATTATATTTTTGTGTAATTTAGTCGACAATTTATCCATCGCATCATATATATATACACACACACACTTGGGATGTCTATCTGTCTGGAAAGTTTCCATCCCTTATAAATATCTTCAGAATCAGTTGCATAGGTTTTATGTTACTGGGTAACCAATCAGAAGAAACCTTACTGTGCATACTTGAAGTGAAGAGACACTCTTCTATGGGGTTACTCAATCAGCAGCAAGATGCCATTGAATGAGCTTGTGTTCTGATTGCTGCATTCACAATGGATTATTAAGTAGCTAAGCAAAGTCTCATGCAGGTTTTTTTAGTAAAACTTCCCATAAGGCAGAGCTTTCCTCTTGTCAACAGTTGAGATTTGCCCCTTTTGTGTCTTCTGGCTATCACCAGTGAAAAGAGGAGAGTGTGAGCGAGATTAAGGAAACTGTGACGAGGCAGGTGATAGTGATCCCAAAAGAAGACTTTGCAGATTGTTTTGAAAAGGTTTAGGTTAAATGTATAAAGTATTAAGAAGAGTACTCTTAAAGTGAACTTAGGTGCTATTGCCTAGGTAGGATTTTTTTATTAGTATTAAGTGAACGAATCATTTCTGAACAGACCCCATATGCACACATCAAGGCACATAGTTTCACATATGTGATGTTGTTCTTTCTTTAATCAATTTGGGAAAATGATTATCTATATTTGTTGTTATTTTATTTCTACTTTTAAGAGCAGAAAAGATGAAAGCAAATTTTCATGTGATGTCACTTGGCCAATTTCCAACTTTTTTCAGTACCATCGTTGGTGAACAACTTACATATTTTCTCCTGATGCACTTTCTTGGTGTCTCTCTTGAAACAAATAAATCAAGATGACTTAAAATTTGTGTATCCAAAATGAATAGAAACACAGCCACAAAAGTCAATAAGAGTTTCTAATCTGCCACTCCACCGAGTTACCTTTGCCTTGAACTTGAAACCTAACCTCTCCTTTTGATAGACAAGTCAAGCAACTGCTGTATATTCCATCATCGTGCTAAAAGCAATCTGATTTTACTTTCTTTGCCTTTTCTTCTTGTAGCTTCATTTTTCTCTTGGTGTAAATGTTTAAGGCAGGGGTGTGATACGTGCAGTGACTTCCCTCTTCTAACTCCAAAGTAAACGTACATTTTATAAATAGAATCGAAAAAAAATATTGCTCAAGAAGAACAGCAAAAGAAGAAAAAAAAAAAATCAATTCTTTACATCAAAAGCGAAAGCAGATTTCCTAAATAAAAACTTTCCTCATGCAAAATTGAATTAAAGTCCTTCACTGAAAAAATTCCAGGGGCACTTTCAGTGGTTTATGAACAATACTGACTGTTCACTCTGAAGTCCTTTATTCAAATCATTACTTATGGATGAAAAATGCTATCAGATTTACATTCATTGAAGACTCGATTGACTTCCTTAATTCCAAGAATGGTCTGGGAAACATCAATGACTTGTCAGCAGTATCAAAAGTTCATCATGATGTTTTTGAATGAGGTAAAGACTCTCAACATAATTGTCCAAGCAGAAGAGATGTTATTTTCATAACAGAAGAATTGAAAATCTTAAAATGCTATTACATTTATTACCCTTGAAACTTAGCTGCAAATTATTTGCAAAAAATCACTCACTTGAGTAATAAGCAGGATTTCTGTTCATGTGTTGTTTTTCAAATTGAATCATAAATAGATGGAATACACCCAACAAATTGTCAACGATTTACCTTGACACACACATAAGATTATCTTCTTTAATGGCTCTCTCTCTCTCTCTATATATATATATATAAGTAGAATTAATACAAGTAAAAGGTTTGTGACTCAGCTGATTGATGTTACCTTCAGTATCATGGCTCCAGAGTTTTGTACATGTACCCTTCAAGAATCACTCACATTAGGGTGTGTCAGCAATTGACTGCTTATACTTCTTGCTTTTTCTTTTTTATATGCACTTTCCATTGGTGCAAGTTTTCTTTTACATTGTGTGTGTGTATGTGTTTACCCATGTGACTGTCTGTGCATCTGTACATACGTTTAGAATGTCACGATTGTCATTCTGGCATTTTTCACTTTACACTCCTTAACCTTTTTACATTTTTTCTTTTTTCCTCTTCTCATTTTCTAGACATGTACTGTCATTGATAATTAAGTATAAAAAACATTTTTTCAATCACAGATCCACTTTGGAAACAAATTCTTTTAAAAACCAATCTAAAATTTGATTGAAGAAAAACTATAGATATAAAAAATAATGCAAAATGTAAATTAAACTAGTATTTATTAGATATGTGCAAAAGTGCCCAGCATTGTTTTGTTTGAAAACTAGAAATTTAACATTCAATAGGAAATAGGATTTATCTTCTTTTTTTTTTCTTTTTTTTTTTTTTTTAAAATACTGGAAACTTTTGCCAATACATAATTTACATAAAATTTATATACTTATATCATCCTGTATTCTTGCATACAAAAGATCATAATGAGAGTGAATACTATTCTACAGTAGATTATTCTATAGGTTTGACACCTACTAACAACTATAGCAAGAGCTGTAGACTAACTGAATGAATCAAATATTGTTCCACCGTGTTCCATACATGTTTAATGAAGGACAAGTCAGATTAAATTTTTAACCATTTTGAAAATATGTCAAATAATCCAAGCAATGTTTAATTTTGGAACAACATTTTGCCTTTATTTTGTAAAAATGGCAGTAGAATGTACAACATCTTATTTGAAAATTGGAAAAATAACAAAAATTAAACAGACATTGTTGGTTGAATTTAACAAAACTTGACTATATATATATATATATATATATATATATATATATATAAATATTGTATTTATAAAAAGAATGTATAAACATAAAAATGTCTTAATATATATATATATATATATATAAAATTGTGTATTTAGGCAGCAATCCCTCTTTTATACAAGTTTCATGAAAGGTACTGCGGTTAAGCTTTTTATTTAATTTTTCTGGATGTTTATTCTGGATATAAAGTGTGTAAAATGTGTTCAGATATATAAAACACTCAGGCAATTTTTATGCGTTTTTTTGTCTGGAATAGTAAAAACTTATATGAACACAAGAAAAAAATTAAATAAAAAGCTTAACTGCAGTACCATGTTAGTTGTCTTTAATGAAACATTATATATATATATATATATATATATAGAGAGAGAGAGAGAGAGAGAGAGGGGTGATGAAAAAACTTTGGATCAAACCAAGAAATTCTTTGAAATAGGAAAAAAATGATTTTGATTATTTTGTCAGATTCTGGCAAGTGAAAACTTTATCAGCATCCTCTTGTAAATGGAAGCACTCCCACACACACTTTATATATATATATATATATATATATATATATATATATATATACACACACACACACATATATATATATACAAACATAGATACATATATCAGTATCTTAGTATGTTATCTTAGTAAGTTTCCTTTTATAGTAAACATGCTTGAACTTTGCAACAAATGGAAGAATCAAAAGCAAACCTCGTGGCCTCCAGTTCAATATTCATACAAAAAAAAAAAACTAAAAGAAATATTAATGAAAATAAATAACAAAACCATATTTACAGAAAAGAAATAAGTGTTTTTTTTTCTTTATTAAAAATATTTTTCTTAATTTGTAACATTTTAAGATCTTTTCAGTTTGGGCAACTCCACTAAAATATACGTTCTCTTTGTGAAATGACATCAAAAGTTATTGATCTTCAGTTGATGTCAAAATAAAGAAATAAAAAAACATAAAACTGATATATAAATTCTACATAAATTTTTCTAATGAAAGACTTTCCATTGTTATACATATGTATGTATGTATGTATGCATGCATGTGTGCTGATAGAAAATATTCAAGTTGTGTCATTAACAGCATAAAAGATGAAGATGGCAGACACAAAAACAAAAAAAAAAACTCTTAGACAATGTAGTAAAGGAAAGCAAGAAGAAAAGACTAACAAAAAGAACACAGAATAGGATGGTTGTCAGTACACATCCACAGTTTGAGAGCTATACATTTTGTGGGATGTCAAAATCAAGCAAGGGTAGAAATTTAACTATCTGGTTAGTGTAGATGAGATAAAATGAGAGAGAAAATGGATATTCAAGTGATATAAGGAATCACAAAAATGCCTTTCTGAAACTAAGTATTAAGAAAGAAAGAGAGAGAGGAAAACAGCCTTAAATACAAAGATTAATTGATTTTTTTATGGTTTGTCAAACTTTTATTTAAAGCCAGAGAATATTTTTAGATTGGAAGAATTTTATTTTGGAGATAATGATTTACTAATACAAATCCTATGAGTTAAGACATAACTAGGGTATATAAGAGGTGATTTCATAGCTTTTTCAAGAGTATTTATAAATAAATAAATGTAACAAACACAACTGGAATTGGATCTCTGCTTTCTAATTTCCAATTCAGAGCTGTTATCTATTGCACTAACCATACATCCACACTTATGTAATGGATATTCCCAAATGAGTGATGAACTTTTATGTAATATCTAATTACCAGGTGTTGTAAGCTAAGATGAGAGCGGCTGGTGTAAAGCTGGCTCGGGATTATTAATTGGAGAGAGAGCCAAGTTTCAGTTGGGTTTGATATATTCACTTATGTGAAAATATACTTGAGAAAGCTATGAATCCACCTTTTCTCTCCAGCTATGGGTTAATTAGTAAAACTTGTATCACTAAATCATTATTATCTTCCCTGCAAAAATTCTTACAATCTAAAAATATTTTCTGGCTTTAAATAACCTGCAAAGGGTTGATAAGTCATAGAAAATGAATGACTCAATCAATGAAATACTGATGAGCTACACAGGTGTGTGTATTTTAGATTATTTACATTCTCTGGAATCAAAATGCATAGAAGCTACCATGACCACAAAGTGACGGATCAGTTTATATATTGATTATAATATAAAATTGCTCGCTTACTTTATATTCACATTATAATTTCTTGTTTATCAGACACTGATTAGGTATGACTACACCTCTTCTCCCCCAGCTATGGGTTAATTAGTAGAACTTGTGTCACAAAATCATTATTATCTCAAAAAAAAATTCTTACAATTTAAAAATATTTTCTGACTTTAAATAACCTGCAACGATAGAAAATGAATCAATCAATGTAATATCTAATCTCCTATATGGCAGTGAGTGTTGAACAATCTCTTCTCAGAGGAAGAAATGACTTGAAGGAATAAAGATGTGCTTCTACTGACAAATGCTGAGAAGACCCTTGACTGAACCTCTTACCTTTCCTGCTTGACCTTCTTTTTTCTAAAATCTTACCTTTTTGACTTTTTCTCATTAGTTCCTGTTTAATGTTATAATATAGGATTCATGTTCTTTTGTTGTACAAGCATCAAAGGTTCCACTTAGGATCCTAAGTGGAGACTTTGATGCGTGTACAAAAAAGCAAAATAATGGTACAGGTTCCTATCATTATAGAAGTTATAGCAAAAAAGACCATAATGATAATAATACTACTAACTATAATTATGATAGATTACTATTTTATATATATATATATATATATACACACACACGCACACACACTCACAAGTATAGGATTTGTGAGGATGGAATAAATTGCAATAACCAAAAATACTATTCTTAAAAGAGTGCTCAATACAGAGTAGAGCAAATATTATTTATACAAAAATTATAAACATAACTACAAAAATAGCCATTTTGTTTCAACACTTCTGGTGTCTTATCAAGTGATGGTGTTGAATCCACCAGAAGTGTTGAAACAAAATGGCTGTTTTTGTAGTGATGTCATAACATGTTTATGTTATAATTTTTTAATAATATATATATATATATATATATATACACACATACCCACACTGTACATACTTGTGTATCATGTGACTTTTGAAGACTTAATTTTGAAGCTAATTTTAAGGGAGTTACATCATATATGAGATATAAAATTAGCATATATACTGCTGACGTTGCTTATGCCATTGACTAAACTATAAATCCATTTATTGTAGTCAAATTAGCTTAAAAAATAAGGTCTTCAAAGATTGCATGATATGCAAGTATATATATATATATATATATATATATATAAAAACAGAAAAAATATATACTAATCCCTGAGTGAAACTGAAATTATTTTGTTTGTCCTCTCAATTTCCTTATCTAAATGTGGAACTTGTAAATCCACCACAAAAGTTGTCCATCTCTTAGTTGTGTTCCACTTAAGATGCCTTCGCAAAATTCTAAAGGTGTCATGGAGAGATAGAATCAGGAATGAGGAAGTGCCAATTCTAGAAACCTTAGTGATGACAGATAGGCAGATACAGTTCTCCAGCCATATCTTTGACAGACAGCCAGCCAGCCAAAGTTACTCTAAACTAAATGACTTCATGGCTGATGAAGGAAGAAGGAGTTGTCCTAAAATGATATGGTGCACTACAATTAAAGAAGAACTGAGAAAAAGAAACACCAAGTGGTTCCAGGTTTCATGATTTGCCCAAGATTAAACTAATTGTAAGTTAATTGTAGCCCTTGGCTGTGCAATAGCTGGCAGAAACATAGCAGAGAGATAAGGATACTGAAGATCGCAAAAGTGTGAAACTTAAGCTCACAAACAACTCTCCATGCAACTGCATATATATATATATATATATATAAAAGTAAAAGTTTGTCAATTAGCTGATTGATGTTACCTTAAGCATCCCAACTCCAGAGTTTCATAGACGGACATATCCATCCACTCTTCAGAGACTATCAGCAATCTACTTATATATATACACACACACACATACAGACTCCCAAGTATAGGATTGGTGTAAATGGAATATAATTCCAATAACCAAAAATGCTATTCTTCAATGAGTGCTCAATACAGAGTAGAGCAAATATTATTTATTCTAACATTATAATATAAACATGTATTAACATAACTACAAAAATAACCATTTTGTTTTAACACTTCTGGTGGATTCAACACCATCACTTGATAAGACACCAGAAGTGTTGAAACAAAATGGCTATTTTTGTAGTTATGTTAACAGATGTTTATATTATAATTTTTGTATAAATAATATGTATGTATATTGAAAATAATTAATAATTGCATTGGTTGTAGCCTCAATAAAAATAACAGTAATACTAGAGATATGACTGCTAATAATTTTGATAATTCTGATCCCTGTCATTACCAAAATTTTCTCTGGTAATTAAACTCTAATGTGACCTCTGACCTCTGGACATGAATGGTTTCTTTACTGGTAATTTTATAAAAAAGATCAAATTCTATTCTACTGGTCAGAGAAATGTCAGCATGTATTTTTATTTTCAGCCAGCCAATTGGAACTGGAATCTGGATCAAGTGGGTCAATATTTGCAGTTTTCTAACCAGTATCAATCGGATCAGGATTGATTTGGTTGGATCAAAGGGATCTGATTCTAGTTGAATGGTCTTCATTGGGATTTGATTTCATCAATGTTATTTAATCATGGAAACTCAGAAAACCATTGCAAAGATAAAAAGAAAAACCAACAAACTCCACAAAGATCATCAATATGTCAAAATATGCGCAGAAGTGAATCTGCAGTTGGGTTCCCAGAGTCTCCACAGAATTACATTAAGACAAAAAAGATCTGATCAATTTTAAAACTTAATTTTGGTACTGAACATGGTATTAATTCCAACAAAAATGTTTTAACATCTCAAATATGGTAAAATCTTTTATCAAATATTTTAGGATTTTCTTGTCAAAGAAAGTGTCTGGGAATAGGAATTTTATATTTATGAATGAAAAAAAAAAATCTTGACAAAGAAAAAAAGGACTCGGTAGATATACTTTCTTTGAATTAATTGTAAAATGTGAGTCGAGGAAAAACAGAATTCTTGAAATGTGTAAGTAAGTAAATTAGTCTTATTTGTCAAGAATTTAAATTTTCTCCTTATAACAAATTCAAAGAAAGCTAGCCCAACAAATGATGCAGTGAGTTTAAAAGGAAATTAAATTTCAGATTTTAATCCAAGTTATTATATTTAAAAAGAATAAATGGAGTGAACCAAAAATTTGTTAATTTTGGTTTTAGACTTTAGAAATATTTTATTGCCAAGATCAGTTTCCAATTTACATAAATTGTTATTTAGAAGCAGGGAACTGAGAGACACTTACCAGAAATTACTCATAAATAGATTTATTTTGTAGATTATGTTTTCCTTAATTCCTGACCATTGACAGTCCCTTTCTAATTTGCACTGCCTTTTTATAGTTAAATCATTAGTAATGCATTTACATTATAAAAGCTTTTTTTTTGTAAGGTTGCAAAGGGTGATTATCTCGCTTTGGGTAAGATGAAGTCACAAGAGTCATGTGATGGCCAGTGAGTGACATCAGTTTCTGGGGTGACCAACCCCAGTTCTTATGTAGACTGCGGATAAGCAAGACGTTTGACTATGGCAGTGTAGAGAAGAAAATAGAAACAATATACTCACACCCAAGATCCTTGAGGACACACTAGTAAATATTACAAGCAAAAACCTTTTGCTTCTCATCCTTTCACACTGTTTGTTATATTCATATGCTATAATTTCTCTGTGTAGGATAAAAAGTGACACACACACATGTGTGTGTGTGTGTGTGTGTGTATAAATTATTTTCAGAGTGTATATATAAAGGAATGAAATGAATAAAAAGAAACAAAAAGAAAATCTATTCTCAGCCAACATGTTTCATCCTTTGAGGGACTTTATCAAGGCAAATGTAGAATTTATTTTGTTGCACATCTTTATATACAAGAGCAAGGATGTCCTTAGTTTATCAAGGCTTTAAATTTCATAAACCAATGACGTCTTTGCTCTTGTATGAATATATATATATATATATATATATATATATATATATATATATATATACACACATACATGTATCAAAATAAATCCTACATTTGCATTGATAAAGTCCCTCACAGGATGAAACATGTTGGCTAAGAATAGTTTTTCCTCTTGTCTTCATATATATATATATATATATATATATATATATATATATATATATATATATGAAATTTCTTTTGTATGGCATAGCAATATTAAAAAATCTCTTTGAGATTAATGCATGTTTTTAATTTCTTTCTTTCAGCTATTCTGTTCAATCTGTCGTAATAAAAGGTGTCAGTATATCATAGATATAGTAATATCTATGATGGGGAAATACAAACTGGAAATATTCACTCTTTCCTAGTTCTCTCCTCCTCACAATTTCTTTATTCTGTTTGTTAATAATACTTAATTCCTAATCAGTAAAAATGCCTTTCTTCCTGATTTACAATTCATTATATGTGCACTGAATGCTGAAAATTGATAAAATTATTTTTAGGAAAAATTTACAAAAACTAATGTCAAATCCCAAATTCTTTGATTTTATCTTTCTTACATTTTTCTCGTTTTGATTGTGTTTATTTTGTTATGCAAAGATTTTAGCTTGGAAGAGCATGAATATTTTGTTGTTAGAGTTGTACCAATTTTCAATATTTGGGTAGAAAAAATATCAAAAGAAAAAAAAAGTAACACAAAACAGAAAAGAAACAAGTTGACATTTGAATTCCTTTTGGATGTGTTTTTTTTTTCTTTTTTTGCAAAATTCTCCCAAAGAAATATTACAAAACAATATCTGAAGAGGGGGAGTAAAGTGAGAAAGAATAAAGAGCGAGATTTTCACCTGTACAAAGGACAGGAAGTGGGTGGAGTTGAATAGTCACTTGGGGATGTCAAAATTTCTTACTTTTACCTTCTTTCTTAATATTCATCTGATTTTGTTTCTTATACAAAGAACAAATCATCTTTGGATTTATTTCTGCACATTTCAATTCTCATTTATGATTTCTAACATTCACTTTCTACCTTTAGATCTGGCACAAGGCCACAGAAGCCAATGTGATTGATCTGTGAAAGTAACTTCTTTAATATAACTCTATAGCTGACATGTTGGTAGCATTTTGTCTAAAGTGAAAGTTTTAAATGGACTAAAGTTACATGGACTGATTTTAACAGATTTAAAACACAAGTAGTTTTGGGAAAACAAATATCTTTGTGGAAAGATTCAGGGCAAACTAAATCATGGTGATTTTCTTTTCAGGATCTTGCATGCAAACAGAACCCTCCATCATATTCCATAAAGGCATGATTGGGATCATGTTGGGTGAATTAGAATTCATGAAGACATTACATTCACTTATGTGCTAATACTCTTGGGAAAGGTATAAATCCTCTTCTATGCTATGGGTAAATAGCAGGATAAACCAGGTTCTATAGCCTTGGATGGCAACTAGTTTACTGCAGCAAGAAATGGCAACCTACTGCAGGAAAAAATCTGCTTCATCAGTATATATTGAAAGATACATGATTGTCTAAGTGTGTATCACACATGGCACATAACTGAAGACATGTATTCATTTCATTTATATACCAAATGTACATTGTCATGTCAAAAGTCATGTAATAGGTTCTTAGCATCATGTAGGATTGCCTGGCAGAGTTTCTGGCAGAGCATAGCATCAATTCCTCAAGTGGACAGAAGACTTATGAAGAGATGTGGAGTCATGATGTCTTGATAGGTGTACATGACTTCCTGATATTTCTATTTTGATCTTGCATGCAAACAGACACTCTTCCCACCATGTTAAGTTAGGAAAAAAGTTTGGCTTCAGGTGAGAAAAAAAATCATAACAAAAATCAGTAATATTTTCATTTATTGCTTTAGAGTAATGAAAGTTATATTAAATTTAGTAATAAAATAATATGTTAAAGTAATTGTTGACAGTAAAATTCATATGTAATGTATAGTAATGATCTTACTTTTTCTTGTCAAATTTATGAAACCTGAAATCATAAAAGGCATATATTACTCACAATGACATGCAAAAAGACATGGGACAGGTGCCTTGTACTATAAATGACCCAGTCTAGCCAGCAAAAATATAACAACCTGATGTGGTATTGATTCCACAAGTGGTCAGAACACTGGAGAGTTGACTTGTACCACCTTGATAGCTGTCCATAGCTGACAAATTGACCATGGTGAGATTCGAACCCGGGTCTCATGGTCAGAATGTGAATGTTCTAACTACTCAGCCACATGCCCACTTTAGTCTGATGAAGTCCTAAATGACAAAACACATCACACAAAAACTGTTTCCACTTTGCCATGGTTTTTTCCCCTAAAATTGTTCTTGATATATAAAAATGTATATATCGTTTTCCTATACTGCTAACCTACAACTTTTGGCCCATCGTTGTAATATATTAAGATAATGCTATGATTATTTTGAAGTTTAGTGATTGGTTGGAAGAAACTGAATAATTATAAGTTGTGTTCATTTGAAATGAAAACAAGAAAAATGTCATGTGAATTTGAGAAGAGGAAAAAAAATAATTTCGAAGTTGGCATGAGACAAAATTTCAGAAAGAAGTGAAAATTTCTCAAAAAGAAGTTTTTCATTGTTAAACTGAGATTTAATCATACTTATTATAAAACCCAGGTTGTGTGTGTGTGAGTGTGTCTGTACGTCTGTACTGTATATATTGGATTGGATTTCCTACATTTTTCAACCGATTTCAACAAAACTTCACAGTACTACGTAAAATTACCTTGTGGTGGTTTTGACAGTGCCAAAAATTGGAAAAACACAATTGTTTTTGCACAAAATCATTTTGAAAACACGATTAAGAGTCATCGCTTTTGTGAAATGAAAGGGGGACAACTCATATCAAGTTATAAAACCCAGGTTGTTTGTGTGTGTGTGTGTGTGTGTGTGTTCATTTATATATGGGATCAGATTTCCTATGTTTTTCAACTGATTTCAACAAAACTTCACTTTTATTTTGGCAGGTAGTGTTTCTTATTCTCTTGCACACTTTTTTCTTTATTTTTACATTCAGAATGCTTTAAAAATTCCATTTACAAGACAATTGTTTATAATAAAAGTCTATTCAATCGGTAGACTCAAAACAATTGAAAACAATGTTTTTGTTTGAGTTTGGGTTTGACCAATTCGTGAAAAAAAAAAAAACAATACAAAACAAACAAAAAAAAAAACTAATTAAGACATGTGTCTCATCAACCTAAACAATAATCTTTAATTTTAGTATTCAGTTTTTATGATGGTCGATACTTGATCTATCTCTTATTGTTATTTACATCCCCGGCAACACCGGGCTCTACTGCTAGTCAGCATTAAACCTATTTTTTCTTCTTCCTTTATTTTTGAATGTCAAAGAAATGAAGAGAAGAGAAAAAAGGGAAAAACAGAAGAAAAATCACAATATATTTAATGTGGAAAAAAAATCTCTGACAATTAAAAATAAAAACCTTTCATTATTTTTTAGTTTAGTTTGAAAAAAACAAAAAAAACAAACATTTTCTACATTCAATACACAAACACAATTCTATCTGACATTTTATTAAAACAGAATCTTTCTTTCTCTGGTTAAAATGAACTTGGTATAAAATTACCAATCTATAATCCAACAAATCTTTTAGAATTTACTCAAGCAAAAACAAACAAAAGACCCCACCCCCTTGACAAAGTAAACCCATTGATGGCAAAAAATGTTGAAATAAAAAGAAATGCAAACACTTCACAAACTGAAAACAAGTTTTAATTAAAATTTCAGCTCAAAAGCTACAATTTGTCCAAGTGAAAACCTAACTAAAATAAGTTGTCAGTTATCATTTCTCTATAACAAAATGCTATAATAATGCAAGTGTCATGTGCCTTCAGGACTAGTCATGACTCTCCACAGCTTTCTATCTTCAATATCTGTAAACTGTGACTTGCTATGATTGTTCTTGGGAAATATAGTTTCCCACTGTTTTTTTTTGTGGTTTTCAATTCAGATCGGCTCTTTTCTAAGATTGTTTGTCAACCAAGGCTAGCAATTTTGCCTTTCTATTTAACCCATAGCTTGAGGTGTAGTGAGGGGGGGATATATTGCCAAATTAGGAAACTACAAGTTGTTGGAGCAGTCATTAATCATGAGTGATTTTTATAAAACTTAAAACTTTAAACTATTTTCAGTCCATGTATTCTTTGATGATCAAACGCCACTATAGCCAAGAAAACACAATATCATTAACAAAACTGACTGATGAGTCTATCAAGTTCTTACCAAAATAATTCTTAAAGTACAGTTCAAAGGGGAGCTAAAAGCTACTGTATTTGCTGGCATATAAAATGCATATTTTATAAAAAAATTATGCAAAGGATGCAGTGTGTCCAAAATGCTAAGAGTTTGTCTATCAAAGATTAAATGGACAAGTCTGGGGCTTGAAGGAGTTGCAAAGTGTGGAATTAGCCAATCATAATTGTAAAAAATGTCACAAAAACTAGCAAAAAATTGTACATATCAACAACTTGTCACTAAACATTTTCGGAGATTTTTTTTTTTATATAAACCAAAATTCCTGAAATATTCAAGGCACTTGAAAAGAAAAAAAAAAATTACAGATTTTTATGTTGGATAAAATGAAATCATTAAAACTGAAAAATTAAAATCGGAAATGTTATGATAATAACACCAAAGATGAGGATATTAGTTTTAATGTAAGTAATAAAATTTACTGTTAAAAAATTAAAATTTCTTGTGGGTTTATCAGATAATGACAGATTATTTTTTTGAATATCCTTTGAGAAAATGTTTTAAGATTGACTGCATTTCAGATAATCTGCTAGGAAACTATTTTCAAACAAACATGTGATAGCAAAGACGAGGATATTAGTCTGAATATAAATAATAAAGTTTACTATTAAAAATTAAAACTTCTTGTTGTTCTTGTTTCTTGTTAGATAATGACACATTTTTAAAAATACAGTTTGAGAAAACATTTTAAGATTGACAGCATTTCTGATAATCTTTGCAAGGAAATTATTTTCATCAAACAAAAAACTGTTTTTTTCTATTTAATGTCCAAATTTGTAATTTAATTTCAAATTGTGCCAGAAATTTGACAATTATATAAAATAGATTATAATGTAAACTTTACTCATTAAACTATAC
This sequence comes from Acanthosepion pharaonis, assembly GCA_903632075.3. NCBI lineage: Eukaryota > Metazoa > Mollusca > Cephalopoda > Sepiida > Sepiidae > Acanthosepion > Acanthosepion pharaonis. Next base: position 53,592 of record CAHIKZ030000547.1, on the reverse strand, counting down.
ATATTATTTATCTTTTATATTTTTCAAATATCTCCTCTCCTAAAAGAATTGATTCTTTCTCAAACCAACTTATTTATTCACAACCATAAAATTTTTTAAACATTAAAGTCACAGTTTACAGATATTGAAGACAGAAAGCTGTGGAGAGTCATGACTAGTCCTGAAGGCACATGACACTTGCATTATTATAGCATTTTGTTATAGAGAAATGATGATAACTGACAACTTATTTTAGTTAGGTTTTCACTTGGACAAATTGACTTAAAAAATACCAGCAACAGAATTAATTTACATTTGTGTAACATGTAAAAATTTAAATCACTAAGTGTCCTCCATAGTTTTCCATTCCTTAACATCAAAAGATTTTCAAATATTTTAGAATATTCTCTAATTCAAATTTGAATGCATAAAGTTATGCTTTCTTCTCAATGTTACTTTTTTCTGTGTATATAATACAGGTTGCTAAATAAATTTTCTACATTTGCCTTGAAAAAATTCCTCAAAGAATGAAATGCATTGGCATAAAAGGTTTTCCTCTTGTTATTACTTTTATTAATATATATATATATATATAGATAATATTAGTGGTAAATATACACATACATATGCAAAATATATAAATACCCATACATGTATATTTTTGAATAAAAATTCCAAGAGGATAGAATCCAGGTAGAACTCAATGTCTAGGACAGAGTAAGGATATAATAAAGAAGGCTTAAACACTAATATTCCATGGTCATAATTTATTCCATTGGAATCGTAAATGATCAATTCATCAGACCTACAGATTCAAAAAAAAACAGAAAAAACAACTCCGGAAAAAAAAAGAATTTAGAGAGTGTAAGTATGAGGGTAACAGACTAGAGAAGGAGGGAGATTAAACCTTAACAGAGAGAATTTTAGGAGAGGTGAGGGAAGGGGTTTAAGTAAGAGAAATATGAATGTTGTCGGATATATATATATATATATATATATATATATATTGAAAGTAATTAAAAATAGTGCTGAACTATAAATAAAATCCATTAATTCCTTAGAAATTATTTTGTTTGCATTTTGGATAAAAAAATAAAGATAGCAGATATGGGCTTCAAGAGAAGAGAACAGGAGGTGGGCATTCCTTAAAAAGGATAATTGAGTTTGGCTTTATAACAAAGGCTCCCTGCAGCAAATTTGGTAATGGCATGTTTTGGCTAAAGGAGTAGTTTCTTTAATGGATATTAGGGGATACAGGTTTCATTTAGCACAGTTTTTAACAATGACTACAGTAGAAGAGTAGTGTAAAGCCATCCATGGTGGGGCATTTGCATCTTTGTCTAAGCTCTATGTCACATGGACTTTATTCTCTTCACAGCTCCTTGCTCCAGTGAAAACAGCAGTTCTCCACCCAACTCAATCTTGGGCAACTGCAACCAAATTTGCAACATTGATAGAAAATTCCATCATGGACATTTTACACTGGTTCTTGAAGTGAAGTTTGGTTCGTCCAATGTTACGCATGCTATTAGACAATTCCCTTTACAGTATCTGCTTGTCAATTCTGAAGTTATTCATGCATGCAACATGCCCAAGCCATCTGAGACGGTGAGAGAGAAGGATGAGATATAGTGACTGAATATCAGCTCTTTTGAGCACTTTTGTATCCACGACCCTATCTTGCGATTTCATTCTTAAAATATTTCTGAAACATTTCATGTGAAAACTAAAGTCCCCTTCTGACCAGCATTAACGGTCAACTGAAAAAGACAGAAATAAATCATAACAAATAGCTACAATTGAAAGAAAAGAGGAAAAGAAAGAAAAAAGCAAAAACTAAGGAATGAATGCAAAGTAGAAGGAAAAAAAAAAGAAAAAGACAAATAATCATAAAAACCCTACACATGCATACATCTATGCAGACAGGCAAATGCACATCTGCACAGACAAGCGTATGGCCACATGTGCGCAAATGCACACTTGAACATAAACAATATGTAAAAAATTGCATAAAATCAAGAAATAAAAGCTTGACCATTACTGATACTCACTGAAGAGAGGACAGACAGGTCCTTCTACAAAACGTTGGAATTGGAATGCTGCTGGTAGCATCAATCAGTTAAGTGACAGATTTTTACTTTATATATATATATATATTATTTATTTGAAAATTATAACATAAATATGTAATAAAATCACTACAAAAATAGCCATTTTGTTTCAACACTTCTGGTGTCTTATCAAGTGATGGTGTTGAATGTTGCTCTACTCTGTATTGAGCACTCTTTTAAGAATAGTATTTTTTGGTTATTGGGATTTATTCCACATACACCAATCCTATACTTGGATATATATATATATATATATATCTTATATTGAGCACTTAGTTGCCAGATGTTCTGTAAAATTTGATAATACGTTGAATTGCATAATTCGATGTATATTATTTGCTAGTATTAATAGCTAGCATTTTTATTTTATTTTATTCTCTCTCTTTTTTATATATATATATATATATATATATATATATATATATATGTGTGTGTGTGTGTGTGTGTGTGTGTGTGTGTTCTTTACTGCTCTTTTTATACATAGTCAAATGAGCAAAAGATTAAAGTGAAAAATTTTTAATTGGAAATTCTAAAAGTTGGAATTTATTTTTAAGGAAATTTAATACACAGATCAATTTAGATTTTCCCCAAGTGATAAGCTGTTTTCTTTTCAGTGTCAAATATTTTATCCAGGTCATCAGATTTCTTTGTAAGAAAACATAAAACAATGAGAAATAAAAGTGAAAGAGAAAGAAGAAGACAATTCACTTCATGAGAGTTTCTCAATAATTCAATCAGAAATTTGTTCTGAAAATGTTAATGTAATCGGGAGAATGAAATCAGAAATCAACTAAGACAGGAAAAGAATTCAATCAAGTTGGAGGAAAAATTTAAATCTAAAAAATACAAAATAGTCAATCGTTTTTAATTTTCCAATTTTGTCTTAATCATTAACCTGGATAATAAAAAGATAACGAAACAAATTTAAACTGGTTTCCCCTCAAAACTTGGAAGCTTTAATCAGGATCATTCTGCTTATTTTGTTATTGTCATTTTAAGAATTCGTCAAAGCATTTTGATCTAATTTTTTTGCATCATTGATCCAAATCGAAAATCAAGCCAAACTTGAGGAAATTGCTGAAGGTGTAAATCAAAGAATTAGCAAACATCACACGATTTCTTTCACTTGAATGATGTGCAAAAGACTTGCTTAATTTAAAAAAAAAAAAAAAAACGCTACTCATTACACTTTCATTATTAGCTCAATGGTAAAGCAAAAGGACTGTTGGTTTAGAGGTTCAACTGGGACATGGAAAATGAAACTGGCAAGCTGAGTTCAAATTCTCTCCAAGTTTGTTATAACACTTTAGCATAATTACTCTTGGGAAAGATAAGTATCCATTGCCTCTCCCCCATCTATGGGTTAAATACCAGGGTAGATTAGGCTCTCTTGCCTTCAGACAGCAACCAGTCTAGGAAATGGAGAACTCTGAATTAAAAAAAATCAGCCTCAAGGAGGATGTGCTCCATCAAGCTATCTTGCCTTTGATAGACCACAGCTGCTATGGCTGCTGTAGCCGTTATGTTCCTACAACCCAAAAGGGTTACAGAACATGTGACGGGAGTTCAAGAAAATATCAGATTAGTGTAAAAATAACATTTCTTTTGTGCAATCGATGAATGAAAACAAAATATGTTTTACTGTAAAAGTTTAATTAATAAAGTTATGATGCAAACGAAAAAATAGAATTTGTAAAAAATTTCCTTTGCTTTCGTCGTATGTCTTATAGAAGTATACAAACATGGTTATGGCTCTAGTTTTTCTTTCCAATGTACGAGCCAAATTTTGTAAATTGTGTATTTCTTGCTTTCTTTATCTAAATCATTTCACCCCATACAAGGCAATAAAGCCACTAAGACACAAGGGGGTTATTGAGTGTGAAAGAAAAAGAAAAAAGAGAAACATTAAAGAGGAAGAATAATAATAGAAGAGTCATCAAATGAATGGCGATTGACATTGTGTTAACATTTGGAAGATCAAAGATGGCGGGAAAACATGGAACTGGAAGAGTCCCTGGCGAAAGTGTAAGAAAAGAAACTTTCAGTATAGTGCCCACAGTTACGTCTAGCCAATTCAACTGTAAAATGATGAGACCTAGCTGCCAATCTAGTACTGTGCTTCATTTCATAAATGCATAGGTACCATAGCAAAGACCAATTACCATGAAAGTATTTATAGAGGAGCTACATTATGGTGGTAGGAAAGGGAATAAAGCTGAGATGCCAGGTCAGGACTAATAATATTATTGATTCTTCTTTGGATTTGATCAAGAATCTCTAAATATATAGCAGAAGCACCAGACCAGATTGTGGCAGTAATATTCAAAGTATTTAAAACCAAATATGTTACAGGAAGAGGATCTAGGTCATTTTAAGTATTCAATTATCAAGAAAATGTATATTAAATGTTGTCAAATAAATGAAACCCAAGTGAACAATGAGAAATGTCAGAACAGTTGTGAAAAACTGGATTCTATTTGCCTTTTTAAAATGTTTCCTGTTTCTTGCATTTACCCTTTCAGATTTTTGATATTGATTGACAAAGAATGAACAAATAGAAAGAACTGAACAACAGAGAAATGTCTTTCAAAGACATTTTCCCTCTTGAGGGATTCTTATTTAAAAACAACGGTGCATTAATCTGCAGAAAGATGAAGATGTAATTAGCAGGCTAACTGAATATAAAACATATGTGTGCTTCATATTTATAGAACAGGTGTTGTAAAAGCTTAAAGTCAGCACACCTGAAATCTGTGACCATAATATTCTCTCAAGATTCAGGGAAGAATAGTAAGAAAAGGCACCTCTTGATAATTCTACTCTTGGTTGGTTAGGGAAAATTAAAATTATTATTCTTAAAAGGTTCTTTTTTTAAATTTACTGATAGTTCACCTAATGCAAAGCCCAAGAGCCACTCAAGGGAGAGAGGTACTGAGTGAGATTTTGAAGTGGAGGAGTATTATTGTAGAATATTGGTTAGCTTGCCAGTGGCTTGACACACAAGTAGGCAAGTGTAGCCAAAGCTAAAAACTGACTTGAGTCATTTCATGGAGAAATATATGGGTGAATAAAGACCACTCATGCAAATGTATTGGGCAGGTCGATTCTAGCAAAATGGACCAACCTAACTGGTGTATTAGGCACTCTCCTATAAAATGAGGTAAAATCAGCTGGCTTGCTTTACAAGGAAACAGAAGAAGGCAGCCATGTTGGCAGGTAAGTCACTTGACTTCTACATCTCCCTCCTCTCCCCATTGCGGAAGCATATTGGCCGTTGGGGAGGAATCAGTTCCCTATTGCCTGGCTGATTGTATGGGAGTAGTCGGGATAGCACCCTGGGAATCCTGGTTCTTGATGGCTGTGATTAACTAGGGCCTGGGACGCGAGGTTATTTTGCAATGTAATGTCACCATTTCCCGACTCTTTGACAGATTGATGTGGTGTACACATATCTGTAATTGTTGGCTCAGGTGACACAGGCATGGCGCTTGGTATGGGGGTCTTGATTATGGGCGCTTCAAGTTTCTTTAGGAACCTACGGTTCCGCAGGGTTATTCTGCCTGATCCTGCAACTTTAATTCTCTATTGACGGTTGGCAAGCGTCTCTACTATTAAACTCAGCTATGTCCCATCGATGGCTATTTGGGTTTCAGAGAACAATTTGGGTTATGTGTTTATAATTGGCCTTGGACAGCCTCATCATCACAGTTGTATAACTGGATGTTGCTCTGTGCAGGGGGTGGGGGGGGGCATGTTTGTCATTTGTACAAATACCTCCCAGTCAATTCTGAACTTTCAGGTGCTGTGACGTCATCTCTGAATGGAGCTGGGGAGTTTGACTGCAGGGCCTTTGTGTAGCTGTCTGATGTCAAAAGCTGCTCCTTTGTTAGTTCAGGATAGCTAGGGGCATGTCCCATGGTTGTGACACCTAGTTCTTTAAGGATTTCCCGGTCTATCATAGAGAGGCTATCCTTGATAATGCTTTCTTTCACAAAAGATTCAGTATAGGTCCTGGCAGAGTCAGCAGGAATGCCAATTTTGATAAGGAGCTCTTGCCAATCATCAGATCCTGTTTGCAGCGCCATGTAGAATATTGGTTAGCTTGCCAGTGGTCTGACACACAAGTAGGCAAGTGTAGCCAAAGATGATGAGGAGGATAGATATTGGCTGACCTTGGACTTAAAACAGGAAACAAGGGATAAAATTCTACTCCTGTTCAAAAGACCAGGAGAGTGAGTGTATGTGTAAACCTGACAATAGGTAAACCTATCTACTCCTATTGTGGAAAATATAAATAAAAAAAAAAAAAAAAGTTTAGGCAGAGAGGTTAGAAGAATACAATTAAAATAGACTTTAGAAGAAACTGTAAACCAAATTCTAAACTGGAATCTAGGAATAAACCTCTACTCCTGTTCAAAAGACCAGAGAGAAGTATGAACCAGACACTAGTAACAAATGAGAATAACTTTAATTTATTTAACATCTTCATCTTTTCAAGTTTCTACTGAAAGAATGAAAATTAAAACAGAAGAACAATTTTTTGTGAAGGTTTTGAAGGAAGATGTTTTCATCTTAATATTTTTAATAAAATTTTCAAGAAAAATTTAACAAAATATTTGTGCTGTAATCAAAGCAACCCTAATAATTATAAGTTTGAAGTTGTCCCATTGCCTTTTGCCAGACATTGATTATTCTTAACTAATGTTGCAAATAGTTTATTGAAACTGTTATCTTTGTTGTTTTTAAGGTCCAATTTATCTCATTTTAGAGGAATCCATTTATATATAAGTGAAAAGATGGAAAGCCTTTTGTTCAAGGTTTTGTAACACTGTACATAGATTTGAAAAATCTAATCAAGTTTTGCACTTAACAAAACAGACCTTTTGTAAATTTAAAAAAAAATGTATTTTTGTTCTAATTATGATAGAAACAACAAAATCAGATTCAAATTAAATTCTGTCTGAAGATTATTCACTGCTTTTCAAGACTGTTTTTTTTAATGACTTTACTGTAGTTTTCAGTTCTGAAATTAACTCCTAACTATCAACCACTATCACACAAACAAAATATCAATTTAGAAGCACTGAATGCAAAAATAAATTAAATCTGTTGAAATTTTCTCAAGGAGAAATGAAACAAAGTCAAACAAGGCTTTTGTCCAATTTGGAACACTTCGCAACACTTCTCCTCAGGGACAGCATTTCAAAAAGATCAAGTATGAACTTCTCAGTGGTGTGTGGAAGAATCTTATTTTCTGGTAAATTTATGAAAATTATATTTGGCTGTAGAATTCAAGAGGGAGACGGTCTTTTATATGTTCCTTCTGGATGTAGGCAATAATGGCACTCCACAACTTCCTGCACATATGATTTGATTATAGTGGTGAAGGAGTATGCAGAACTGACAACACTTTCTGGTAGAATACAGAGAAGTGGTGCAGACAATGTACTACAAAGTTCCCAAACAACCCGCCACAGGTTTTGAATTGTCCTCCTAGGCAGTTCGCTACCCAAAGTTATAGGACCCAGTCTATTTCACTATTTACCCATAGCTAGGGAGAGAAGAGATGGATTCAAACCTTTCTCAAGAGTATTTGCACAGAAGTGAATGTAATGAACTTGACTGGAATTCAAACTCGGCTCTGTGATTCCTGAATTCAGTGGAGTTCTTCCAGTGTTAAATGCTAAAATGTGTGAATGTAAAAGATATGAAAAAGGAAATATTTAAGCTCTCTGGCTAGAGATCGGATCCAGTCTTTAGCCATCAGTAGATTAAAGTTCAAAGTTAATTCTGTTGCCAAAATGGAATTATTAATCTGCATTCAAATAATAAATATTAAAAGTAATTCCTGGAGAAAGAAAATACTTTATGAAGGTGAAATTTAATGAAAAATAACTGGAGTTGTGAAATATAGCTTGTGAAAGTAATTTTATTTGAAATTGCATATTTGGAGTTTAAAGACTTCATGGAATCGACAAATTCTATATTCGAATATGATACGTATTTGACCTTGTGGGTTTGGCAAAGAATCAAATAAGTAGGATTAAGCTTTACCAAATTTCTCCAAGATTACCACAGTATTCCAAAGTTTTATTTTTCCTTATCTTTTAACCTACAAAGAGAAATGAATCAGTAAGTTCTTTAGCTTTGAGGCAATGCTAGAGAGAATCTTGTTTTTTTTTTTTTAACTGGAATATTTTTACAAGAGTTCATAAATTGAATGCTTATTGTTCTATGGTAGAAACAGCTGTTTTGGTTTAAAATACTCAAAATCTTTTCTTTATCTTGACGAATTCAAGAGGATTGTGTCTATGGCTTTGGTAACAGAGTCAAATAAAGATACAGAATGGGGTTAGGAAAGGATTACAGTTTTCCAAATTTCTCTTCTACTTTCAAATAATCATATTTACTCTGTTTTGTTCTTTCTGAAGATAACCAGGCATGCTTTCAACATTTTACCATTTTGTTTTTTATGTATTTTCAGTTTTGAAAATATTCCAATCCATGTCCAAACCTGAAGAGGAAGAATTTCTTCAAATTAATCCACTATGAGAAAAAGGGCCAGGTAGTATTAAGTCAGAGCAAAAGATACCATGTCTGAATTTGGTACCAAACTTTATGCTATCAGGTTTCAAAGAATAGATTTATTTTCTTTAAAGACTGTAGACACTATGTAAAGGGAAAACAACTTTTGAAGTCATATTAGCTTCTCAATGGAAAAAGTATAGGAAATATAATTTGGGTTGACTATTTTTTTGCTTGTGTTTTTTCTTCTTCTTTTTAATCAGTTCACCCCAAGCAAGGCAATAATTCCACTAAGATGCAAAGAGCTACTGGAAATGAAAGAGAATAAGAAAACTTTAGGAGCCAGGAATCCAATCGTAAACAAGAAGCAAAGCATGAACCTCTACTCTCATTCAAAAAAACAGAGGAGGAGTGTGAACTGGATGATTTAGGAAAAAATAAAAATAAATAATAAATAAAATTTCATAAAAATTTTTTTATAAAAAAGTGATAATTATACAATGAATTTTTTGTTTTCAATGTGAAAGATTAAATATTTCTAATTAATAATTCCCAAGTTATAAAGACAGATAATTGAAGGAGATATTGGAAATCAACAGCTTTACTAGTTTGACTATATTTTTGAGATGAGCTATTGTAATTATTTACACTACATTATGGAAATAAAAAATGGTACGACGAGCTTTACCATTCATGATTGAAAAAAAAAAAAAAAAAATTCAACCAGCCGACCGGTTTTGCCCTCAACAGAGCTGAAATCGAAGGAAGACTAAATATAAAATATAAAACATAAGCATGTAATAAAATAAAGGCAGAACAATCAAATGGAAATAATATCAAGCCCTAACAGACATTCCTTCTGTTTACAGAGGGAGGGCTGTCTGGACTTGACACAGATTGTTTCCAATGCCTTCAAATGTAATAAAGAATGAGAACGAGAAAGGATGGAGAAAGAGTCAATGCTGAGTCAATGACTGTTGTCCTCATCTTCATTGCCATATTCATGAAATCTTGGCTGTTGTATACTCCAGCCTTCTTCAGTTGATTGAAATTTTGAACTGAACCCTTTATTTCGTCCACCAGGGTAGATTGTTCTAGTTCTACGTGCCATCCCTCTTCCAGATGTTTCAGTAAAAGTTATCACCTTTTAACTCCATGTTTTTGCTCACCTCAGCAATAGCCAGGTATTGAACTTACAAGTCTTTGGGTCAAGCCACTGAATTCAACCAATGCTTTTATCCACTGGGCCATGTGATTCATTTGATTTTGGTGGATGGAATAAAGGGTCCAGTTAGAAATTGTAATCACTAGAAGAAGGCTGGAATGTAAAACAAGTGAAATGATGCAAATATGACAATGAAAATGAGGACAAAAGTCCTAACAATGGAAATAGTGTAGATTTACTAGTGTATGTCAGCAGTGGCTGAGAAACATTTATGATGCTTCATCATCATCCTACAACCTTCCTATGGTTGGTTGGAACTCTATTGACAATAGTTTTCCACACTGTTCGGTCTTACATCACTATCCCCAGATCCCTAATGTCCAACACAGAGTCCTGAGCTATGGTGTCTAGGAAAGTCAATTTTCATTAGAAGACACTTCCAAAAAGATGCCATCAGAGTAAGAATAAGAGGATTACTCTGTCCACTTTGGTGACTTTACTTTGCAAACTGTATTCATTTTTTTTTTGAGCTTAAGAGAGATTGGTCTCAGTTCTTGGTAAAATGTGTTAAGCATTGCATGAGATCTCCAAATGATGTTTTAGATTTTTATATATATTTTATACATGTTCCATCCAGTTGTTTTTCAAGACAAGCAGATAATGTCCAAGTTTCTGATCCATACAGTAGGATTGGTTCAATCAATGTTCAAAAGGTTTTCATGATATTTCTTTTGGTAGCTGTGATACAAAATGTGCGAAGCCAACCCTACATCTGGATGATTTTGTTGAGACACTAGCACTAGAAAGACTGAATGTGAATTATTCCATGCCAGACACCAATTTTGAATTTGAATTTCCAAGGACCTATGATGCCTTGTCGATACATTGAACCCAGTTTTTGCTGGTCATGTTGCAGGTGGTATATTGACCAAGCAAACAGATATCAAATGATCAAAGACAGCAACAAACAAAATGAAGATTTGAGTAAAAAAAATTATATATTGCCAAGTTCATCTTTGTTAAAGAAAATACATAAACAAAAATAATGTTAGTGTGAATGAGGCTCAAAAGATAACTCAAGCACATATAGAGGGTGAAAAATAGTGTTGTCCTGAGGAGGACAGTTTTCGGGTTGCTGATGAGTGTTGTCCTAAAAAGGACAGTTTATTGTATATCGTTGGCAAGGATGGCTGGAGTGACAGCTGATGGCAAGCTGCTGATGGAACAGATACGACACTTTGATCCTAGTCATCTGCACTGTGAAATGCAGCTATTTATCTATATCTCCCCACTGAGATGAGATACAAGGTCAGTTATTTAACATGTGAAACTCAAGTGTATAGACTTGGGTCACTAGTCAAAATTTACCTAGCCCCACCCACTTACACAGGTCTAGGCAAAGCTTGTCTCAGCTGGTTATAGCCATGGAACAAATACTTTTGATCATAGTCTCAGTATTTACTAGAGAACCCCCATTGGGTTAGGTTGTGACAAGTTGGTTATTTAACGTCGGGAACCTGAGTGCAAACACTCGGGCAACTGGACAAAATTTATTTGGTTACTTATTTTGCATTTAACCATGGCTACCTACTCCACAAGGGACATGAAAATGAATTTGTTTCAAGTTGAAGAAAGTTTTTCTGAAAACAACAAATGCAACGATTTAGGAATGGCTTTTTCTCTGAGCAAAAGACAGAATCATCTTCAATATTGTTGCACAGAGATGAATATTTTGGTTTGTCTATATTACAGACTGTTCATATCTACCAATCTACCAAGACTCAAGCTCATCCTAGACCTCTAAACATTTATATATATATTGAAGTCAACACTCAGGGGCAACAGTCTGTTTCATATTAAATGAAATCAAGCCTGAGTATTGACTTCAATGTCCACTTTTATATTTACATACAGTCCATCCCTGATATTGAGCACTTTAACCGATAAATATACCTTAAAACTATTTTATCAAATTTATATAATATATATATATATATATATATATATATATATATATATATATATATAATTTAATTTAAAAGAAAACCAGACAACTTTAAGGTTCCAAGGTTATAATTTATTTCCCCAGGGAGTTTCTTTTTCTCTGGATCATCAGACTGCACTTCCAAGGATGAAAAAGGAATTTAAACTTACACTTTTGAAGGGTAGTATTAAGCATATATATATATATATATCCATTGGAAAAGATGTTCGAAAAGTGGTTGTTTCCTCCTTTCTTTGTTTAGCAGCATATAAACATCCTTATGGGTCATTTAATGCCAAAATTTAATTTTCTTGGGAGCATTAGTAATTTATTTTACAAAAATGTATTGCTGGTATCATCCTATCCAGGATGTGGTTCCTTGTACTACTCCAGAAAGTAGCTGAATCTACCTATCATACTTTATATTATAAGAGTAAGATCAGATCAACGTAGAGTATTGCTGTCATATCTCGGCTAGAGCTGCACAATCTTAACTTTCCAACCTTGATGGAGTTCAAAAGCATTTACACAGCCGTGTTGACAATGAATTATTTTCAACCCCATAGCTCCTTTCCCATAGGTGATACATTGCAAACCTATCACTAGTCTATTGCTATTTCCATGGCAAAGGTTCAGACCAGCTATATTCCTTAGTTCTACTAGTTCAGACCTTCACGGCTAACACCTGCTATGCTACGTATACACCATTGAATCATCCTCATTTCCTTTGTATTCCAATGGTAAACAAAAAGTTCTACTAAGCTTTTTCTCCAAGAACTGTTAATTTGGGGATCAGATCTTCAGGACGATGATTCTCTGACCACTAAAATCTTTACTTCTTCAAGTCTAGGATAAACTGTTATCTATCAAAGAGGTTCACACAATCTGCCATTAGTTCCTATTCTTACTTCCTTACAACCACCTCATTCAATAATACTCTATCTTGAGTAGCTCTTGAGCCTTATATTGGGTGTAAATTTAATAAGAACAAATCTACCTTTATCTTAGCTTATTTTGATCTATTTATGTATCTATTTTAGCTTGCTCCTATACTGATCTATCTTAACCAATCAGTTTCTACCTCTCTCATCTCTGACTGTATCTATCTTGACCTGTTCATATGTCTCTATCTCAGCTATTTCCAATTCATATCTATCTCATTTGGTTCATACTTAAGATTTATATATAACAAAAGTCGATAAAGTTTAAACCCTGAATGAAACAGTTCATTTTATCTTTATTTCTGATAAAATAATTTTTAAATAGTTTAAAACTTATTTTTACACTTATCTTTTTTAGTGTCATCAGCTGATGAATTAGATTGTATTAAATACAAACCCTGTAATATCTTTTCTTAAACAAGGAAGAAAAGGCTTAGAGGTTCATTATTTACTCTTTAAATTGTTCGGACTGTTTCGACCAAAATGTTGTGAATGTGACAAAAAAGATGAAGACAACAGTCCAAACAATGTAAATAGTTACAATACCTCATTGCAGAAATATAGACAGATCCTGAAGAAGGCAAGAGTGTACAAGAGCTGAAATATCATGAATATAGCAATAAATCTGAGGACAATAGTCTGAACAATGTAAATAGTGTAAATAATTACAAGACCTCATCTGAGAAATATAGACAGATTAGAAGTTCATTGTTTAGAAAATACTCAATCACTAAACTATGAGTAAAAATCACCCAAGCTGATTAATGAACAAATGTATTCTTATGAAGCAATTCCTTGATTCTCTTAAGATTTGTCAGGAACAAGTAAAGATGGCACTCAGTGAGGCATACTTGTGGCACCAAACCAAAAATTATTTAACTTCGTCCAGATTTAGGCATGGGAAGCACCAAAAAAAACATTTGTGATATCAAAATTGAATGGTCATAATAAAGTTGATGGCAAAGTTTTCATGTATACAAGAATATTATAAGCCAAGGTTTTAGATTCAGATTAAAAAATTGAGTTGTATTCGATGGAGTTGGAGTTAATTTATGGCATCGTGAAGACACAGCAGGAATTCTAAACAGTTGATTTTGGAATCGGGCCAAAATAAATTGATTTATTAAAAAGGTACCAACTTGGAATAAGTGAGTCTTGGGAAATTTAGCAAAGTTTTTTTTGACTGAGAACATATACACACAGTTTATCAATGATTTTGATGAAAACAATGTTTTGGTTTGTTTTACGGCATATCAACCTAAATAGATTATTTAATGCCGACAAGATTTTTATTGCTGGTAATATTTTTTTTTCTTAAAAAATGTATTGCTGATAATAATTTTTTCCTCAAAAATGTATTGCTGATAATAATTTTTTATAAAAATGTATTGCTTGTATTAAAACCTATTTTTACACTTTCATAGTGTTTTGACCCCAATTTGGGGGTTAACTATTTGCTCATAGCTGGGACCCTAACAGTTTCTACCACACTGAGTGAGGGTGGACCTGGGAACACCAGCAATTAAGTGGTGGTTACATGCTCCTTAAAACCTCCTGAACACAGGCCTTGCTGCTGGATGTAGTTTATTGTCTTACCCAGGACGGACAATGTTTTGTTTTTGCTTTCTTTGGGTGCAGGTTTCTGGTTTTTTCTATTTAAAGCTTAATGAAACATGGATGTCAGTTAAGATCATTTAAAATTCTGGGATCAACATGAAACAAAATGAAAGAAAAATCTATACAGAATTGATGCTTTCTGTAATTTCACTCCAAACAAGGCAATAAAGCCACTAAGATGGCGGGTGGTTATTGAGTGGAAAAGAATATAAGAAAAAGAAAAACATTATTAAGGAGCAAGAACAATAAAAGAAGGCAATAAAGACACTAAGATACAAGAGTTTGAGAGAATGAAAAAAACAAATATTAAATAAGAAGAGAGAGAAAGAAGAACAGAAATTAAGAAAACAGAAGATAATGATTGACATTCATGTCTAGCCTGACAAATGGTTTTGTAGTTTATCAATAATGGCATAATCGTCACCTCATTCTAAAGAACATTGTCCAGACAGAATTTTCATCACCTTCCAAATGGTTGTTATAACTTTTACATTATTATTAGATGTAAAAGAATTTTTGTCAAATTTGATTATTTATTTCTTCAATGTTCCAATTATTAACAGCATCAGTTAAAATTATAACATCTGCTAATTTTGTTCTTTTTTGGGAAGTCTTCACGCTTTTTAATTATGATGTTTAAACGTAAAAGAAGATATAAACAATTTCTTGTACAAAATTTGACCTGGAACAATGCAAAGCAAAAACATTTAACTTGAAAAGATGTAAGTCCTGGGTATGACGATAAACTACGTCCAGCAGCAATGAAGATTGGAGGTTTTGAAGAGCGTGGAAACACTTCTTAATTGCTACTGTTCCCATATCAACTCTGATCCAGGGTGGTAGTATCCCTAAACAAAACCCTATGAAAGTGTAAAAATATGTTTTTATGAAAAAAATCCAGCAATATATTTTTATGTTAAAAAAAAAAATGTAACATGACCAGCAATATATTTTAGTTGAAGGAATATGATTGCATTCAAAATATATTTAGTTGATGCTATAAAATTGTTCAAATTATTTACATTTCAGCATTAAATAACCCATGGAGGTGTTGATATGTTGCTAAGCAAAATCAACCACTCAACTAAACAACCAACATGAAAGAACTCTTTCATGACATTAAGCCATATAATATCTGACAATTTCTTAAATCAAAATATATCTTCAACAAAACTGCAGTATAAAACACATTGCCTGTAATAATTGTCCACACAATCATGTATATATATATATATATATATATATATATATATATATGCACAAAATCTGAGTATCATCTACCATGTATTCAATTGTGAAAGCAGAATAACCTATTATATTTTTATTGCTTCAAAGCTCCCAAGAAAATTCAATTTTGGTATTAAATGACCCATATGTAGTTGATATGCCATTAAACAAATCAATCAAAAGATGTTTTCTATATCCATATTGTTATGTGCTGCATCTGGTTGTAGGTGAATCAAAAAGAAAAAGAGACAAAATAAAATTATCTATATTGGACAAGGATAGAATGATTTGGTTGATTTTGTTTAGTGGCATATTAACCTTGAGGAGTTATTTAATGCTGAAATCTAAATATTTTGAACACAATTTTATGGCTTCAACTAAATATATTTTGAATGCAATTATATTTTTATACATTCAGTGTTTTGTTTTTGTTTTGGGCTTCACTATTTGCCCATAGCTGGGACCCTACCAGGTGCTACCACCCTGGTTCAGGGTAGACATGGGAACAACAGCAATTGAGAGGTGATTCCATGCTCCTCAAAACTGACAATCTCCTGATCAGAGGCCTGATGTAGTTTATCAGGACTGGGGTTGAATAGACCAAGGTAGAATGTTTCTTTTGTGGAGTGAGGGAAGTGGTCTGGAAGAGTTGGTGGTTCTCAGGTCTTGAAGCTTGTGTCGGGTCGGTTGAACACCAAACTGGCATACACTATTTATTTACACTATTTACATTGTTTGAGCTGTTGTCCTCATCTTTGTTGACCCATATTCACAACATTCCGGCTGTTGTACATTCCAACCTACTTCAGATGATCCTCAAGGACCAAAGTGGATAAAAGTGTTGGTTGAATCCAGTGACTTGACACAAAGAGTTGTGAGTTCAATACTTGGCCACAGCAGATGTGAAGAAAAACTTGGAGAGTTAAGTTAAAAGGGAGATAACTGATACTGAAATATCTGGAAGAGTCATGGCAATCTACCCCAGTGGACGAAATAAAGGATTCAGTTCGAAATTCTAATCACCTGACAAAGGCTGGAGTGTACAATGGTTCAAAACGTTGTGAATATGGCAACAAAGATGAGGACACCATTCAGAACAATGTAAATTTTGTAATTAAGTACAATACCTCATCTCAGAAATATAGACACAGATGTTGAAGTAGAGTATAACAACATCTTCAAATATTCATTTATCATCATTAACAAATTTATGAAAGAAAAGAAAGCATATTCTGGACATTACTTCTATAGGTCAGCCTTTCATTTATGAAACTACATTTTGACTAAAGCAAGATAATTCTAGAAACAATTGTGATAGAAACTATTTCATTTTCAGATTTTCTAGAAATGACAATGGGTAAAGAAACTTTCCAAACATTCCGATTAAGACTCTTGAACTGAAGAGACATTTTCCCAAGATTCAGTCAGTTATGTGCCATGTGTGATACACACTTAGGTGATCATGTATCTTTTGATACATGACTGACGAGGCAGATTTTTTTCCTGCAGTAGGATGCCATTTCTTTCTGCAGTAGACCAATTGCCATCCAAGGCTATAGAACTCTGTCTGTCCTGTAATTTACCCATAACAGCAGGGATGGGGGGGGTAGAGAAGAAGAAGATTCATACCTTTCCCAAGGGTATTAGCACATGGGAAAGGTATGAATCCTCTTCTTCCTTCCCCAGCTATGGGTAAATAGCAGGACAGACCAGGTTCTATAAAGATTTCTTAAAGCTCTCAAATTTTATTCACAGTATTATAAAAGAAATAGAATTAGGAATTGCAAGGATGATTTGACTAAACATTGAAATATCGAGCATCTTGATGATACTTTGTTAATCAAATATCGATTGTCTAGAATGGCTTTTTACACTGTTACTTTGATCATTGAGAGATCATTATAATATTCTGATGTTGATGATGATGACAACGATGACGATGAACACTTGATTATTAACAAAATGCAACTCTCTCATTTGTTAATTAAATATTGATTAACTACAAGAGTGATATTTTGGGGTGGGTTGGGGGCACCTTTTCTAATCTTGCAGAGAGAGCTTCAACTGAATTCTATCTGTACTCAAGAGAAGGTCACTCTGGTAGAGAAAGTGATTCACTATATTTTCACCCCTAAATCCAGAATCTTTCATCAACTTCAGATAAGCTTATATGTGAAATGGGAATACTGAAATAAACATTCCTCAGGAGGGGAGCAAAGACAAGAAACCTGCCTTATTGTCAGTATACATATAAGCTCCTCATTAGCTTTATTTTAGATATCAATGAAGGGATGCGGAAAAGTCCTCTGCCCAAACTATTTCCTAAAATCTAATCAAACATCAAATCTTTTTTTTTTTTTTTCCGTGAAGAGCTTGTTGGTTGGGATGAAAACTTTGTAGTCTTCCTATATATATATATATATATATATATATATATATATTAGATATACATTAACTAGCTGAAGTACCTGGCATTGCTTAGGTGTACATAGCTGCAATTGTATACCCACACCACCCCCTTTCTAAAAATATCTTCTTGCATTCCCACTTGTATGCAGCATCTGTTGGTATACCACACTACTTTCCCAACTCATCTTTTTTATGGTATGTCCTTCGCAAATGTTTGATTGTTCTTAATAAAGGAATTTCATCGATAAAACCTTTTGGTGTAGTCATTGCTTGGGGTTAAATTGTTTCAATGTTTTAGATATTCAATAAATTTCCTATGGCCATAATAACTTTCAAATAGTATGGCATTGTTCACAAATCTAATAATATAACAGCTCTGTTATACTACATCAAGCACACCTAATCTAATACATGCCACTCCACACAGTATCATTTCTCATCCTTGTCACCAGACCTCTTTGCCATTTTTTGTAATCATTTCACCTCAAGCAAGGCAATAAAGCCACTAAGACACAAGAGGTTGCTGTGAGTGAATAAAAATAAGAAAAACAGTTGTGAGGAGAAAGGATAATAAAAAGCAGGAAATTAAAAAAGACAGAAGATAGCAAATGATGTTACATTTTGCTTTTTTATATAAACCACAAGTTTATATAATATAATTTAGATATATTTATACTCAGAGGACAAATTGAAGGCAAGAGAGAGAAAGGGAAACAATGCATAACCTACTTAGTGAGCTTGTGTAAATTAATAGCAGAACAGGGATTAGGAGAGATAACAAAAAGAAAACATTAATGATTTAGTCTGAATTGATGGCAGAACAAGCTCAAAGAAATAAAGGGTCAAAAGTTACTTAGAACAACAAAAGATGAGAAGTTGTGGAGAGCCATGATCACCACAGTCCTGAATTGACATGGTACATAAAAGAAAAATATTTTTGAAGAACCAGAAAATAAAATTTAAAAGAAATAAAAAATGGCCATATTACAATGCCTTGAAGAAGGGTGAAACATTTGGCTGAGATCCAGATGCCTGTTCATAGTCATGGATTCAAACTAATCATATTTAAACCAATATGAGATCTCTGTGAAACAGATGTGTCATTATGCAAGTTAAAAAATTGCTGATTCCATATAAAAAATACTTTTTATTTACTCAGGATTTAGAAAAGAGAACTTTCTCAAAATTTCTTTTCATTTTTTATGATTAAAAGAATTTCTTGTATTTTGCAAGGAAAAATGAGTGAAAATTCATTAGATAAAAAATAAGGATAAAAATGAAAAGAAATAAAAAAGGAAAAACTAAAGAAAAAGAACCCACTAGTTCTCTCGTTAACAAAAAATGAATTGCTCAAAATATTCCTTACTCTTCCAATTATTTTAGCATTTAATAAGCGATTTTCAAAAATCTGTTTGTGGTAAGCCAATAATATCTGCAGACAAGAAGCTACCTGTATACATCCTGAAATTAATAACCAATTCATATTGGTCTTCTTTCTCTCTGATTTTGATATTTGTTGCTTCATCCCATTTTTGGTGACATGTTAGATTTTTATCCCTCATGAAAGCAAAGAAAGTTACTTGACAGTACCCAACTCCTCTCCAATTATCATGTGACAGATAATACTAAGTTACATGGCATCAGACAAAAGAAAAAAAAAACTCTGGTCTGACTAAACTCTTCCTTATCAACCAAATATAGTATTAGGATCTTAAGATATCTGGTAATGAAACAGGGAAAGAAGGGTTCATGTCATTCCTAAATTGAATGAATTTCATATTGTACTCATTGTCTTCATTTCCTCTACTGACATGATCTATACAATCTTCCACTTCCATGATAAACAGCTTGAATTATTCATATAAACATGTACTACAATCCTCAGTTCAATCATTTCAAATCTCTACAGTTAGAAAGTGTCATGCCACATACACAGAATAGAATCAACCTCATTACTTTTGCATTCCATTTGTAAGAAGGAAGTGTCACTCAGACAGTTTATTTCTGAAAACTACTACTTTGTAGAACAGACTCCAAAGAGGATGCTTGCTTGATCACAACAATCTTAACCTCTCCGAGCCTGTAGTCAACTATTATCTATCCTACATATTTTCCTTAGTTCTGTACTTAGTTCCTCTTATGTACATATAACAATCTCATTCAGTAACCCTCTACCTTGAGTGGATCTGGGGCCTTAAACATTTTGAAAATAAAAAAAGGAATTAATCATAATATACCTATTCTGTTTATATATAAAATGAGATTGTTTTTAGTGATAGATATTCAAGAATTGCTTGCGGCCGTAGCATTGAGGGCATAATTATGAACAGCAAGATTGATTATGGCTAATTTTTATTTCACCTCTATACGTCTAACATTTCCTCCTAAACTTTGAAATTTTATTAACTATTTATTTATTTTTTTCCTCAATTCACCTACTGTCCAGTTCACCCACTCCTCAATCTTTTGAACTGAAGAAGTTTATCCCTTGTTTCCTGTTTAGGATTGCGTTTTTGGTTCCTTCCAAAATCTTTTCATTCTCTGTCATCTCCTTGCATCTTAGTGGCATTGTCACCTTGCTTGAGGTGAATTAATAAAAAAACAAAACATGATTAACTGCCATGTTAAATCAGACTCTAAAAGAAAAGCTAATTAGTTGCAAAATATTAATGAGAATTCATAACAGCAGTTCTCAAACATTTTTTTATTTCATTAGCCCCCCAAACTGATCAACCTATGCCACTGATTCCCCTGAGTACAAAAATATTGATCTATTGATTGTATCCAATTCTTAATGAAATAAACTCACTATATACTCAATTCGCTAATCTATTATTTTGTAGATATTCTTTAATGACAATCTGACAATTAAAAGAATTGAATTTAGAATGAGTTAGCAATAAAATGATTGGGAAGGGTGAATATATTTTTCGTAACAAAATTTGCAGTGTGTGTATTTATTTTTGACAGTTGTAAGTTTAGGACTGTGTTAATAAGCTTGATATTTATTTTATTGTACAGCATACTGTTGAAAAGCCCTGCACTACATAAGTATAACATCATGACCTAACATGCGCAAGTGAAATATTTGTGGGGTCGTCTATAACGATTTTTATGAGTGCGTCAATAACGGCAAACACGTTCAGGAAACATTCCTTACAGATAGAAGCTGCAAAGAGGAACAATCGTTTTATTTATTTCATTACGAGAATTTACAAAGAGGAATGATCAATTAGCTTATCTTCATACCCTGCCTGGTGGCGTCAGGGGGGGCGGTCCCACCATAGCCACCAAAACCATGATATCACCCCTGGTCGGTGGCTGATGAAGTCAGGGTATCACATGTGCTAACACACGTATTGGTAGGAAATCGAAGCAGGACATTCACAGTTCATTCTATCAGTTTGTAGTACATGTCACTGCTTTCTACCAGTTTGGGGCATATGTCACTACTTCCTAGTAATTTTGGGTATACATTTGCTTTTATACTGAAAGCACATAAATGATTCTTATATCATTTAAATGATTTTATGTTCAGAACAAGATAATAGTGCAACTCATAAAATTCATTCTTTGAATTTTACAATTGCTAAATCATCTTTTACAAGACTCTACTGCACTAAACTTTGGACAAGTGCAGCTGGGGTTAACATAAGAGATTAATTGGGCAATAATTTATTTTACATAAGTGTAACGATAGTAGTACAAACAGCACAAAGATTTTGACTATAAAATTAATTTTTATACAAGTTCAGGTTTTTTTCCAGTTATGTACCAATTATGTACAGGAAATTCTGGGTTATTTTGGACACAACTGAAAACCCTGTTTTTTTACCTAAATCTGGATAATTCCTCACAGTTTGAGAATTGCTGTTTTTGAAAATATTTACAATTGAGCAACAGTAGGTAACCTTGCTATCATAAAATAGCCAAGAGGTTGAAGCAATGACATACAAAGAGGTACATGCAAAAAGAAAAGAAACATATTTATATCAGGAAATTCAGTTCTTTGTCGAAATGCTTTTGAATAGAAATGGGAAGAAAAAAAATATGCAAAAATCATTGAAGACCTGGAGGAAAATAATCAAAATATATGAAGTGATTTTTTTTCTCTTTCTGCCAACCAAAGCAAGTGTTTCTTTTGCTGCAGGATTTGTTCTTGTTGTAGCTGAACTAAAAATAGAACAATTGTTTCATTTTGTGCCTAGCGGCCATTTCAGCTAATTAATTTAGCAGAATAATTAATGAAGAAAACTAAATGAGACCAGATTGTTATCTCTATCATTATTATTATTACCATCATTAATTATTATTAACGACTGTCAAACATGTTGCTTCCAGAGAATTTTAATGCCATATGGAAAATAAAAGAATATACTGCATCTCTCAGCAGATAAAATGCACATATAATTTGGCAAAGAATATTTAGAAAAAAAAATTTCTCAAATAATGATTTATCCACATTTATTTTGTTTTTAGAGAGATTTTTTAAATATTTTTTTTAATATGCTTATATTCAAAGATTATTTTGATTTGTAATTATAATTTAATCATTTGTAAACATATATATTTCATTCTGGGGTCATCAAGTTATGAGTGTGTCAAATAGAGCAGGTTCAGGTGTTATTCAAGTCCAAGTAACCAGCAAGATTTTGAGATTTCTTTTTATATAAAAGTGTATTTTGTATGAAAGGAAATATTGTCAATGACCTGCTTGGTGGCTGAAGTAGCTGTATGCTTTTTATCAGTGACAGTCAATGGTTAGCTTTTCAAGTAAGCAGTGCTTTACCACTTGAAGAAAATCTTCCTACCCTATGTGGCCTTGTGCCAGACCTTGAGTCTTCATGAATGTTTCATGTGTTATTCCCAACTTGGAAGATTAAAGTAACATGACATTCCTACCTTGACTCCCATTTTATTCATCTGCCAAACTAATTGAGCAAAGTCACCATTAATCAATAATATAAGATGATATACAGCATAAATACTCCTTTAATGAAATGCCTGGGTCCATTTTAACTAGAAATTTTTATATGAAATAGTGTTTGCGCTAAAAAAATTTAATTTGTTTAATGTATAGTGGGGGATCAGTTTATGAAAAAAAAAACTGCTTTTTCTGTGTTCCACTGTTTATGTCTTCATTAGCAAGTTTTAGGAAAATATGAAATGTAAAAGGTTTATGTAATAAAGAATGTAAAATGTAAAAACAGGAAGAGAACATATAGAAAATTGAATGCATGAGAATGTATTTGTCCCTTTTTGTTATTCACATAAACTATACAGTTTTAAAAAATAGATTAACAAAGAATTTAGAAAGAAGAAATAATGGATTTTTTACCATTAATTTGAAATCTTTTGGATTTGTGACAAATTTATAAACTTGCTAAAGATAATGTCTCTTTTGCTAATCTTCTTTTTATATTATTATTATTTATTTGTGTATGTTATGTTTCCTGTTTTGTATCCTTTAGAACCAGGTCCAAACTATGACCCTTCAGCCCTACAGGAGAATTGTCATTTAATTGATAGGACTTTTCTTAGTATATGGGATGTTCTTACTAGGGTGATCTTCTGGGCAACCTGTATGTTAATGTTATCTGGGACACTATTATTAAAATTGTCTATTCCTTTTCTTACGAGTCCCAGTGCTCTGATTACTATTGGTACAGTCTTAGTCTTCATTCCCCACATCCTGTTAATCTTAATCTCCAGGTCCTTGTATTTGGACAATTTTTTGATAAGGTGTTTCCTATCAGATGGTACAGTTATGTCAATAAGCAAACACTTCCTGAATTTCTTGTTTTTTATCATAATATCAGGTCTGATGGCTTTTATTTCCCTGTCAGTTTGAATTGGAATGTCCCAGAGGATAGTTACATCATTATTTTGGGTAACTGTGTCTGCTTGGTGAATATTCAATCTCTCAGTGGTTTCGATTTTGTGCTTCTTGCATATCTTCCAGTGCACAAGTTGCTACCTTGTTATGTCTGCGGGTATATTCATTTTTTTGCTAGTTCTGGACATCTTGAGATAATATGGTTGACAGTTTCATATTATTATGGTTTTCATATTCTATGAATATTTTTGGGAGTACAACGATCCAAAACTCCAATGTTGGTTTCAGTGTGGACGCTTCCACTTGTTAAAATTTGTCTGATGTTTTTATTTCTTTTGCACAGTTTTTGTTTTCAACCACAGATCTTACATTATGGGTGATCTCCAAGTTATAGATCCTCCGACAGAAAACCTTTCACAAAATATTTACAGTACCAAACACAATACAGACTTATGAAGTAATGAGAGACACGGCTTTATTCTTGTTTTCTTGATTTCAAACTTTAACTTCAGTTGGTGTATAGATACCCAATGACAATAGAGGCCTGAACATTCCACACTCTGGTAACGTCCAGAGCTTTGGTGTTTTCTTTCAGCTTATTAATTTCTTTGACATTATTATTATTATTATTCATGCATTGAAATATTCATACAAGAGGTCTTCTTGTTTTCACTAAAGACAAAGTGAAAACAAGTCACTTCAAATATTATTCTCAATATCTTTGCTGGCACCTGCAATGCTGTTGTCTCAAGCCTATCGTGGATTTATAACTCATCTGATCACAATTCTAACTTTCATGGATGATATCCTCCCACACAAGGTATTTCTTCAATTTTTCTTACTCTCCTTTATCTCTGGCCATCATTTGGTAGGTTCTACTGTTTTTTCCTTATTTACGATTATCAGAAAAAAGAGAAAGACCAAACAAATAAAATATAATAAAGAAGTTAAAAGGGGAGGAAGAGAAAGAAAAGTTGT
The DNA here is from genome assembly GCA_903632075.3 of Acanthosepion pharaonis. Classification (NCBI taxonomy): domain Eukaryota; kingdom Metazoa; phylum Mollusca; class Cephalopoda; order Sepiida; family Sepiidae; genus Acanthosepion; species Acanthosepion pharaonis. The sequence continues at coordinate 28,820 of CAHIKZ030000547.1, read as the reverse complement.
AAGATGAGCCAATATAATAAATCGTTTTTATTTTATTAATATATATATATATATATATATATATATATTTATTAGTTTGTTTTCTTCTCTTCTTCCAAAAAACACTCTGTCTTGGCCACATGTAGGAAGATCAGTACAACCAAGCATACCTGATCCATAACATCGAATAGCCCAAGTGGAGTCTTGATTAGTTGTCGTTTTCTGGGGGAACTTATATAAAGCATGTCCTAAAGCTAGTAGCAAATTTTATTCTGGGTGAAGGCTGAATACTGATCATATTCGGTCGGGTCACCCATCATGAAGTCTGTTGTTTATTTAGAGCTGAAACTTCTAGTAACATGGGAGCAACAACACTAATGACGCACCTAGATTCGGCACTTAAAGGTGTATTTTTAATAATATTGCTTGAATGAGGAGGGGGGCATTCAGTCTGGGTGTTGAAATCTAATGTATTTTGAGATTTTTTGTTTCATTGAGCACTTTCTACTCACATCATTTGTCTAAATTGTTGAATGCAAATCATTTGTACATTTGCAGTATTATTTTCTTTTGTTACTTTTTACTTTCATTATCATATATTGTTATTTATTACATTTTCACACTAGTACTAATAAGTAGTTTATATTTGGAGGTCAAGTGATAGCAAGTCCTGTTGATACTCCAGCCAGCATTTTCTTTAGTATTCCAGCCATTCTCTGTAATGTAGTCTTGTGGAGTCTTAATTCCTTTTGTCTTACATTTCCGGTTTCTCCAAGACTTTGAGGTTTAAAGCACTGCAATTTTCTGTCGTTGTTGTTTCAAAAGTAGATTTGTTAAGATAAAATGTAGCAACGATCTGAACAGATCCATTTTGTTATTTAATTACCTACCATTAGACTGATAGAGATTATATATCATATTTGTCCCAGATTCATTTCTCTGTGTACAAATGTATAAGTTTTTTTTTTTTAAGTTGTCGTTCTTACTTTTATCTCAATTCTGCTTCATCACATCACATTTCTGTACAAATGTCAGTGTTAAAAATAAGGACTGGAAATTGAACTCAGGTCTCTGTTTTCTCATTCTGAGTTATCATCCATTACACCAGCCACACACACACACACACAAAAAATGCGTTGAATGTTATGTTTTAAGAAATACAGCTTATAAAAGGACTACATATTTGTTATGTTCTGTGCTAAAAGGAATATGGAATGGACAAACACAGTGGATAAATAGTAACAGGTTTAATGTAGAAACTAGTACAACAAGTAAGGAAATAATAGTTATGCGTATGGTTGTCACAAGTCAGTACAGTTGTGTGTGTGGTGCCATCGGAAGGCTGCCAGTCTTGCAGATCCCAGCTCGGCTCTCCCGTCCGCTGTCCTCACAGATACTTATAGGTGGTTACACCTATATTGCCGCTACTCATGGGGGTGGCAGGTCATTCCATCACATCAATATTGAAATATTAAATAATTTAATTTTTGTTCCTTACTTTTTGGTGAGCACAAGGAATATATATTTTGAATTTATTCCATGAAGTTTTCTGACCAAAATCTTCATCTTTGTCATTGATTACTCTATCTTGTAACATTCAAGATGTTTCTCTTTCTTACACTCACAGACTGAACGGCATGTTTTATCTTTAATCCTTTGCACCCAATATCTTCAGGAAGGTCTAAATAATTGCTGGAATGGTAGCAGCATCTCGTGTTAGAATTTCAAAAGTTATTTTCATATCGAAGCGGGTGTTGCTTAGATAAATCATTAAAATTATTCCACTTTGTAGTTAAAGCAACTGAAAATCATTCAAAAGGATTAAGATTTTAATGGTAGATGACGATGCATAAACTGACCGTCTTTGTGTACCACATAGAAGATGCAACCCCAAAGATTGAGGAATTCAGACAATGCATGTGAACAATATGCAGGATGGACATTTGCTACTGACTTTTATGAGATTGCCTAATGGGATTAATTTATTAGAATTTGAATAGAATTCAAATAAACAACTCCCATTGTGCTATCACACATTGGGGGGTGCGGGGAGTTAAGGTACAGAAAGTATCTTTGTGGAGAGTGAATTCAATGCCCTTAGAAAAGGCATGAGTCCACTTCCCCCCAGCTATGGTTGAAATAGTAGGGCAGACTGAGCTCTGTTGTCTTGATGTGGTAATCAACCTAGAAGAATGATAATTGAATGCAAAAACAGCCTGAAAACATAGGTTCCATCAGATAATGTTACCCTTAACAAACCACTGCCACAACTGCTACAGTACACATGTGCTGACCCTAATGAGGTAAGAAACTTGTGACATGAAGGAATTAACATTAATGTACAGAAATACATTTTTTGTGTGAGCATGATACTTTTCATTGAACACACATATACTACACTCTGATACAAGACAAAAGTGCCAATTCATATGTAAAGAATTCTGTCATTTTGAAAGGTATTATGCAAATATTTCTTATAAATGATAAAAAATGAGGCTTTACTTTTATTGCTTTTATTATTCCCTATACAAAGCTCATAGTAAACATTAGTAACCACTATTTGTCAATGAGTAGGAATCTAGGTACATTTCCAGAGGTTGTAATGTCCAAGTCATAAGGTTTTTGGAAACCAATTGTAATTGAATCATCCTAATGACTAAAATTATACATGACAATTGAGAATAAATTTGGAGCACACTCACAAATCTTACTTTTTGAGTGGCAATGGCAGCATACACAGTGGATTAAAGGAAAAATGTTTGCCTCCTCCATAACAATGCAAAACTTCATGCAGCAGGAATAATACAAGAAAAAAATGTAGAACTCAGTTGGTCAGTTCTAACCCATCCGTCATAATGATTATCTCGTCCATTAACTGCAATATGCTTTGATGGCTTATCAATCCTTTGTGTGTTATTTAAAGCCAAAATGTATTTTAGATTGTAGGAAGTGGCTTACTGTACTCAGTGCCCCCCCAAAATATCCCATCTAAGTACTGATCGGGTTCAACACTGCTTTTGATGGGAAAATGCTCTCTAATCAAAATCAGATTCAAGAGGTCATTGAAAACTTTTTCACATCAAAACCTGAGGAGTTTTACTCAAGAGCTTCTTGGTAAGTGGCAACAAGTCACTGCAAATAATGGTGAATATATAATTGACTAAAATGTAATTGTAGTTTATTATTATTATGAATAAAGTTGATAAATAACAAGTGAAATTATTTATGACTCAACCTAATAATTATATCCTAAAGTGACATGGCACATAAATGATGATGATGATTGCAAAGCTAACAGCCTTTGAATTACAAATTCACTGGTTTATTTTTTCCCCCCCATTTTTGGGGCAAAATTGCACATTGGAATTCAGCTGTATATTTTAGCCGAACTCTTTTGGAAAACAAATTATTAAGTATGTCTTATAGATTGGTAATGAGGAAAGAGGGCTTGGAAAATTTGATACACACAGGAAAGAATGAATGCAAAGAGGGATAGAGGAAAACAATGCGTAACCTACACAGAGAGTTTAAGTAAGAACAGGGTTTAGGAGAGATAATAAAAAGACAAAATTTATTAAGAGTTTCAAAGGACAAGAAATTGTGGAGAGCCATGATAGCTAGTGTCCTGGAGGGACATGGTATATAGAAGAAGAAAATTGTCTAATAATTTAATGTGCTTTTAATATTTTCTTCTTCTGAGGTGAATGAGTGTAAATTGAAAGACTTAAACGCTTGATTATATCTTTATGACAAAACACACAAATTCACAATATTTGTCTGGAAAGTTCTGTTTCATAGTCTAATCAAGAAAGGTTAGCTGGTTGTTTCTGTTGAGCTGCATGTCAACACCTCTATGGGTTATTTAATACCAAAATCTAAACATTTTGTATGCAATTTTATTTTTGGGAGATAATAATGATTTAGTGGTATAAGTCTTACTAATTAACCCATAGTTGGAGGGAAAAGAGGTGGATTCATGCCTTTCATAAGGGTATCTGTGCATAAATGAATATAGCAAACTGAACTGGAACTTGGCTGTCTTATTAAAAATGCTGAGCTATTATCCATAACACCAGCTGCAAATCCAAGCTTACGACACCTTGTATTCTCAAATGCTAACCCTTCTAGATAATGACTAGTCTTTGACGTTGCTTTGGTGATTGTATAGAAACCAGTGTTTCTATATGATGTTGTAGCTGTAAGCCTCTAATCAAGGATGCAACATGAAAAGACCAGTGCATAACATGTGGAATAAAAAAGATGTGTGAATTATTCATAAAAAAATATGAATAAAAATCTTTTTTCTCTAAATATTTTCAAATTTTCTTGTTAAGTAAATAAAAAAAAACAAACAAACATCTGATTATAAAAAGAAAATAAATAAATTAGAATAAAAGAATTTCAATATGAATTTTTTATTATCAATTTTATAGATTTACATCTCATAACTAAGTACCTCTAAAACAGATTCTGTTACTAAAATCATAAACTGATTTCATTATAATTAAGGTGATGTGCCAGACTAAACATTTTTTTGGTGAGGGTCCAATATAATTTGTTTTTTGTGGATCATAGAAAGATATGAATCCATCTTTTCTCTCCTCAGGTTTGGGTTAAATAGTTGGGCAGACTTAGCTCTTCAGCCTTGGTTGCCAACCAGTCTAAGAGAATTGTAATTCTTAATTCAAATCCAGTTGGGCATGGGGTTAGAAACTGCATTCTGCAAAATCTACTTGTTGTTGAAACCACATGGGGGGGGGGAGTTAATCCATGTATAGCAAGGTCATTGCTGATTGGTAGTTCAGTTGCATCAAAGCTGTATAAAGAATTCTTGGTAGATTCCAAATAGCTGGGATATTTCTGGACAGACATCGTAGCCTTCGTTAATTCTACTGTCAAAACAAATTTAGTCATCTTGACAATGAATTAAATTGGCATAATGAAAGGATAAAAGCACGGATTTTGTTTGTTCAGAGAAAGAAAATATGCTTTTCAAGCATGTTCTATTCTCAGAATGATACCAGAGATGAGAGAAATTAATGATCACATCAATTCCATTTCAAATTTTTATAAAATCAGCTAAAAATTTTAAAAGAATTAAATTTAAAAAGACTTTCTTCTGAAATTTTGAAGTTCATCTCAACTAATATAAGTAGCTGAGGGTCCTTAATTTGTTTTTTTGTTCATCATACTAATTAGTCAGGGATGCGCATTGTAGTGCAATGGATATCGGAGAGCTGAGGTTAAATTCCAGTCAGGTTCATTACATACACTTATGCACAGATACCCTTGGGAAAGGTATTAATCTCCCTCCAGCTATGGGTTGAATAGAAAGACAGACTAGGTTCTTTAGCCTTAGTTGGCAACCAGTCTACCACAGAAAGAAATGGCAACCTGCTGCGGGAAAATCTTCTGCCTAAGTCAGTCATAAATCAAAAAAGATGGGATCACCCAAGCATGTATCACGTATGGCACTTAACTGACTGACTGACTTAGTTAGATATAACGTTATGTGATGGCCAGAAAACAATAAGGAATAAATGAGATTAATTTCATTTTGAATTTCTGTGATGAGGATTTATCATTATTTACATGCAAACTATTGTCTTCATTTTTGTTTTTGTTGTTATTATCACAATATTTTAGTAATTGTGCTCTCCGGCCTTCATCAGGTGATTGTCAATTTGGGTAACATTCAGAAAATTTCAAACTGAATCCTTTATTTAATTTAAAGGAGCAGAGTGTTCTTATGTTCAAGTTGAAAAGAAAAAAGACAGAAGGTAAAAGACAAAAACCAAAAAACACTTTGTTCTCATTCCATTGACCATGTCTAGGGGAGAAAACTCATCTAGTTCTTATTTAGTCTTGCTCAGTTATCACTCAGACTGTTTCCACTGAGTCTAAGTCTACACTGCCCAGCTTGGGGATTGAACTCACAATTACTATGTTACCAAATTCCCTAACGAATGCTTCAATCCACCAAACTAGTGTCCCAATACTAAATAAGAACTAAACAATTATTTTGCCACATATTTTTCACACTACAATTGTAAATATTGGATTTAAATATTGGATATTTGCTTACAACTTTTTCTATGTCAAGTTCATCTCTCCAAATAGAACACAGGATTATAATGAAATCGCATGACTGCAGGTTTGTTTTTATTATGAGAACAAGAGAATGGCTCAGATTTGAACCTGTTTTTCTGGTTGATACTCTCTTTCAACATTTCTTCCAACTTGTTCCCACTCCAAACACAAGTCAGAGTTTTGGAATTTGGTTTGACTTATGTTCAAGTTGAAAAGACAGAAGGTAAAAGACAAAAACCAAAAAACACTTTGAGCATCATCAAATCTAGTTCCAACAGAAACATGAAGAACAAAAAAGAATACAATGAAACACTAAACTAAAAATAACAATAATGAAGATAACTAACTGAAAATCCATATGAAATAATGAAGATTTTTAATCCTGGCACTATAGCAATGTTAGAGTATATATTAACCAAAATACTATGGTAAAAACAACAAACATAGGGATAATCATCTGAAAAATGCACTTATGTCTTAAGTGCATTTAATAAATTGTGATGATTGAATTTTGCGAAGAAAAACTCACATTCTAACAAATAATTTTGTTTTCTATATTTCATCCCCCACCCCCGACTTTTTTGTCTTCTACTCTCACCAGATTGGAAGGTGAGCAAGTTACTAATCTTTGTTTCTCAGTAGTTTACTATTTGCTTAGTAACAATTAGTATTTCTTAGCTGATCTAAACTGAAAATGCACAAACACAGAATGTTGAATATTTACCTTATTAACAATTTCATCAAAATCAATCAAACGTTTCTTTGTAATAATGTCCAGATATACAACTATGTTGAAAATATGGATCAAATCTGACAGAATGATTAAATAAGGAACAAGTAGGAAAACCTTTATAAATTTGACATATTTCACAATTGAGCTTCATCAGAAATTTGGGGGAGTGGAATGATTTGGAGCTATATTTAATTTTTTTAAACAACATAAAATTTAAAAGCTGAAATATAATTCAAAATCTATCCACTCATAAAATTTCTGAAGAAGTTAAATAGTGAAACATGTCAAATTTAGAAAGATTTCCAACTTTCTTATTTTATCATTCTGTATAAACATAAAATGTTCTATCTACAGAAAACATACAACATTCTATCTACAGGAAACATACAGCCTTCTATCTACAAAAAAAAAAACAAACAATGTTCTATTTACAGAAAAACTGATAAAGAGTGCATTATTTTTTTTATTCCAAAGTATAAGTTAGGCCCAGAATTTCTGGGAAAATTTTTATATTTCCTAATAATCAATTTTATGTTCTCCATGGCTCACCAAAAGTATGAATAAATCTTTTGTAAAGTCAAATACACTTCTGCCAAAAGGTTTTTAGTCCATAGATTGCAGTTTTTACATTTTAAAGAGAAGATGGTTTTTAGGATTATCATTTTGTGGCTGTTGTCATTTTTGTCTCTTGGTGTAAAACTAAAGCTTATTTTTCTTTACAATAAAACAAATTTAGCATTAGAAAAAGGCAAACAAAGTTTTTCTTAACATTACAATTAATGAGGGGATTGCTATTTAATTGTTGACAGTAATATCTTGAATTTCTAACTGGTTTTCAGTTGTTACATCTTATACCAAAACTCTTGTAAATATTTCTCAAACAAGTTTCTCTTGCTTTGTCATGACTGAAAATACATTTCACATGTGTTAAACAATGGATTTACTGTTTTGTTAGTTTATATATATATATATATATACACAAGTTTCATTGAAAACGACTGACAAGGTATTGTGGTTAAGTTTTCAATTAATTTTTTTTTATAATTTTTTTTCTTTTAAGGACATAAAATATTGTCTGAATGTTCTGTATGTCTGAGCACTTTTGGCTCTTCATTTAGCCTTTATCAAGGACCATTTTATTTTGCCACGATTAAAGTTGTGGAGAGTTTACAGATTTTATATATATATATATATATAATTCGCTTGAGGATGAAATGGAACTAATGTCTTTAATTTAATTAAATAAAATAGGACTAATGTCTTTAATTCAATTACAAAATTAAATTCAAAGCTTTTAGCTTCTATTTTTGAAACATGGTTAGAACTGTGTAGTGAAAAAAAACATATTTTAAATCAATTAATTTATAATATATATATATATATATATATATATATACAAAAAAAACCAAAATACTAATAAAATCAACAAAACACCTTATCAGTCATTTTTAATGAAAACTTTTATATATATATATATATACATACACACACACACACACACACACAAAGAAGTAAATAATTACTGAAAGTGCACACTAAAATCCTATACTGGAAACAATATATATATATTGAGAGACAGTTTTATATTACCATAACCTCAATTCCTGATACTGAGCACTTATACCCATAAATATAGCATACCTTAAATGTGTGTGTGTGTGTGTGTGTGTGTGTGTGTGTATATATATATATATATATGAGGAGGCACAGTGGAGTAATGGATAGCGGCTTGGATTGAGGAATCAGAGAGCTGAGTTTGAATTCCAGTCAAATCCATTACATTCACTTACGTGCTAATACCCCTGGAAAACATATGAATCCTCTTCTTCTCCCTCCAGCTATGGATAAATAGCAGGACAGACTGGGTTCTATAGCCTTTGATGGCAACTAGTCTAGGAGAAGGACAACTCTGAATTCAAAACCTGTGGAGGCTCTTTTGGGAACCCTGTGGCACATAGTGCGCCAAGTCTCTGTATTTGACCCTTCAAAAAGTGTGGATGGTTCTGCACAAAACCTCTATAATCAAATCTCATGTGCTGGTGTGGGCTGTCAGTTTCATAGAAACTGATCTGCTTGAACCTCATATGTTGAATTTTACAGGAGAGTCGAGTATATATTATAAATTAATTGATTTAAAATATGTTTTTTTCGCTACACAGTTCTAACCATGTTTCAAAAATGGAAGCTGAAAGCTTCGAATTTAATTTTGTAATTAAATTAAAGACATTAGTTCCATTTCATCCTCAAGCAAATTTATATCTTACTGTTCTTTCTTTACATATATATATATATATATATATATATATATATATCCTGAATGTCAGTGGATCCAACAGACAAAAGACCAAAAAAACAAACCTGACAAAAGAAAATATTGTAAACTAAGAAAGAAGAAAAGAGCAAATAACTACCTAAGCAATAAATAACAATGCTCAATGCCTAGGCTATCCTGACAAAGCAAAAATGCTTTACAGTGTCAGCCATCTATATATATTGTTTCCTCAAACTTGTTTTTCAGCAAAAGATACCTTTTCAAGTTGTGGCCCATGGCTACATGTTAGGTACCACTGGTCTATAAAAAAAAGCACATAGATTAGGTTTTGGTGGATAATCATCCAAGACAATTTCAGAAGATAGACAAGAACAGCTTTTTCTGTCTGACTATAAATGACCACTTTGATATTTTCAAAGAGTTCCTAGCCACTCTGGTGAATGAAAGAAAAAGCTAATTTCATGTACAATTACATTGTTTCTCAAAATAGAAATATTTCATTTTTCTCTCATCCAATTCCATATTGAGAACAAAAGACAATAAATAAAAAATATACTTGGCCAAGGGTTTTTGATTAATTCATTTTTTACAGCTTATCAACCCTTTTGCAGGTTATTAAATGCCAGAAAATATTTTCAGATTGTAAGATTATTTTTTTGAAGATAATAAAAATTTAGTGATACAAGTCTGTCTTACAGATTAACCCATAGATGAGAGGAGAAGAGGTGGATTCATACCTAATCAGAATTAGATAAACAAGAAATTATGTGGATATAAAATAGGGGATCAGTTCTATAATACAATGAATATATAAACAGGTCCCTCACTTTGTGGCCACGGTAGTTTCTATACATTTCTATTGCAGAGAATCTAAATAAATCTAAAAGACATGCCTGTGTAGCCAATCAGTATTTCATTGCTTGATTCATTTTCTACAACTTATCAACCCTTTGCAGGTTATTTAAAGCCAGAAAATATTTTAAGACTAAGAATATTTAATTGAAAATAAGGATTTAGTGATACAAGTCTTACAAATTAACCCATAGATGGGGGAGAAAAGAGGTAGATTCCTACCTTCCTCAAGAGTATTTATATGTAAGAGAATATAACAACAAACCCAACTGAAATTGGAACACGTTTCTCTGATTAACAATTCCAAGCCATTATCTATTACACCACTGATATATCCAACCTTACAGTACCTGGTATTCCCAAATGGTTACTCAACCAGGTATTGACCAGGCTCAATATTGCTTAACTTTGTTGATCCTACAGGAACCAGTGTTTCAATGTGATAATTGTGTTTGTTCAACTTCCACAAAGCCAACCTATGGTTTATACTGCAACTATGCAGAGCAGACTTTATTTACAGTTTTTCGGAGTGAGTGCATCATCTGGCATGACAAACAGTTTGAACAAGACTAGGATATTCAAACCATTGGTTATGATGACATGTGACTTTGCATGAGTACAACCATTGGTGAACTAGTTCTGTCTGCCCAATTTCATTCACAAGACTTGGGTCAACACATAGTAAAGTTTTCAGCAACTTTCCAAAGGTGCTGCATGCTGTGGTCACCTCCAAATGTCGATATTATCAAAAAGTCATATTCCTGGCAAATCAACTATCGTTAGATTTGAGCCCAGGTCACATGGTCAGAAATCAAATATTCTAACTATTCAGCCATGTGCCTATATATATATATATATATATATATATATATGAAAATATATAGAAAATAGGAAGGAACTGGTTAGGAAAATAATCCAAAGTCCCTTAGTATTTTAGTTATTATTTTTAAAAAATAGTGCTCGTGTCGCGATTTGGAATCATATTTTTAAATAAATAATTATATATATATATATATATACACACACACACACACAAACGCACACACAAGCATACATATGTTCAAAAGTGTACACCTCTCATTATATATATATATATAAATAAACACTGAACATGATTGTTTCAGATGCCAAACTGCTTATCACTATTCAGTGTTGATTTTAATACCCACCCTGTATATCTCTACAATATTGAGCATTCTCTATCATAAATATACCAAATTTTAAGCAATTTAGATATTCCTGTTTTCCATATAAAAATCAACAAGTTTAAAACAGAACAGTAAATGGGTATGAATATGAAAAATCTTATTTTATAATATTATTTATATATATATATATATATATATATATATATATATATATATAGATAAATAGATATAGATTTAGTATATGATAAACAAGGAATGAATATATAGTTATTGTCATCCACATATATATGTGTACCTACATTAATAAATCATTGAACTTGTAAAGTTTACATACTTCTAACTTTACCTCCCCCCTCAAATTCATATAATCTTTCAAAGTCATTTTGTAGAATTGACTTGAAGAAAAACAATGTAGGAGGTTAGCATGGAATTTGGCAAATAAAAATTTCACATTTTTCTCTTTGATGTACCATAACAAATTCAAAATATAAAATGATTTTTTATGTACAAAACTTGTTGATTTTTAAATTTTAAATGTAAAATCTTTAGAAACTATAAACTCCCTTATTCTGAAATTGGACTTATTTAGATATTTTCTTAAATAAAAGACATTATTTTTTATTTGGATTTTATCAAGCACACATGAAATTGGAAACTCAATCAACACCATGTGATAGAGTGCTGTAAAAATCAAATGTAAAAAATGTAAATTCATCTACCTCGTGTTTCTGATCACCCTCAAGACCTTTAATCTTCTGTTGTTGTTCAAGTTGCAATTTCTTATAGTTCATTCTATATTCTTGAAATTTGGCTATCCAAAGCAGGGCACACAGGCGAACCATAGCCCGTTCATGTCGCCCACTCAGGTATGCGTCAACAAGGTTTGAAGATTGGTGGCTCATGTTTGTTGATGACAGAAAGGGTCGGCGTTTTTTTGAGTTAGGCTTGTTGTCTGCTACACGACATTTTGATTTGCGAGAGAGGAACTTGAAAATAACCATGTCAAAAGCAAAGACCTGTAGTGGCAATTTTTATCAAAATCAAATGAAGAAATACTAGTGTCTTGTAGGGTTGCAATGCTGGTTCCTTGTTGTTGAAAAGGGTTTTCACAAAAAGAGGGTCGTAGTCAAGCAGGCATTTTCGATTTTTTTTTTTTTTAATAAATTTGGAGATGAAAAAAACTAAGTATATCTTTTGGTACTTTTCATACTTTTCATAAGATTTTTAAATTATTAACAACAAATTCACAATTCTTTATCTCAAAGTAAAAAATATTTGGTAAGTGGACATATTTTTGCATTTTTTTTTAACTCAAAAATAAATAATTTTTTTCTGATATCTTACTCATTATTTTCTAATGTTACTGAAAATTATATTTGGGCATTTTTACACATTTTTTTCTCTCCCTGCTTTTGCAAAAATCAAAATTATTCATGAAAATATAATGAATAAACTGAATTTAAACAAATAATACAAAAATAAAACAAAAGAGGTAAAACAAACTTTGAATTAAAAAAAGAAAAATTAGATAAATTTTTCTGAAAAATAAATATTTTAAATAAAAAATAATCTTTTAAAAGAATTTAATCAAAAGTTTAGTTACAAACAATAAATTCTAAAACATTTAAAAAATTAAAATAATCATCATATATTTTTAAGGATTTTTGGTAATTAATATATTTCTGGATTTCTTAAGTCTACAGAAATGTAATTAGATGAAGGAAGAAAAACAAATAAAAGAAAATAAGTAGAAAAATAAGTGACATGTTTCCAGCTGATGCCAAAAATGGTGACAGAAGTTTTCAGAAATCAAATCTCTAAAAATAGAATTGGAAGATGAAAAGAACAAATAAAAAAAGAAAAAAAAAAGAGGTAAACCTTTTAAAAAAACAACAAAAATCAATTCCAAGTGATTTTCATTTTTGTCAACGAAAGTGATTCTTGTCAAAACATATCTACATGTCAAAACAGAGAGAGAAAAAACAAATAACAGGTAGAATTTGTCATCTTTTTCTTAATGTTTTCCTAAAGTGTCCGCCAAAATTCTATAATCAACAACAATAAACGACTTATCTCTCATCTTGATTCCAATACTTGCCACGAATTTTAATTCTCTTGATTTCATTTTCAAGGTGTTTGTTAAATATCACCTGCACCATGCTTGGCTTTTTTTTCTTTTTTTTTTTTTAATTTTTTTTTTTATTTTCTTTTTTTTCTAATTTTGTCCTTCTTGAGCCAGATTTTGCAAATGCCTCTTAAATCTGAATGCATATGTGATTTTCCATTCTTTTCCTTTTTTATTTCCTTATGGATTTCATTTTGATGACCAGGGTATATGTATGTATGTGTGTGTATATATATATATATATATATATATATATAGAACAAAAAAAAAACACAAAAAACCCACAAGGACTCAGTTGTTAATATTTACCAAATATCTCCTACCCTCTCTTCATTCATTCATTTGTCTTTTGTTATCTTTCAGTATCAAGACCTCTGCCTGCAATTCTCTTGTGGGCTGCAAAAACACAGGCGGCAAGTGAAGAAGAAGAGAGAGAGAGAGAGATGGGGAGGAAGAGGAGGAGGAAAGAGGAGGAGGAGGAAAACATGCAATTTGTATTATGGCTAGGTTACTTCCTTATTTTGGTTGTATCTTACCAGCAACTCGCAATGGTTCTCCCATATTTCTAAAAGCAGACTTGCGATAGGGGCAGGGGACACAGCTCATCGAGTAAAGCTGTCACTTTTTAATTAACAAGCCAACTTGGTTTCGATTTCAAGGGTTGGTTAGCAGAACCCTGTCAGCAAGTTCAGTGTTCCTTTCCCCTACAATCCAGCATACTTGTTTATATACTTGTAAAATCGTTGATAACTACCGTGTACATTACCCAGAGCCAGCTGGGGAGACGGAAGAGAGAGAGAGAGAGAGAGAGATTCTTGCTAAAGCAGAACGCAGCTAAATACAGAAAGAGAAAGTATGTGTGGTGGTGAGAGATGAGAAATCAAAAGTGTGGGTAGGGGAAATAAAACAAAGTCTTTTTTTTTTTTTTTTTGGCTTTTCCCCCCACGACCGCTAATATCAAATACATTTGTACGTAAATCAGAAGCAAGAATAATGGTGTGTAGACGACTACAAGTGGAGACAGGTTAAATATTTCGATAAGTAAGCCAAACGAAATGAGAAATCTTCCGTCTCTCGAACAACGAAGGGAAGGGAGTTCCACACTAGTGTCTATTCCTTCAAACTGTTATTCTTCCATTCCTCTCTTCCTTCATTCCTGTATTCTTTCTTCTAAAGTAACGTGACAACAATGCATCTCTTTACATTTCAAATCAGAGCGAAAAAAAGAAGAAAAAGGGTTTTTCTTTCGGATGAAAAGTCGAAAAATTGTATGTTTTTCCGTTAGTGTTGTTGGTAGTCTATTTCTTTCAGTTTCATTTTTGTCCTCCCCTTTTCCTGCCTTTTTCAGCTTGAAATTAACAAAAGCGAATTATTGAATATTATTTGTGCTGCTATCTTTCCAGGTCGGAGAGGATAATGTTGTCATCATTCGACTTTTGCTAAACGGAGAAGAAGATGCTACAACAACAACAGCATAAAAGATAGATCCAGTAAGTGACACCTCTTCGGAGCAGGGGTTTAAACAATGGCAGTGGCGGTGGGGTGAGAGGAGAAGGAAGAGAATCAAGCAGGTGCTTCGACTTTTTTACTCGTCTTCTTCTTCTCCTCAGTTTTCTTCTTTTTTGTGGGGTGGAGGGGGGTACTGTTTTATTGGAAGCCGAATGAAGAAATGTTGCGAATTCAATTCTCAAACAAAATAGCTGAGAAGAAATAAAACAACACCGACACAAGGACATGTTTTGTAGAGCAGCATGCAGTGAAAACTGAAGTCGGCACCAAATAATTTGTTAGACGAGTTTGTTAATTACTTTTGACAACAGGTGACAGAGAGGAAGAAGTAATTATAACAAAGGCAGATAGATAATGAACACTGAACAGATAAATAAATAACAAGGAGATAGATAGAGAGATAATGAACAGATGAGATAATGAACATAATGAACAGAGAGAGAGATAGATAGAGAGATAATGAACAGAGTGAGATAGATAGAGAGATAATGAACAGAGTGAGATAGATAGAGAGATAATGAACAGAGTGAGATAGATAGAGAGATAATGAACAGAGTGAGATAGATAGAGAGATAATGAACAGAGAGAGATAGATAGAGATAAATGAACAGAGAGAGATAGATGAGAGATAATGAACAGAGAGAGTGAGATAGAGAGATAATGAACAGAGTGAGATAGAGAGATAATGAACAGAGTGAGATAGAGAGATAATGAACAGAGTGAGATAGAGAGATAGATAGATAATGAACAAATTTAGATAGATAGATAATGAAGAGAGATAGTTGTGAAAAGTTCTAAACATTTAAATTCAAAGGTTTTTACAATTCAGAATTAATAATTCTCTTTTAACTTAATGTGGAATTTCACATTTCTGAATTCAGAACAAAGTTTTCCATATTTTCTTCTATTTAACTTCAACATATTTGTTTTAAAATCACTCTCCATTATTAACAAATTTTTATGCCTAATTTTTAAAAATCCTGCACAACTAAATTTTGATTTAAACTAAACTTGATCCTATTTGGGGTCACTTTTTGTTATGATGTTGATTTGGGGTTAGTAGAGAAAAACGCCAAATAACACGTAACAATAAAAAGGGTTTTAATAGGTTGGTAAAAAGGTACAGAAATCGCCTGAGTAGTCAATAACAAGCTCAGCTAAGAACTTCTCTGTCTATCTGTCTCCCATTATTTAAAGTCTTTGTTCACAGACGCAGACAAGTTCATCTTCAAGAGGGGTTGTAGGTTTCCGACACAACACTTTTAAAAGAAGCTGGTCTGTTTTGGGTTTCAAATGAAAAGAAAGTCAATTCAAAATTTTATAGTGTTGGGCTTTCAATTGGAAACCAGTTTAGCAACTTTGCCTTGACCTTCTACCACTAAAGGTCATGGTTTATGGTGATAAGTTGAAAGGTGATAGAAAGAACTTGTTGATGGATACATCTTATCCAAATACTTTTTAATTTTGTTTTAAAACAGGAATGAAAATTTTTTTTGAGTCCTTGCCATTTTGTTGAGTGTTGCAGATGTGAATCATTTCTTTAAATAAATAATTCCTAGTGATATGAAGTCATGAATATGTTTTGTCTGTCTGTGTGTCTTATGAAATATATTATTTTACTTGTGCCAACATAACAAGAAATCAATCTTTTTAATTGGGTAATAAACAAAAAAACCAAAAAGCTACAATACACAAGGAAAGAAAGATGTCAATTGGTATAAAACATCAAAAGTAATTGCAGTAATCAGAATTTTAGATTTAAAATAGGTAACATGTAAAAATTTGAGACGCATATCAGAATATATACATATATATATATATATATATATATATAAAGTAGTGGTACTTGCTTGGAAAAACCTCAGATAGTTCAACTTGCAGTAGAGCAAATCTGTACCCAAGGGAAAATGGGGAATAAAAAAAGAAAGAACCAAGAACATTAAACCAAGCCAAAAACAATCATCCACTTTTCAAGCTTCAAGTCCAAAGAAAAAAAAACCAAAACGAGTAAAAAGGCAACTATGTAAAATGGTCAATACACTAAGTACAGAAAAACCTAAGATAATCCTAAGGAGCCAGGCTACCTAGGTTTCACCTAAACTGATCGTCAGGGTGGCCAGCTTACCCTGACGATCATTTTTGGTTAAACCTAGGTTGATTTGCCTGGCTCCTTAGGATTATCTTATATATATATATATATATATATATATATATGCTGTAATGGAATAACCTGTCACCCTCATGAGTGACGACACTATAGGTAGTAACTGCCTATAAGTATCTGTAGTAACACTCACTACTGGATTGACTTGCGATGACCTTGTGCATAACTGTTACCCCATTTTTTTATTGTACTGGTTTTTTACAATAAACCTTTACTTATTTTATTCACCTTGTTTTTCAAGTATATATTCCCATTAGCATGGACTATATATATATATATATATATATATATATATATATATACATATAAATAAAAGACCACAAAAGAAAACAAGTGGCAAAAATGTGATCTAAATTAAAATTAAAAATTTGCGGATGTAGTAGAAAAACAGATCACTAGGGAAAAAAATAAAGTTTTTCACCAATCACTGTTGGTTTGAGTAAATACAAAAAAAAAACAAAAAAAAAACATTCCAATTTTTAGTATTCTCTGAAAACGGGTGAATAGGAGAATTTGCCTCTAAGTAAAAATGCCAGCTCATCTATGTGAAATGATTCCTTTCTCCTCCCAAGGAGGAAGCAAAGTGTCTAGTGATCAAAAGACTCCCCAACAACTGAAACTATATACCAGCTTCTTTTAGTCTTCTGAACTTTTTCTACTGTAAACTGTGAGTAATGACATTTATAATAATAATAATAATGTACAAACTTTTCTCTATCTCAGACATTTGTTCTTTTCTACAAACATTTCAAATAATCGGACACCTTTCACTCTTTATTATAACAATGTCTATACACAAAACTCAATGTCCACACACCTTCATGTACAAAACTTTGAAAAATGTCAGTAAATTGCCGGTTTAAATTTTAACTCAATTATTGGAACTTTGTTTATTATATGAACTGTAACGATGACAGATTGCTAACAGCATTACTTTAAAATATCTTTTTCATTCTTTAGTAAAAGAAAGATAAAGAATTTTTGTTGCCAAAAAGGAAACCTGATTAAATAAAATATAAAATTTAGATGCAGAGAAATTGAGAGTTTCTTTTTTCATAATGCATGAATGTAAAAAGGATTTATTTAATTTTTATTTAAATAAGGAAGTCAAATAAAGAATGAAGGAAAAAAAAATAAAACTAATTCTCTTCAAAAAAAAATTATTCAAAATTTGAATTTGCAAAAGATTATTTTCTTGTAGCTGGAAGAATATTCCAAAATATTATTTTTTATATAATTTTTTTATTTTAATTATTTTTATCTGCAATCTTTTTAGAAGTTGTTGCCAGAATCACACTCCTTTCCCGTCTTTAGAACAGGAGTAAAGATTTATCCCTTGTTTCCTGTTTAGGACTGAATTTCCAATTCCTAACATCTTCTCGTTTTCATTTGCCCCCAGTAACTCCTTGCATCTTAGTGACATTATTGCCTTCTTTTGAGTGAAGTCAGAGTATGGCAATATATGAAATGAATAAACATAAAAACAAACAATAAAACATAAAATAAAGGGATGTTGGTGACTATTAGGACATTTTGGAAATATAGATTACTGGTGCATTACAATCTTCCTTTCTCTTACCACAACCAAAATTTGGCCTCATCATAAAAAAGGGTAAATAAAGTGTTGAAATTAAAAATTATATGTATATATAAAAAAGAAAAGAAATTTTTAAGCACTAAAACAAGTTACAAGATCCACATGGGAGGAAAAAGCAAAGAAAAGGTTGTTCTTTTATGTGTCATGTCACTTCAGGACATGAGTGCTTATGGTTCTCCACAACTTTCTATCCTTTGCAGCTTTTATTAATGTTTGTCTTTTCACAATCTACCCCAGTCCCTGTTCTGTTATCCATTAACATAGGCCCGTTAGGTAGGGTTATTCACCATTTCTTCTTGTTTATCCTGCCTTCAATATGTCCTGTGAGTATCAAATTCTCCAAGCCTTTTTTCATCGTTATATGTCCTAGAAATTTCAATTGTGTTTTTTTGGTTCTAAATATAAGTGTTCTTTTTGATTACATTTTTTTCAAAACTTCCTCATTGTTTACATGCTTTATCCATGGTATTCTCAACAGTAAGCTTGGTAGTGTGTCAAAAGGCCAACTATAATGAGTACTCACTGTGAACCAAACATACTAATAATGGTCTGCGAGACAAGTTTGCTAACCACTATTTCATGGCAGAGCACTAAAAACAATTATCTAGTAAGCTTAGACTGGCACAATGTCACAAATATGGAGCATCTAGTGAAACCCAAACTAACACGATGATGTGCGTGCTAACCACTACTCCAAGGTGAAGCAACAGCTAAACAAAAAATGAAATAATAGCCCCATGAGATAGAATGTAGAAAAAAAAAATAAGAAAAGAAAAAAGCATGATTGTTGATGATGGAATACTCATTATCTTTCATTGCATGGGTGATCATGGCCCTCCACAATTTCCTTTTTTTCTTCTTCTTCTCTAAGTTGTTCTTAGTTTTACCCCTTTACAACCACTAACAAAAAAATGTAAGCATGTAACAGGTCCTCTCATAATAAAAAAATTTAAAGAGAAATGTCTTGGGGATCATTTAGTGCATAACACAATGAATTATGCAAGCAGCAGAAAATAGAAGCCAAATAAAATGAGAAACATGGGTGTCTGCAATGGAGCAGCAGTTTGCACAATGGGGGAGGGGAGAGTGTGAAAGCAACCTGGCAGTGAACCAGATTTTGCCAGGGAATGAGGGTAAAGCTGCAGTGCCAATTACAAAAACAAACCCGTGCAGGAATTACACAAAATCAATGCCTTTTAATGGAGATGCCAAAAAGTCTTTAAAATATTTAAACAAGGATTTTGGAATTCTTGATTTGGTTTTCTTCAAAAGTTATATTTCTTTTCAAAGAAAGAATTATATTACCTGCCAATAAAAAAAGGTTATTTGGTTTATAGCCATATCACATTGAAACACCAGTTCTCATACAATCACTGAAGTTAAGCAATGTCGTGCCTGGTCAGTACCTAGATGGGTGACCACTTGGGTTGTAAGAATGGATTTACAGGTGGTGTGACTTATGGCCATATCAAATTGAAGCACCAGTTCTTGTGTGATCACTAAAGTTAAGCAATGCTCGGCCTGATCAGTAGAGGTGAACACTTGGAAATACCATGTGCTCTAAGCTTGGATTTGCAAGTGGTTTGGTATATGGCCATATCATGTTGAAACACGAGTTCTTGCAAGATCACCAAACTTAAGCAATTAAGAACCTTGTCAGTACTTAGATGGGTGACCACTTGGGAATATCAGGTGCTGTAAGCATGGATGCATGGTTGGTGTAATGGCTCAAGATGAAAAATTGGAGAGTAAAGTTCCAAATCGAGTTGGGTTCATTGTATTAATTTACACACTGATACTATTGGGGAAAGGTTTGAATCCAACACTTCTACCCCAGCTAGGGTTTAATTTGAATGACTTGTATCAGTAAAATCAGTATTATTTCCCCTCCCTTCCCCAAATTCTTAAAATCTAAAAATATTTTCAGGCTTTAAATAACTTGCAAAAGGGTGATAAGCCATGAAAAAGAAATCAATCAAAAAAGGTTATTGGTTTTTATCTGGTAGATTAATATTTAGCCATTTCTCAGTACATTGCAATCAACAATTTTTCCAGACTCCAAACTGATGTCTTTTCCGCAATATTATCATAACACTGCAAAGTGTAATGGTTGAAAAAACGTTTTTGCTAACTCTATGTAATATTGCAGAAACCTTGTCAACTGGAGATGAACCTCACCAAATTCCATATTAAATGTAAATAAGGAGAGATATTTTTATGCCATTAAATATGATATTTATTTGCTAGATGACAAAGACAAAATATGGTTAGCCATTAATCTCAAGAAATCTGAAATTAAGTATTTTAGTGTCAATGTTTGATGGGTTTTCTTGGTTTTATTGTTACCTTTTATTAAATCAAATCCACATACTATTAAAATGTATAGCGTGAAATCAAAATAAAAAATTAACTTTCACTCCCTGTGAGGTTCAAACTCCTATTATAGAAGACTTGAATTCAAGTGTCACTACTAAAAGGTATTTATTTATTCCATTTGCATACTATTTACTTTCACCCATGTTGATACAGTGGTGGTGGTGGTTGCTGAAATGGAGAAGGAAACAGAAGACAAAATTTGTCTTCTCAGCTTCATTGTATGACAATGCTATTGAGCTGAGTAGTATCACTTGAAAAAAAAATCATTGCTTTCTCTGGTTCCAAGACTTCATCAATTTAAGTGCGCTACTAGGTTGGTATCTCGGTCCCACCCTTTCACTGTTGAAATGGTTAAATGTAACTGTCTCTTCTCAAACAGCTTCTTTTCTCGCACTTCCCATCTGTGGAATTCTCTTCTTCTTATTTTCTTCCCTGATGAATACAATCTTCAAATATTCAAGTGTAATGTCAATCGACATCTTCTGATACCTTGTTCTGCATCCTTTTCTTTATCCTCTCCCCTAACACACTTCTTAACTCTTGTTCTTTATCCTCTGTGACCCCTTGCATTCTAGGGGCACTCCTGCCTTGCTTGGAGTGAAATGCTCAAAAAAATACAGGAACAGAAAGTGCAACACTGAGATCCAAAGACATATTGGGATGGTCAAAGATGCATTCCAAAAACTAAGCAGAGTATTAAGAAACAGAAAAAAATTGTTAGAAACAAAGAAAAGCATCTTGGACTGTTATATGATATCTGTCCTCCTGTATGGCAGCAAATGCTGGATAATCTCCTCAAAGATGAAGAAGAGACTTGAAGCAACAGAAATGTGGTTCTACAGAAAGATGCTGAGGATACTATGAATTGAACATATGAGCAATGGCAAGGTTTTAAAGAAAATGGAAACAAATAGGAAACTCATATTAACATCAGGAAGAGGCAGTTGAAATTTCTGGGGCATGTAATAAGGAAGGAAGGCTTGGAAAATCAGATACTCCTAGGACAGATTTAGGGACAGAGAACAGCAGCACATAACATACTTAATGAACTTCAGTAAATGGATGGTAGAACAGGGTTTGGGAGAAATAACAAAAAGATAAAACTTATTAAATGCTACAAAGAACAGGAAGATGTGGAGGACCATGATCGTCTACATCCTGAAGGGACATGGCACATAAAATAAGAAGTATCACTTGTTGAAAATCAAAACTGTCATTAATTTTCAAAATCCTAAAATTTTATTTTCCATTTTTTTCTGAAACATTAGCTTCGAAAACTTTTACGTAGATCTTATAATATGCGGAAAAAGTCAATTGGACTTATTCTGAAAAATAAATACAAGGGAAAAGTAAAAAAAAAAAAGGGTATCAGAACAAAAGAATATTAAAGAAAATCTGATCAAGAAAAAAAAAAATAGGTAAATATAGAATCAAAAAGCTTTAAGATTAATATCTGATTTAGCACCTTCACTTTTAACATTTGATTTAGCCCCTCCCCCAGCTTTTATTTTGTGGTGCCCTGCTTGACTTTTGCAATAATATTAATATAATAATAATAACACAACATTACAGAGCTCTTTTAATTTACAGAGTAATTGTTATTATACAAGATTACAATAATTGCTGTTAATTGATGAATATCAATTAACCAAAAATTGGCAGCATTAAATAATCATGATTATAGTTTCTACACTTCTCAACAAAATGGAAAGAACAAGTAATATGGCATGATTATCTGGATCACTATTTATGAGTTTGATCCATAGGCAGTAAATGATCCTTTCTTGACATTGTATAGATGGTGGAAATTGAAATTCAAGTATTACCCACTGAATGCTGGCCTACAATAAGTCTTGAACCTAGACTATAATATATATTATTTGATAATCAAGCACCAGGATTTGTGCAGACAGCAATGAACAGCTGGCTTTCTATACTAGGATCAGTGAAGGATTAACCCATTTTGTCTAAAAAATGAACTTCGTTTAATGCCGCTAGGTGGCATGACAATCAGTGGTATAAAGGAAAAGACTCATTCATGCTTTCTCTTTTTCTGCTCTCTAACAAATTAAATATGGTAGGTACAAGACATTGTACAGTCTTCTTGTCCAGTCACTGGAAAAAGCTGTCTTTTGCCAAACCACATGGTAAACACAAGCACATCCCGACATGTACACAATGTTAATCTTTGAAATGTTGTTCTTCCCTGTAACAGAGAATTGGGTCAGCCCAATAAATGACTCTGAGTTGGTTGTATGTGGTGCTGTAAGCACTATGAATTACGTCTTCTTCTACAATGGGACATTGAGAGAAGACCTTCTACTTACAGTAGGTGGTGCTGGCTATTTGCATATGAATGACAATGGGCAGGTATTAACCAATAGTCATCGTGTGTCTGGGACTGGGAGAGCTACATAACACCAGTTTGTTTTCTCAGTCGGAGGAAGCGCTCTTAATGTGCGAATGTGCAAAAACCAGACTAGACCAGCACCCTTTTTTTTTACAGCTATTTCGATATGCAAGTATAATTTCCTCTTTCTCATCTTTTATGAGTCATGCTTATGTTTTATTTAAATATACAGTGAAACCTTGGTTCACAAATTTAATTGGTACCTGAAAAGCTGTTTGTGACCCAAAATATTTGTAAACCAAAACTATTTTCCCCATAGGAATCAGTGTAAAATGAATTAATCCATTCCTGGATCCCAGATGATTGCTTATTTAAACTTTTACATCTTTGGGCAGCACAAAAGATCATACACAAAACCAATAAAAATCATTAAATGTAACAAAAGAAAAATGATAAATGCAATACAATACAGATATAGAATATAGACAAAAACTTAATTTAATTTTATAATACCTGTACAAAGTAGAGTTGATGGTATAAGTTGGTGAGGAAAAGAAAAGGGAGAGATGGTACTGTTCGAAAGAGGAGTCTCCTTCCATAAAAAAAAACAAAAAAAACATAATTGTCTCTTTTTGAGAATAGTACAGACATTGATTTTGACATACCAAAATCAGAGACATGGACACCTTTTTTATGTTTGACTATGATTTCTTTCTTCACCTCTATTGTTGGTTAGTTGATTTTGTTTAGTAGCATATCAACACCTCTATGGGTTATTTAATGCCGAAATGTAAATATTTTGAAAACAATTTTATGGTTTCAAATAAATCTATTTTGAACGCAATTATATGCCTTCAATTACAGATAATATGTATTTGATGTAATGGAATAACTTGTCACCTCCATGAATAACTACCTATAAGTATCTGTAAGTCAACTACAGAGTCGACTACAGAGACTAGCTGGGATCTGTTGAGTACGACCCAGACTTATACAAGAACTACTGACCTTCCAATAGTAACACTCACTATTGGATTGACTTGCAACGACCTTGTGTATAACTGTTACCTTTATTCTTGTTGTATTGGTTTTTACAATAAACCTTTACTTATCTTATCCACCTTGTTTTTCAAGTATAAATTCCTATTAGTATGGAATATAACAGTATTGTTGGTAATTTTACTATAAAATGTATTGCTGGTCAGTTTTCTTTAAAATTGTATTGTTGGTAATTTTAATATAAATATGTATATTTAAATTATTCACATTGTTCAAACTGTTGTCTTCATTTTTATTGCCATATTCATAATGTTTTGGCTGTTGTACGATCTGGCCTTCTTCAGGCGATTGGAATTTGAAACTGAACCTTTTATTTCATCTACTGGGGTAGCGTTCTAGTGCATGTCATGCTTCTTTCAGATGTCTCGGTTATCTCCATTTAACTAAATTCTCCAAGTTTTTGTTCACCATTCCTTGAAACATCATGAATATGACAATAATGATGAGGACAACAGTCCAAATAATGTAAATAATTATAATACCTCATCTCAGAAATACAGACAGATATAAATATATATTGTTAGTATTTTTTTTATTTGTATTATAAAAATGTATTTTTATACTTTCATAGTGTTTTGTTTGGGGGTTCACTATTTGCCCATAGCTGGGACCCTAACAGGTACTACTACTGCTGGTCAGGGTGGACCTGGGACCAACAGCAATTTAGAGGTAGTTCCACACTCCTCAAAAGCTCCAATCTCATGATCAAAGGCCTTGCTGCCAGATGTAGTTTATTGTCATACCCAGGACTATCATGTCTATCATGATTCTGATCATTTTTCTTTGAACTTTGCTGCTATTATTATCCTTCTTTGGCACCCATGGTGCCTTATTTAATAATTTATAACAAAAAACATGCAAAACACAATGGAATTCAAGAGAAGGCATAGTGATTTTGAGCACAGATGTGTATAGAACGGAAGTTACATTGCAAATGATGCTCACCTGCTGATGCTCCCAGCTTGTCACCCCATGTTGTTACCGACTTACATGTTTGTCATGTGAGACTTTTTTTTTTATTCGGAAAATTTTTTTTTTTAAGTGATTTGTTCATAATGAGAGGCATTCATGAAAAAAAACGATTAAAAAAAAATAACATACATGTTGAATTCTTTTCTTTTGAAAATATTAAATTACTTTACTTTGAAAGTTTTCCAGACTTTACAAGTTGTAGGTCCCTTTGGCCCTAAGTGGTAAAACCCATCCACTCCAGCTGAATTTTGCCTAAGAGATTTTGGCATTTCAGCAACTAAATATTTCTACATTATTGTAAACTTTATTTATCAAAAATGTTGTAAAAGTTCCCTTTTTGAGTATTAGCTTATCAAAAGTATGATGAATTAAAAGAACCTATTTTATCAATTTATAAAAAGAGAGAAGCCTGAAATGTTGGACAAGATTATCCTTACAATGACAACTTCAATCAGAATGCCCATCAGTTTATTTACAAGAAATGTTATTGATAGCAGATTGTATTGACGTCAGTGAAGAAATGGTACAACATTATTTCTTGCAAGTATTACCTTTGTCGATAAGACCTGTCATTGTTTTCCCTAAAGACTAGAATCTTATTCAATTTGGCAAATGAGCCAATATCTTTATTGAATAGAAATTCCATAGCCTTTTTCTGTAAAACAAGAATACTGTTACGCTCAACAAAAAGCAGATATCCATAAGAAAGACCAGATTATAAAGAATAACATCCTAAAATATAAGAACATGGAAACTTTGGTGCAGATGGCTCAAGAAACAATGTAACCTTCAAATGTTAACCAGTTCCTGACCAAACCAACAACACTTGTTCCTAATGATACAGAAAATCGAGTGGATTGCAATCGCTATCATTGATCACCATTTCTGGAAGCTGTTATGTGTTGAGGAACTACCAAAATAAAACCTGCTATAGACACTATTGCTAGTATTCCTGTATTAACAATTATTTAACTAAACATTTTTTTAGACCCAATTCTTATATTAATCTCATCCTGGGCACTCCGACATGGTGTATGGGTTGCAAACATGTCTCTTTAGTTAAATTATAACTGAATGGTGGGTTTGATCCTCAGTGCCTGCCCCATACTGTTGGCCTTGTGCCACATCTAAGCTACACAGAAAATTATTAAGGGCACTCGATGTGGTGTAATAGGTAGCAAGCATGTCTCACTAGTTCAATTATGACCAAATAGTGAATTTAATGCTCACTGGTTGTTCCAGACTTTCGGTCTTGTGTTTCGGCTTTAGTAAATCCCAATACCTATCTTATCGTCTGGTAGAGAGAAAATAAAATATCAAAGACAACCCAATCCGAAGATAGAAATTTTCTTATTTAAAAATATTTTTCTAATGAACTTTTGTGACTGTGGATGTCACTCATCATTTATTTATTATTAGTTATTAGTAGTTATTACGATTTATTATTTTATTAAAAAAAAAAAATGAATGGCTGAAGAATAATCTGTAAAAATAAAATAATTTATTTTTAATTAAAGGAAGATTAATTAAATATAACTTCATATTTGGGGAAATTATTAACGTTGTTAGTTTTCCATCGCTTGTGAGTCAATTAATAAAATAATAGCGAAGAAAATACAACTGGGAAATATTGCAAAATCTATCAGAGGAAATTTACACGAATCCATGCTCCAGTTTTTTGACAAAGTGAGATGAATAGTAGCAGAAAAATCAAAAGCATCATGAACAGAATTCTGTTTTTTAAATTTCAGAACGATATGCCATTCTGATTGGACAAGTAGCGCCATCTTGTGATCATCTTGATTCAAAATCTGATGGCCATTGCTGATCCTGTTCTGATTACCTTGTTTTGAATAAGATTACTAAATAGGATCAATATCCTATACCAAATATTAACATAATTTTTTTAATCAATTCACATCAATTTATTCTGCTTTCTGTAGATAACCAGGCATGGTTCCAACATTTTACCATTTTGTTTTTTATGTATTTTCATTTTTGAAAATATTCCAATCCATGTCCAAACCTGAAGAGGAAGAATTTCTTCAAATTAATCCACTATGAGAAAAAGGGCCAGGTAGTATTAAGTCAGAGCAAAAGATACCATGTCTGAATTTGGTACCAAACTTTATGCTATCAGGTTTCAAAGAATAGATTTATTTTCTTTAAAGACTGTAGACACTATGTAAAGGGAAAACAACTTTTGAAGTCATATTAGCTTCTCAATGGAAAAAGTATAGGAAATATAATTTGGGTTGACTATTTTTTTCTTTTTAAATCAATTCATCTCAAGCTAGTTAGAACACATCAAATTTATTGATAGATATAATATGCTTACATTTCATTTTAGAACACATTTCAAAATATCTCTTGAGAAAGAAAGTTTAAAATTATTTAAGTTGTGTCAATTTTGCATCTTTATGAAAATGGAAGATTATAAGGAGCATTTTAGAAATTTGATGCTTTTTTTTTTTTTTTTACTGTAAAGGCAAAAATGCCTCTCAAACAACAAAAAGATATGTGCTGTGTACAGTGCAGGTGCTTTAGCTGACAGAACTGTACAGAAGTGTTTTGCTAAGTTTAGAGTTGGTGATTGTAGCTTTATTGATGAAGGATGCTCAGGCAAACTCCCCCACCCCACCATAGATGATGTCTATATCAAGATAGTGATTGAGAATAACCCACATTACACAACACAGGAATTAGTAGAAACACTAAATTTATCAAAATCCACCCTTAGGTACTCAAATTGCTGCATGATCTAAGTGAAAAGAATCTTTTGGATTGCATTTCATCTGTGATTTGCTGTATAAACACAATAAAAATGCACCCTTTTTTAAGCAAATCATGACAGATGATGAGAAATGGATCATTTACAACAGTGTTCATTGAAAAGGATCCTGGGGTAAGCAACATGAGCAAGCAGGTATTCATCCTAATAAAGTCATGCTATGCATCTGGTGGGATAGGAAAGGAATCCTATTACTATGAGCTTCTGCCAAAAAAACAGTAAATTGATTCTGAAAAGTACTGCTTGCAACTGGATGAATTAAAGGCAGCAATTCAAAAAAAATGTCCAGAATTGGCAAACAGGAAAGGTGTTGTTCTCCATCAGGACCTCATGTTCCTTTGGCGACCTGGTAAAAATGATTACAGCTTGGCTGGGATGTGTTGCCTCACCCACCATATTCACTAGACATTGCTCCTTCAGATTTTCAGTTATTCAGGTCTTTGTAAAATAATCTCAATGGTAAAAAATTTAATTCTTTGGATGATATATAAAAAAACCACTTTAATGAGCTCTTTGCCGAGAAACAACCAAAATTCTAGAAATCTTTAAGTTGAAGGAAAAATGGAAAAAGATTGTGCAACAAAATGGTTCATGTTTATTTGAATAAATATTTAATGGCATAATTTTTTTTGTGATTTAATTTCCATTAAAAATCGGCATGAACATTCTGAAGAACCCAATATCACATATTAAAGGTGATACTAGTACAGTTGTGGATTTTATGTTGTGACTGGCTCTTGTAGCACAAGTAAATGTCTATGATTGCCAAAATTCATCAATACAGTCTAATGAAGAAATCATAC
>CAHIKZ030000546.1:2417500-2537783 GCA_903632075.3 Acanthosepion pharaonis | reverse complement strand
TACGCCCATTCAAAACATTGGGCTATCCCTGCTCAACTACTACTCCACCGCCGACTACGTGACTACATACCATCCCTGACCCAACACTCTATAAGCCACACGCGAATTGGATAACCGCAGCACAAAATCGTGAGATAAGTTTGTCCCGGCGGAACGCTCGTCTCATAGAGCGATACAACAGAACAGCACACACTTTAAACCCCTTCAAAAAGGACAAATAGTGGCACTACAAAGACCAACAACCCGTCGATGGGACACAACAGGTCAGGTCATTGAAACCCTCCCCAACCACCAATACCGTATCAGAGTTGACGGATCAGGTAGAATTACCTTACGAAATCGCCGATTTCTCAGGAAACTGGATACACCAACAATTCCAGTTCCAAGACCTAGTGCAATACCTGAGACCCCTACACCAGTGCAACAAACAGTCGACGCTGGAATAACATCAAACACTGCTCAGCCGTCTACAATAACACGGACAAAAACCCCTCGGGCATTATCCAGACTACTTCCGCACAACCAGCCAGGTTTAAAGGAACTCATCCCTCCCCAAAGGCCACTACCCACACGCGATGGGGGGAAGAAGATGTAGAATAACAATAATAAAAAGCACTTACCGGCGTAAGAGTTCCAACTAGCGTCCAGCTGGCAGACAAAAATAAAAGCAGGTTGTAACTTAATACATATCCTGCAAACTGAGAAATCATGCTAGTATTTATATAGTAATACTTCCACTCAGGTACCAGCAGCCAATCATAGCCCAAGCAATGGACTATCCCACTTTAGCATAATGAGATGCTCCATTGCACCATAAATAGCTCTGTCTCTATGTTGAATTAGTTCTTCACTCAGCTTGCTCCACAACTGAGTGGTTATCTTGACCACGTGATTGCCCTGGAACTGAGGCTATACTGAGTGAGATGTGCATAACTCCGTCGATAGTATTAGGCAACATCTCTAAATTAGACTCTCATAAAGCAAGTGGTGGTGACGGAATACCAGTCGAAGTCTTGAAGAAATGTTTCTCTGGGCTGGCTCCATTTCTTTCTAAACTCTACAACAATTGCCTCGCCGATTCTTGCTTTCCAGCCTATCGGAAGTTTCTTCTGTCGCCCCGGTCTTTAAAAACTCTGGAGACCCTTCTGACACATTTGACTACCGTCCAATCAGTCCACTACCACTCTTCGACAAAGTCTTCGAAGATTTAATCATTGCCGAAGTAGTTAAGCACCTTACATCCCATGATCTGCTCTCCGACAAGCAATATGGTTTCCGCTTTGCCTGGTCTACCGCGGATGTGCTTACAGCCATAACTGAATGTGTATACCAAGTTCTTAATGATAACGGCAAAGCTAGAGGTGTTGCTGTAGATATATCAAAGGCGTTTGTCAGGGTTTGGCATGTAGGCCTTCTACGGAAGCTTCAGGTATATGGTATTACAGGAAGATTAAATTTAAGATTGATTTAATCCAATCATTCCTGTTTAACTGTGAAATGAAGGTTGTCCGGAACGGGTTCTCTTCCAGTACCTTCCATACGAATGTCGGTGTTCCTCAAGCCCCTATCCTTGGTCCTACAATGTTTTCGATCTTCATCAATGATCTTCATGACGTCATCAGTTCTCAAGTCGGCATCTACACAGACGACATTACCATTTACTCCTGTCTCAATATTATATCCGGCATTGCTGAAAAGCTGGCCGTTGGGCTCGAAAAGGACCTCCAATCAGTGGTTGACTGAGGCAGGAAATGGCTTGTGAATTATAATGCATCCAAAGTAAAATTGCTGTCATTTACTCACCATAGAGAAACGTCCTTACCTCTTATCCGCATGGTTGATGCTCAACTCCACGAGAGCGTCTGCTTGGTCTCACGTTCTCCACTGACCTGAGGTGGAACAACAATATTGAATCAATAGCTTCATCTACCGCAAAGAAAGTTGGTTCTCTGTGTCGCACCAGAAGTTTTTTTCTCGTCCGAGTCCATCCTTCAAATTTACAAACCTATTTTTCGTCCATGCATGGAATACTGTCGCCATATATGGTCTGGTGCCCCTGCTGTTCATCTGGTGACGACAAAATCCAAAGACGGATATACAATGTGATCGGTCTTGACTTGGAGTCTCGAGTCCAGTCACTTTCTCACCGACGTAATGTGGCTTTCCTCTGTCTTTTCTATAAATATTTCCAAGGCATCTGCTCTGACGAGATATTTTCACTGGCGTCGCGACTGTATAAATTTAAGCGTGCTACTAGGTTGGCATCTCGGTCCCACTCTTATACTGTCGAAACAGTTAAATGCCACCGCCTCTTCTACTCCAACAGCTTCTTCTCTCGCACTTCCCGACAGTGGAACTCCCTCCCACTTACTTGATTCCCTGATAACTATAATCTTCAATAATGTAAATGTAATGTCAATCGACATTATCTGATGCCCCAAAACCCTTTTTTCTTTTTATCCTCCTCCGTTTTCCTTTTTATCCTTTCTTCAACACCCCATACACCCTGTATTTTCACTTACTTACACGCTGTAGCCACTTGTATACTAGTGGCACTCCTACCACCTTGCTTAGGTTGAATTACTTAATATATATATATATATATATATATATATATCGAGTGTCTTCTACTTTGTAATGTACTAAATATTATTATTTTTTATTTTTGCTTGTTTTATCCATATCTAATGAAAGCCTGCTAAAATTTATGCGTTTAGTTATATATATATATATATATATATATATATAGATAGATAGATAGATAGATAATGAACAGACTGAGATGGATAGATAAACAGGAATATAGATATATTTGGATTTGATTTCTTCTCATGTATGGTTGTCCATTATTGTCTTATGCACGGGAGGACGAATAATGGCATCATTGTTGAAATGATCTTCATTTCACCTATCGAAGAAATTGACGGCTACATTTTCTGTTATGGAGTATGGATTATTCAAGTACCGAGGAGAATATTCTTGTCCATCTGGTTGCAAAAGCAAGCAAGAAAGATGAATGTTGAGGCATCTGGTCAAGGACATTGCGTTGTTATAACCCTGGCGGTGTTGGCCGGAAAACGTGATTTGTGAGCGCGATCACATGAGGTCCAAGCAGTCATCGTCAACAATATGCGCATGCGTGAAAGGACACCTAAAGACACGACACGCGCCCTCACATACGCACACGTCAATATATTAAACGCATATCTTTTTGTACAAAGTACGTGTGTGAGGGTGAGGGAGAAAATAATGTTTAAAATGTAGCCAAAAATCTCTACAATTTGAACTGCTTGGAAGACAAGAATTTTGTGTGTATATTTGTACTAACATTTTAATATATATATATATATATATATATATATATATATATATATATATATATATATAAAAAAATATAGTCTTAAGGTAGGTACCTCCACGAAATTGCTACAAAAAATATATAGCATGAAAAAAAACGATGTAATAAATTTTTATCGGCTTAAATATATATATCATTCTTAAGAAGAAACACCAAAGTATTTTTTGATTATTTTTAAAATTTTTTTACTCATTCTTATCAGGTCCGAAATTTTATTTAAAAATGTTGTTTATTTCTGTCATCAAAATTACTTAAAAAAAGTAGCTATCAGCCATTTTTTTTCTAATTTTGTAAACAAGTTAAAAATCCTCGTTTATTTTTGGTATAATTATACCAAAAATCAATTCTACGTTTTTCAAAATTTATTTGACTAAAATTAGCAAATTTAAAGATTAGTTAAAATATTTTGAAAGAAGCTTTTACTTACTTTTTTCGAATAAAAAAATTGTTCGAAATAAAAAGTAAGCGATCTGAACTGTGTTGTCATTTCTCGAGTGACAAGTGATACTTGTCATCACATATCGACAGCTAACGTGAGATTCCCGTTATCATACAGATGGTCATACGTGACGTAACGT
Organism: Acanthosepion pharaonis; assembly: GCA_903632075.3. Classification (NCBI taxonomy): domain Eukaryota; kingdom Metazoa; phylum Mollusca; class Cephalopoda; order Sepiida; family Sepiidae; genus Acanthosepion; species Acanthosepion pharaonis. The sequence continues at coordinate 2,533,847 of CAHIKZ030000546.1, read as the reverse complement.
TTTTTTGTTTTTTGTGTGAATCAGCTTATGTACTACCCCGTAATTAGTAGATAATAAAAAACAAAAAATTAGCATTCCAATTTCCTTTATTTTGTTATTTTTACTGGAACTTAAAACATAACTTTGTTGATACTATCTATTGTTACGAGGATGCATTTCTATAATGAGGGATTCCTTTGAGTTCTACTTGTTATTACAAAAAAGTTTTCACTCATGAAGTAGTTGTAAAATAGAGAAATTAGAAATAGAGTGTTTGGAAGATTCTAGATCATTCTAGTATATTCGAGAAAAATCTAGAAATATGCAAATTAGGTGTTAGCCCCTATAAAAATGGGATTTTGGAAAAGGGTTGTCAATGCTGTCAGTATCAACGTCTAGTCTGACCGTTTATTCTGTCTTTTGGAGGATTTACAATTGAACTTTTTTTGACTGCCCCAATCTAGCTAAGTTTTTTGATTTATTTCTAACATTTTTGTTCAATTTGCGACTTTTCTAACGTTCTCAGTTTTGACTATTTGATTTTTTCCTTTTCATTTCCTTTCCCTCTTATTTACCGGTACTTCTTTTTTATTTAGTTCTTCTCTATTTTTTTTTAATTAATTTCACGTTACTTCTTTTTTTTTAGTTATTTCTTCTCTAATTAATTTTACGTTTTACTTTTTCATTGTTTAAATCTATTCTCTTCCCGTGCCCATACCCCGGAGTTTATTTGTTTATTTTTTCGTTTCACGTCCGACCTTTTTTTTTCTTCCCCTTTATCTATTTGTTTATTATTACGTGTTAATTATTTCTGTGTTTTTATTTTAATACCTGTTAAAAGTCTACGTTTTATCTGTTAATTATATAATATTTTAATTTTCGTGTTTAATTTATAATTTCTGTCCCTCCTCTTTTTACTTATTTAACGTTTTCATTGTTGGGTTGACCGGTTTTTTATCGGCAGCCATATTGTAAATTGTTACATTTTTAGTTTCGTTCTTTATTTTGTATAGCGTTTACTCGTATTTTTTACGTTTATAACTATTTGTTTTTTTTTATTGTGTAATTTGCTGCTTTCTTGTCTGTTGTTCTTTTAATTCTTTCCTCGTTTTCGTGAACTTTGTTCACAGTTTTCTTTTCTGTCCATTTGCTTTTGCGTTTTACTTGTTTACATTTGTGTTTAAAAATTTTGCACACGTCCTTCTGTTTTTTCTGTTGATTCAAATTGTTGTCTCGTTGATAAGAAAAAATTTATTTTACCCCTCCTTTTATTTCTTTTTTCTTTTTTTTCTCTTTCTCCCTCCGCCTATGAGGCGGTTCCCTACCCGTATTTACCCTCCCTTCCTTCTTAAAAATGGAAAAAAGGAAAAAAAACCTTCTTCCTTTTTAGCTATAAAAAAAAAAGCCTAACCTATCGGACTATAGAAAGTCAATTCGAAAACATCTTTTCAACCCTACTAAAAAAGACCCCCCGGATAAAGATAATCTAAATGATTTTCCAGCACTTGAGTCCTCTTCCCCTAGCAACGTTATAAACGCTGGGGAAAAAGAAGAAGAAAAAGGAAAAAATAATTCTACGGAAGCCAATAATGGCAACTTCAAGGAAAAAGTTAAAACTACGGAGGCCAATAATGGCCAAAATACTGAGATAGTCAAGGAAACGAGAAATGAACCGCAAAATAAGCCTGAGGCCGGGGAATCGCCCTCTTGTTGGTCGTCCCCTCCAAAGTGCATTATCAATTTAGCGGAGTTCTTGGAGCGTGCCAAGAGTTACGCCCACCTTGTTGTAGAAGGTGGACTCTTGGAAGACCCCAAGAATTAAAGAAAATTGAAAAAAGAATAGTGTCGGTTTTCGTCGTGGACAAGCGTACGCGCAAAATTTGTCGCTCGACGAAAACACAGTGTTGAAAGCACTAGAATCCTTCGGGTTCAAGCCCCTTAGAATAGTTAAGGGAGCTAAATTTTTCATGTGGGACGTACTGTTGCCCACACCGGAAGACTGCGTCGCCGCGGTTAGCCGCGAGCTGATAACAAAAGAAATTATACTGCGGACGGAGTATGAAGGCCGGAGAAGGACCAGGGTAACAGTATACGAGGTCCCTCCTCAAGTTATCGGGGAACATCTGGCAGCATTCTTCTCCCAGTATGGCGAAATTCTGGGAGCTTCCTGTGATAGCTTGAGCGGGGGGTGGAGCTTTGACATCATGCTCGACGAGAAAGCCTTCCGCTCCATCCCCAACTGTCTGGATGTTGGGAGTTTGAAGTTACCGGTCATTGTGACGGGTCGAAGACCGGTATGCTGGAGGTGTGGAGTGACTGGTCATCTCTCCTCCTCCTGCCCAGAGAAGAAGGCCTCTGGAAGTCAAGCCCCAGTCGTTCAAGATCCCCTCTGACCGCGTCTGTAGATTCCGCCTCGCCTGTAATGGGCGTACCAGCCTCCGGGACCGGGTCGGTTAATCCTCCGGTTGGCGTGCCATCTAAAGCCACATTCCCCAAAGAGCCTTCGCCCGCTGCCAGTGCAGTTGTGGAGAAGGGGAGGGGAATGGCTGGTTGCTGGTAAGGCCAGAGGGAAGCGCCGGACAGCGGGTCCTCAGTCCCCTGAAGCCCCAAGGAAGAAAGGCACTTACAGCCCCACTCCCTCAAACAACGTTAAGGGCGATGCCCCGGCCTCTGAATTGACACTGCAGGAAAAACAAAAGAAGTTTGATCCAGGCTATGAAAAGACTGAAAAAATAAAAGAGCTCAAGAAGCTATTAGATGCCAAATCCAAAGACCCTACCCCTTCAACGTCCTCTGCCCGGCCCACCCTTCACCGAAGAAACAATCCTCGCCATCCAAATCCTCACCCCTCAGTAGAGATCCCAGCCCCTATAGACACAGGTCGTTTTATACCCCTCTACACACACCCACTCCCTCCCCCTGTCAAACAAAAAAATCCTCCCCCTATAGACACAGGTCGTTTTAACCCCTCTACACCCACCCACCCCTCCCCGTCAAACAAAAATCCACCTCCCTCCATACCCCCAGTCAATCACCGGTCAAGAAAGCAGATATGCCCCTCCCGCTCCGAAACGCCTAAGAAGCCCTAACCAAGATCCTAAAGAACAGAGGAAAAAAAAAAGACACATGTTTAATACTGGGGAGGAGGTGTGCCATATTTCCCCAGCCCAGGCCGAGAGAGCCCGGGACTACGGAAACAGGCTGAAGGAACTAAAGTATTTGCTCTCTATAAAGCAGTATGCAGACCTAGACATCGAGGTGCCGCAAAATTTTCCTAATGCCCAAAGAGTCCTAACAGTAGTAAGAGCAGGACCCGCAGCCAAACAAATCTGGGCGATGATCGATGAAGCCATCAATGCGTATAAGATGGCTCTACCCATTGCCATCACCGAGAACGAGCACCTGAAGAATTTGAAACAGTTCTGTGCAGGGAGGGTCCCCGTTTTAGTTCACCCCTCCCTATATAGAGCTCTTAAACTGACCTTCCCCTGGGATATCAGCGGTATCTCCCAAGACGGCACCATCAAGACTGAGATGGGCCATGGGTCTATGGGAGAGGCGGTCGGTATCCTTACCCCGGCCATGTTTAATTCTGGTAAACAACCCTAATCGGAGTTCTCATGGCTCTCTGGTTAGCTACTTTAAATGTGCGGGGCCTGAGGTCCGAGTCTCGCAGGGCGAGGCTCTCTCGTGACCTTCAGCGCCTCCCAGGGGTGAATGTTTGTTGTGTGCAAGAGACCCGGTTTTCTTCTCATGACCATGAGGATATACTGTCTAAGGGTTCGCCCTTTATTCAGCATGTTTTGATGGTCGTTCGAGGGGTGTCTCTTGGCTAGTGAGCAAGTCTTTGAAGGCTGCATGTTCCCTTGTCTTCGCAGATCCGGCGGGCAGGCTTTGTGTGCTGGATGTTACTATAAAGGATAAGGCTTTACGTCTCATTGGGGTTTATGCGCCCAATAGTCATACTGAGCGGCCTGCTTTGTTTCGGCAGATCGAGCCGTTTTTGACGACTTCTCGTCGGGTAGTCTTAGCGGGGGATTGGAATGCCGTCCTTGACCCTGAGATAGATCGCATAGGTAAAAAACGGGTACTAAAAATCCTGATGTGAAGGCATTTCGGGACTTTATCGGCAGGTTTGATCTTGTCGATAAGTACCGGAATGAGCACCCTCAGGAGGTAGCATGGACTTGGACAAATAGTGGCGACTCGGCTCCTGGCTCGCTTGCGAGCTACCTGGACCGAGTGTTAGTTAGGAGAGTCGACGTAGGGCTCTTAGAGTGTCCAAGTTTTCACTATATAGTTTATACGGATCATAGGCTTGTCCGGGTCCGTGTAAACTTAGATAAGCCTAAGGTTAGAATGGCTGGTTACTGGAAATTTAACTGTTCACTTTTTGGTGAGCAGGATTTCCGGGACCAGCTGCTACTAATGATTCAGAGGGAATTGACGGGGGCGGTTGTGGGTAACGCCTGGTGGGGAAAATTAAAATCAAAAATTAGAACGTTTGCTGCCGATTTTAGTCGTCGACTCAATCTAGATAGACTAGCGGCGCAAACGGCATTAGAAGATAAAGTTGATCGGGCCGTCAAATCCCGTGTTAGTGGGGACATAGTCTTAGCTAAGGCAGAGTTGGCCTCCTTGCTTATCAAGAAGGATCAAGCTCTGGTAGTTAGGGCTAGGCTAAAAAGAATGTCTTCTGAGGCGACGAATATGGCCGCAGAATTGCGCGCAGAGGAAAATCGGAACGTGGATAAGCGACATATAGCGTGCGTCACATTGCCGGATAAGCGGACCGTGACTACAAGCGCGGGCATATGCGAGGCCTTTCGGCTTTACTTTCAGGATCTTTTCACCAGGGAGCCCGGTCTGAGCTCTGCTCAGTTCGATGCCTATTTGGCTGACTTTCCCTGCCTTGAGGCAGCTGAAGCGGCTAGGTGCGAGGGTCCCATAACAGAGTCGGAAATCTGGGATGCGCTGAAGCAGGTTGGCCTGGATAAGTCTCCGGGACTAGATGGACTTCCCTACGAAGTGTACTTGAGGCTGTCGCCCGTTTTTGTTCCTTTGCTGCAGCTGATTTACAACCACTGGATGAGGCAGGGGTCTTTACCTCGACGCTTCACCAGGGGTGTGATCAAGTTGTTGCGTAAGGACAAGAACGGTGGGGATGGGTTAGGGAACTTTCGCCCTTTGACGATGTTAAATACTGACTTAAAGATTTTGGCGAAGATCTTAGCCAACCGTTTGCAGCTTGTCCTGTCTCGTCTGATTGGCCCCGAACAGACTTGTGCTGTGAAGGGCAGGACTATTCAGGATAACCTTCATATGGTACGCTTGATCTTAGAACAAGTCGACAGTGAAGCCGCGCTGATCAATTTAGATCAGTCCAAGGCCTTCGATAGGGTTGACCATCGGTTTCTGGAGGCTGTCCTGTCGGCGGCCGGTTTCGGAGCCGACTTTCGCTCCTGGATCCGTCTCTTGTATGCGACCCCGGTGCGCTGGTGGAAGTGAATGGGGTGAGGTCGGGCCTTTCGTTTTGTCTCGCTCCATTCGTCAAGGTTGTCCGCTATCGCCCTTGCTTTACGTTCTTGCGTTGGAACCATTCCTTCGCAAGTTAAAGGCGAATCCGGTCCTGCGCGGAATTTCCCTGCCTGGCGCTACCACCTCGGCCAGGTATTCTGCCTATGCTGACGACGTTTCGGCTCTTGTGTCGAGCAGAGCCGAGATTGACGAAGTCAGCAAAGAAATCAGTGGGTATGAGATGGTAACAGGGGCCAGGATCAACCGCGATAAGTCTGTGGGCTTGCGGTTGGGTGCGTGGAAGGGAGTTTCTCTTCCCGGACCTTTCCTCTGGACGGATGGGCCGATCAAGATACTCGGCGTCTGGTTCGGTCCTGATCTCCAGTTGGAAATGAACTGGTCGGAGGTACAAGGGAAGGCCGAGGTCGCGGTTAATCTGTGGTCTCGGAGGAGACTTTCCCTGAAGGGAAGGGCGGAAGTATGTGTTTCACACATCTATCCGATCCTCCTCTACCGACTCTCTGTGCTTCCACTCCCGTATGCCCGACTATTGTCTTTAGTCCGGGCCTTGTTCTCTTTCTTGTGGAGAGGCAAGGCCCCTATGGTATCTCGCGAGGTCTGTTGCCTCCATCCCTCTGAGGGCGGTCTGGGGATGCCTAGCATTGAGATTCGTCAATATATGCTTCGCATTACTTTTTTAGACCGAATCTGTCGTGGGTCGAATGAGGAGGGTGCCTTTTGGAAAGAAGACGTCCAGAAACATTTTCCGTCCCTGAAAAGTGTGCACTCGTGCGAAGAAGAGGCCAGCCGTACACCACGTGCCGAGTGCCCTTTTTATCGTGAATGTCGTCGCGCTCTGAAGCTCCTCTTACGGGCTTCGGATGGCCTCTCCAACGCCCAGGCGTTGTCTCGCAAGGCATTATATCAAGTTTTAGTTAGGGGTCCCGTACAAGATGATCTGATAGGCGAGCTCGGTCTTACGAAGCAGGAGGCTCGCTCGATATGGCATTGGGCGCCCGGGTTGAAATGCCTCAATAACGATGAGGCATCACTCACCTGGCTGGTGATGCGTGGAGCCCTCTGGGTCGGCAAGAGACTTTGTTCAGCAGGCTTGGAGAAATATCCAAACTGTCGTCGCTGTACGGGGGAAGTCGAGACTATTGGTCACGCCTTCTTTCAGTGCAGGGCGGTAGTGCCGTTGTGCAGGTTTGTTGAAGGCCTCATGGTTCGCATGCTGCGCGGAAAGTTTTTTGTCCTGGAAGCCAGTTCTGTTTGTAGCAATGTGGTGCCGCAGATGACGAAGGCTGAACACTATGTGTTCTGTTGCTTACTAGGGGTTATGAGAGTCGTGATTTGGACGACGCGTCAGAAGGGATTCCATGAGGGCGTGAAGTTCACTTCTTCCCAACTGATCTTGTTCTTTAAGCATCAGCTTAAAGTCAAGATCAGGACGGAAAAACGGCGGCTCACCTCATCGGAATTCAGCAAAAGGTGGGTGAATCTTGCGCGAATGTGCCGAGTAAAAGGGGCTGACCTAGAGTGGCATTTGGATGCCGGTTAGGCATTAAGAATATTGTTTTCCTGGGTTAAACCTAGGCAACCCATCCCGGAGTTAGGTTAGAGTAGGTTTTTGCATTTTTTCTTTTAGTTTTTTTCTATTCTGGTAAACTTAGCTAGGGTGTATTTGCTCATTGGTCCCCTTTTATTTCTGTCCCCATTTTCTTTTCCTTCAGTTTAACTCCCCATCCCCTCCCTCTTTTTTTAGTGGTCAGTGATGTCAGTTCTCTGGTAGATGCAGGGCGCCTTTCGTTTCGTGTGTGGGTTTTTCGTATTTGTTGTTGTGTATGAATGAGTGTGTGCCTGTGTGAATGTTTGGGAAGGATGAGTGTGGCTTTATTTTTTATAAAGTCCCGCATCGATTTCGTCCGGTTAACTGATATTTCTGCCACATTCAAGAGTTTGTGGGGGTTTTATTACTAACACTAATTTTATTTAGTTTCTTGTAAATATATTTTGCCATTTTGTATATATTCATTGGGGATCATTTTTTTAGAAGTTGTTGTTTTTATGCCCCTCCCCCACAGACAATATTTTGTAAATAAGGGGTTTATTTAGGTTTTTTTTCATGGAGTCAAAGAGGCATTTTGGTGTTTGTAGTAAGAAAGGTATGGATAAATGTGTTGTTTTGGTGAAAGGATTATTGTTCTGTATGATAGGGTCAGTGATTGTGGCTAGCTAAGTTTTAAGCTAAGACAAGTGATGACCGTCCTTTACCCCAACCCCCTTTTTGGCCTTGTGCCGCATTTGTACTATTGTACAATAAACAATAATGCTGTCAGTATCAACGTCTAGTCTGACCGTTTATTCTGTCTTTTGGAGGATTTACAATTGAACTTTTTTTGACTGCCCCAATCTAGCTAAGTTTTTTTCATTTATTTTTGTTCAATAACATTTTCTAACTTCACTTTTCGACCTTTTTGTTCAATTTGCGACTTTAATTTTACGTTTTAATTTTTCATTGTTTAAATCTATTCTCTTCCCGTGCCCATACCCCGGAGTTTATTTGTTTATTTTTTCGTTTCACGTCCGACCTTTTTTTTTTCTTCCCCTTTATCTATTTGTTTATTATTACGTGTTAATTATTTCTGTGTTTTTATTTTAATACCTGTTAAAAGTCTACGTTTTATCTGTTAATTATATAATGTTTTAATTTTCGTGTTTAATTTATAATTTCTGTCCCTCCTCTTTTTACTTATTTAACGTTTTCATTGTTGGGTTGACCGGTTTTTTATCGGCAGCCATATTGTAAATTGTTAGATTTTTTAGTTTCGTACTTTATTTTGTATAGCGTTTTCTCGTATTTTTTTACGTTTATAACTATTTGTTTTTTTATTGTGTAATTTGCTGCTTTCTTGTCTGTTGTTTTTTTAATTCTTTCCTCGTTTTCGTGAACTTTGTTCACATTTTCTTTTCTGTCCATTTGCTTTTGCGTTTTACCTGTTTACATTTGTGTTTATAAATTTTTGCACACGTCCTTCTGTTTTTTCTGTTGATTCAAATTGTTGTCTCGTTGATAGTAAAAACTTTATTTTTACCCTCCCCTTTTATTTCTTTTTTCTCTTTTTTTTCTTTCTCCCTCCGCCTATGAGGCGGTTTCCCTACCCGTATTTACCCTCCCTTCCTTCTTAAAAATGGAAAAAAAAGAAAAAAACCTCCTTCCTTTTTAGCTATAAAAAAACGCCTAACCTATCGGACTATAGAAAGTCAATTCGAAAACATCTTTTCAACCCTACTAAAAAAAGACCCCCGGATAAAGATAATCTAAATGATTTTCCAGCACTTGAGTCCTCTTCCCTAGCAACGTTATAAACGCTGGGGAAAAAGAAGAAGAAAAAGGAAAAATAATTCTACGGAAGCCAATAATGGCAACTTCAAGGAAAAAGTTAAAACTACGGAGGCCAATAATGGCCAAAATACTGAGATAGTCAAGGAAACGAGAAATGAACCGCAAAATAAGCCTGAGGCCGGGGAATCGCCCTCTTGTTGGTCGTCCCCTCCAAAGTGCATTATCAATTTAGCGGAGTTCTTGGAGCGTGCCAAGAGTTACGCCCACCTTGTTGTAGAAGGTGGACTCTTGGAAGACCCCAAGAATTAAAGAAAATTGAAAAAGAATAGTGTCGGTTTTCGTCGTGGACAAGCGTACGCGCAAAATTTGTCGCTCGACGAAAAACACAGTGTTGAAAGCACTAGAATCCTTCGGGTTCAAGCCCCTTAGAATAGTTAAGGGAGCTAAATTTTTCATGGGGACGTACTGTTGCCCACCGGAAGACTGCGTCGCCGCGGTTAGCCGCGAGCTGATAACAAAAGAAATTATACTGCGGACGGAGTATGAAGGCCGGAGAAGGACCAGGGTAACAGTATACGAGGTCCCTCCTCAAGTTATCGGGGAACATCTGGCAGCATTCTTCTCCCCCAGTATGGCGAAATTCTGGGAGCTTCCTGTGATAGCTTGAGCGGGGGTGGAGCTTTGACATCATGCTCGACGAGAAAGCCTTCCGCTTCATCCCCAACTGTCTGGATGTTGGGAGTTTGAAGTTACCGGTCATTGTGACGGGTCGAAGACCGGTATGCTGGAGGTGTGGAGTGACTGGTCATCTCTCCTCCTCCTGCCCAGAGAAGAAGGCCTCTGGAAGTCAAGCCCCCCAGTCGTTCAAGATCCCCTCTGACCGCGTCTGTAGATACCGCCTCGCCTGTAATGGGCGTACCAGCCTCCGGGACCGGGTCGGTTAATCCTCCGGTTGGCGTGCCATCTAAAGCCACATTCCCCAAAGAGCCTTCGCCCGCTGCCAGTGCAGTTGTGGAGAAGGGGAGGGGAATGGCTGGTTGCTGGTAAGGCCAGAGGGAAGCGCCGGACAGCGGGTCCTCAGTCCCCTGAAGCCCCAAGGAAGAAAGGCACTTACAGCCCCACTCCCTCAAACAACGTTAAGGGCGATGCCCCGGCCTCTGAATTGACACTGCAGGAAAAACAAAAGAAGTTTGATCCAGGCTATGAAAAGACTGAAAAAAATAAAAGAGCTCAAGAAGCTATTAGATGCCAAATCCAAAGACCCTACCCTTCAACGTCCTCTGCCCGGCCCACTCCTTCACCGAAGAAACAATCCTCGCCATCCAAATCCTCACCCCTCAGTAGAGATCCCAGCCCCTATAGACACAGGTCGTTTTATACCCCTCTACACACCCCACCCCTCCCCCGTCAAACAAAAAATCCTCCCCCTATAGACACAGGTCGTTTTATACCCCTCTACACCCACCCACTCCCTCCCCGTCAAACAAAAAATCCACCTCCTCCATACCCCCAGTCAATCACCGGTCAAGAAAGCAGATATGCCCCTCCCGCTCCGAAACGCCTAAGAAGCCCTAACCAAGATCCTAAAGAACAGAGGAAAAAAAGACACATGTTTAATACTGGGGAGGAGGTGTGCCATATTTCCCCAGCCCAGGCCGAGAGAGCCCGGGACTACGGAAACAGGCTGAAGGAACTAAAGTATTTGCTCTCTATAAAGCAGTTTGCAGACCTAGACATCGAGGTGCCGCAAAATTTTCCTAATGCCCAAAGAGTCCTAACAGTAGTAAGAGCAGGACCCGCAGCCAAACAAATCTGGGCGATGATCGATGAAGCCATCAATGCGTATAGGATGGCTCTGCCCATTGCCATTACCGAAAACGAGCACCTGAAAAATTTGAAACAGTTCTGTGCAGGGAGCGTCCCCGTTTTAGTTCACCCCTCCCTATATAGAGCTCTTAAACTGACCTTCCCCTGGGATATCGGCGGTATCTCCCAAGACGGCACCATCAAGACTGAGATGGGCCATGGGTCTATGGGAGAGGCGGTCGGTATCCTTACCCCGGCCATGTTTAATTCTGGTAAACAACCCTAATCGGACTTCTCATGGCTCTCTGGTTAGCTACTTTAAATGTGCGGGGCCTGAGGTCCGAGTCTCGCAGGGCGAGGCTCTCTCGTGACCTTCAGCGCCTCGGGGTGAATGTTTGTTGTGTGCAAGAGACCCGGTTTTCTTCTCATGACCATGAGGATATACTGTCTAAGGGGTTCGCCCTTTATTCAGCATGTTTTGATGGTCGTTCGAGGGGTGTCTCTTGCCTAGTGAGCAAGTCTTTGAAGGCTGCATGTTCCCTTGTCTTCGCAGATCCGGCGGGCAGGCTTTGTGTGCTGGATGTTACTATAAAGGATAAGGCTTTACGTCTCATTGGGGTTTATGCGCCCAATAGTCATACTGAGCGGCCTGCTTTGTTTCGGCAGATCGAGCCGTTTTTGACGACTTCTCGTCGGGTAGTCTTAGCGGGGGATTGGAATGCCGTCCATGACCCTGAGATAGATCGCATAGGTAAAAAACCGGGTACTAAAAATCCTGATGTGAAGGCATTTCGGGACTTTATCGGCAGGTTTGATCTTGTCGATAAGTACCGGAATGAGCACCCTCAGGAGGTAGCATGGACTTGGACAAATAGTGGCGACTCGGCTCCTGGCTCGCTTGCGAGCTACCTGGACCGAGTGTTAGTTAGGAGAGTCGACGTAGGGCTCTTAGAGTGTCCAAGTTTTCACTATATAGTTTATACGGATCATAGGCTTGTCCGGGTCCGTGTAAACTTAGATAAGCCTAAGGTTAGAATGGCTGGTTACTGGAAATTTAACTGTTCACTTTTTGGTGAGCAGGATTTCCGGACCAGCTGCTACTAATGATTCAGAGGGAATTGACGGGGGCGGTTGTGGGTAACGCCTGGTGGGGAAAATTAAAATCAAAAATTAGAACGTTTGCTGCCGATTTTAGTCGTCGACTCAATCTAGATAGACTAGCGGCGCAAACGGCTTTAGAAGATAAAGTTGATCGGGCCGTCAAATCCCGTGTTAGTGGGGACATAGTCTTAGCTAAGGCAGAGTTGGCCTCCTTGCTTATCAAGAAGGATCAAGCTCTGGTAGTTAGGGCTAGGCTAAAAGAATGTCTTCTGAGGCGACGAATATGGCCGCAGAATTGCGCGCAGAGGAAAATCGGAACGTGGATAAGCGACATATAGCGTGCGTCACATTGCCGGATAAGCGGACCGTGACTACAAGCGCGGGCATATGCGAGGCCTTTCGGCTTTACTTTCAGGATCTTTTCACCAGGGAGCCCGGTCTGAGCTCTGCTCAGTTCGATGCCTATTTGGCTGACTTTCCCTGCCTTGAGGCAGCTGAAGCGGCTAGGTGCGAGGGTCCCATAACAGAGTCGGAAATCTGGGATGCGCTGAAGCAGGTTGGCCTGGATAAGTCTCCGGGACTAGATGGACTTCCCTACGAAGTGTACTTGAGGCTGTCGCCCGTTTTTGTTCCTTTGCTGCAGCTGATTTACAACCACTGGATGAGGCAGGGTCTTTACCTCGACGCTTCACCAGGGGTGTGATCAGTTGTTGCGTAAGGACAAGAACGGTGGGGATGGGTTAGGGAACTTTCGCCCTTTGACGATGTTAAATACTGACTTAAAGATTTTGGCGAAGATCTTAGCCAACCGTTTGCAGCTTGTCCTGTCTCGTCTGATTGGCCCCGAACAGACTTGTGCTGTGAAGGGCAGGACTATTCAGGATAACCTTCATATGGTACGCTTGATCTTAGAACAAGTCGACAGTGAAGCCGCGCTGATCAATTTAGATCAGTCCAAGGCCTTCGATAGGGTTGACCATCGGTTTCTGGAGGCTGTCCTGTCGGCGGCCGGTTTCGGAGCCGACTTTCGCTCCTGGATCCGTCTCTTGTATGCGACCCCGGTGCGCTGGTGGAAGTGAATGGGGTAAGGTCGGAGCCTTTCGTATTGTCTCGCTCCATTCGTCAAGGTTGTCCGCTATCGCCCTTGCTTTACGTTCTTGCGTTGGAACCATTCCTTCGCAAGTTAAAGGCGAATCCGGTCCTGCGCGGAATTTCCCTGCCTGGCGCTACCACCTCGGCCAGGTATTCTGCCTATGCTGACGACGTTTCGGCTCTTGTGTCGAGCAGAGCCGAGATTGACGAAGTCAGCAAAGAAATCAGTGGGTATGAGATGGTAACAGGGGCCAGGATCAACCGCGATAAGTCTGTGGGCTTGCGGTTGGGTGCGTGGAAGGAGTTTCTCTTCCCGGACCTTTCCTCTGGACGGATGGGCCGATCAAGATACTCGGCGTCTGGTTCGGTCCTGATCTCCAGTTGGAAATGAACTGGTCGGAGGTACAAGGGAAGGCCGAGGTCGCGGTTAATCTGTGGTCTCGGAGGAGACTTTCCCTGAAGGGAAGGGCGGAAGTATGTGTTTCACACATCTATCCGATCCTCCTCTACCGACTCTCTGTGCTTCCACTCCCGTATGCCCGACTATTGTCTTTAGTCCGGGCCTTGTTCTCTTTCTTGTGGAGAGGCAAGGCCCTATGGTATCTCGCGAGGTCTGTTGCCTCCATCCCTCTGAGGGCGGTCTGGGGATGCCTAGCATTGAGATTCGTCAATATATGCTTCGCATTACTTTTTTAGACCGAATGTGTCGTGGGTCGAATGAGGAGGGTGCCTTTTGGAAAGAAGACGTCCAGAAACATTTTCCGTCCCTGAAAAGTGTGCACTCGTGCGAAGAAGAGGCCAGCCATACACCACGTGCCGAGTACCCTTTTTTATCGTGAATGTCGTCGCGCTCTGAAGCTCCTCTTACGGGCTTCGGATGGCCTCTCAACGCCCAGGCGTTGTCTCGCAAGGCATTATATCAAGTTTTAGTTAGGGGGTCCGTACAAGATGATCTGATAGGCGAGCTCGGTCTTACGAAGCAGGAGGCTCGCTCGATATGGCCTTGGGCGCCCGGGTTGAAATGCCTCAATAACGATGAGGCATCACTCACCTAGCTGGTGATGCGTGAAGCCCTCTGGGTCGGCAAGAGACTTTGTTCAGCAGGCTTGGAGAAATATCAAACTGTCGTCGCTGTACGGGGGAAGTCGAGACTATTGTTCACGCCTTCTTTCAGTGCAGGGCGGTAGTGCCGTTGTGCAGGTTTGTTGAAGGCCTCATGGTTCGCATGCTGCGCGGAAAGTTTTTGTCCTGGAAGCCAGTTCTGTTTGTAGCAATGTGGTGCCGCAGATGACGAAGGCTGAACACTATGTGTTCTGTTGCTTACTAGGGGTTATGAGAGTCGTGATTTGGACGACGCGTCAGAAGGGATTCCATGAGGGCGTGAAGTTCACTTCTTCCCAACTGATCTTGTTCTTTAAGCATCAGCTTAAAGTCAAGATCAGGACGGAAAAAACGGCGGCTCACCTTATCGGAATTCAGCAAAAGGTGGGTGAATCTTGCGCGAATGTGCCGAGTAAAAGGGGCTGACCTAGAGTGGCATTTGGATGCCGGTTAGGCATTAAGAATATTGTTTTCCTGGGTTAAACCTAGGCAACCCATCCCGGAGTTAGGTTAGAGTAGGTTTTTGCATTTTTTCTTTTAGTTTTTTTCTATTCTGGTAAACTTAGCTAGGGTGTATTTGCTCATTGGTCCCCTTTTATTTCTGTCCCCATTTTCTTTTTCCTTCAGTTTAACTCCCCATCCCCTCCCTCTTTTTTAGGTGGTCAGTGATGTCAGTTCTCTGGTAGATGCGGGGCGCCTTTCGTTTCGTGTGTGGGTTTTTCGTATTTGTTGTTGTGTATGAATGAGTGTGTGCCTGTGTGAATGTTTGGGAAGGATGAGTGTGGCTTTATTTTTTATAAAGTCCCGCATCGATTTCGTCCGGTTAACTGATATTTCTGCCACATTCAAGAGTTTGTGGGGGGTTTTATTACTAACACTAATTTTATTTAGTTTCTTGTAAATATATTTTGCCATTTTGTATATATTCATTGGGGATCATTTTTTTAGAAGTTGTTGTTTTTTATGCCCCTCCCCCCACAGACAATATTTTGTAAATAAGGGGTTTATTTAGGTTTTTTCATGGAGTCAAAGAGGCATTTTGGTGTTTGTAGTAAGAAAGGTATGGATAAATGTGTTGTTTTGGTGAAAGGATTATTGTTCTGTATGATAGGGTCAGTGATTGTGGCTAGCTAAGTTTTAAGCTAAGACAAGTGATGACCGTCCTTTACCCCAACCCCCTTTTTGGCCTTGTGCCGCATTTGTACTATTGTACAATAAACAATAATGCTGTCAGTATCAACTCCGGCTTTTGATTCAAGGACTATTATATCCAGCCGAAAGAATCTCTATAAAAAGTTGCCGACCAACCAAAGCCCAAAAGAGAATTTCATGGAACAAAGTTGGTAAATAGAATTTTGACTAATTTTCATTGACCAAACTAAAAATTAATATTTATTTACACACCTTTGTGGATTTCCAAATATAGCATTAGATTACTTCACTAGCCCTAAAGTGATAAAGATATATGATTCCCTTTCCTTCTTCCTCGTAACCTCCGCCAGTAACTCTTTGTTTTCTGTTTTGTAGGCTACAATTGTTTATCCTGTATATGTTTTGTTCTGTTTTAGTAAATTAAATATTTGTTTGTGATTTAGCTCTGTGTTGTGGTAAATCATTTTTTTCCTTTGTTACAATTATCAACACGTAACACTATGGAGATAATAAATACTATAAATAATGAAATCTACGCTTACACTCAAGCCACGTGACCTTCCGTACTTTTTAATGACAAACCATTTAAGCGCTTTTTATCAAAACATAATTACATTTCTTCATAAGTTTTCATCGGATTAGTCCAAATTATACAATTTTCAAATCCCTAGACAATGACGAGCTAAGAAAGAGAAAAGTACAAAGGTCGATGGTGCTGTTATTTATTTTTATAATTTTAAAAAAAAATTTAATGAAAAAGTGTTAAAATTTCGATTTAAAATTAAAGAAATGAGAAATAATTGTATTAAAAATTCAATTTTCATTGAAAAAATTTTTTGCTTTCAGAAAATATTGTCCATATCCATACGAACAAATAAAAACAAATAAAAGCGTTTGAGATTAAATAGTATATTTGTTTTTATTGAGTTTTGTATGTTACAATTCAGAGCTGATTTTCAGGTACTGAGTTTCTTAAAAAAAAAAAAAAAACATGATTTACATTCTTCAAAGCCTTGTGCTTTAAATATTGTAATCACTAAAAACCGATGGTATGGAATTTTTGAGTTTTTCATAAAATTAGATATGGGGTGTTAATAAAAATTAAAAAAAATATTTCTGCCATGACTTTAATAAAAAAACATATTCATAATAATTTCGATCATCTGTGAATATTTTCTGAAAGTTTCATTAACATCTGACAATTATTTTTATTTTTACAAGATTTTCCAATTAATAGGTATAAATACCAAAAAAAACGCTAAAAATTATCTATGTTATTTAGAATCCTTTTTGCAAAAAAAAGATAAACAAGGTTTTTAAATCAAAATTTAGAATATTCTAAAAAGATGGAAAAATTTTAAAAATAATTAAAAAAAAATTTGGTCTATCCTCTTCATAAAAACATAAGCATTTTGACGATAAAATTTTGTTTTCATAAATTTTGGCGTCTTTTTCATCAGACTATGCTCTATTTTTTTGCAATTTCGTGGAGGTACCTATCTTAAGGTGTGCTATATTTATGGGATAAAGTAATCAATATCAGAGATAGAGCGTGTGTAAATATAAAAGTGAACATAGAAGTCAACACTTAGAGGCGACAGTCTGTTTCATGCTATATGCAATCGTCAGGCCACATATGCTGTTATTTTTCTCGGCTATTTATATATATACGGGTTAGTGGTGCATTGTGGGTATTCTATTATGGCCTTATTTTACCGGAAGTCGCTTTGTTTTATTTATTTGGGTCAAATTATATTGTTAAAACGAAATATAATTTGACCCAAATAAATCGTTCAGCGACTTCCGGTTTTTCAACATTTTGAAATAATAGAATACCCACAATGTTCACTTATATATATATATATATATATATTAGTCGAGAGCTCTATGTATGAAAAATCATATAGAGCAATATAATTAAGAAAAATTTTAAAGAAAAACCATCCATTTGAATAAGGGATCCCTTATTCTTATGGCGTGATATCTGTTCTTCTTTACACCAGCGAATGTTGGACGATTTTCCTCAAAGCTGAAGAAAAAACGATGGAGATATGGTTCTACAGAAGGATGCTAAGGATATCATGGAGTGAGTGTGTGAGCAACGATGAGGTCTTAGAGAGGATGCAAACAAGGAGGAGGCTTATATACATCAGGAAAAAGGCAGCTGAAGTTTCAGGAACAAATAATGAGGAAGGAGGGGCTGGAGAATCTGATACTGAAAGGTCAAATAGAGAGAAAGAGAAACAAAGGAAAACAATGCATGACATACCTAGCAGGATTAAGCAAATGGATGACAGAACGTGATCAGATGGAAGTGGTGGAGGGAAGGAACAAGCTGAGAACTGCAAGGGTTAGAGGGTAGGTGGAGAGCCATGATTGCCTAGGTTCTGAAAGGACATGGCACATAAAAAGAAAGAAAAAATTCTAATGGCATTTCACAGAAGAGATGTTTGGAACGGCTTCGTTAAAAAAAATCTCACCCAACGTTTCTTCACCCAACAAGATTTCTTCCGCTCCCTGTCTTCATTTTTTCCCCGTTCCTGCCATTTATTAACTCCCGCTACCACCAAATTTTCTTTTCTTTTCTTCTTGTCTGTCTTTCGTTTTTTGAAATCAATTTATTTCCTGTATTTAGTGCATTTAAACCAGTCTAAAGATGTAGTGGGAACCAACTGCGAAATAAAGTTTATAACTGGCAAATTAAAATCTAAGGTTTTTCTTTGTTTTTTTTTTCTTAATTATATATATATAATATATATATATATATATAATTAAGAAAAAAAAAAAACATTTTTTTGTTTTTTTTTTAATTATATATATATATATATATATATATATATATATAAAAAAACAAAAAAAAAAACTTTTCATTATATAAACCAAATATTTATATATATATATATATATATATATATATATATATATATATATATATATGTTAGGGCACACCCACCTTCTAACTAGTAATGGACTGGTCCCTCTTATATAAGTCAGCTCTGGAGAGAGAGTGACAGAGCGTCAGAGAGAGCGTCGGCGTTAGCAGTCCAGATAAGCTTACCCGGTACATACCGTTGGACTATAGACTTTGGATATTGTTTCGTACTAACCAACCTTCGTTCTACTAATCACTCTATTGTTAATTGCTTTTACAAATATACTTGTATTTTCCTCTACAACTGTGTTTGTCTTGATTCATACACCGACACGCGGGAAACTCACAACATCTCAACAATATATATATATATATATATATATATATATATATATATATATAATATGATAAATTAAGTAAAAACCTCTTAAAAATCCATATCAGTTATCATTTGTTTCATGAAAATTGTTATATTCATCTTTTCTGCTCGAATAGTTTTAAAAAATGAAATTAATCACGACAGACATATATACAGGGAGAAAAGGAAAAAAAGAGAGAAAAAAAAAGAAGAAAAAGAAAGAAAAGAATAATGTATAGAAAAAAGAAAAAAAAGGAAAAATTTTAAAATTAAGAGAAGAAAAAACAAAGAAAGAGAAAAAAAAGAAAGGAAATAAAGAAGAAATAAATGATGATCCAATATCAAAAATAAATAGATTGTTCTCGAAAGATTTCCTTAAAAGCTTTACGTAAAGAAGAGAGAAAAAATATACCGGGTAAGGGAAGGTAGGGAGATGGGAAGAAAAAGTAGGAAGATAAAAATATTACAACAATGTGTCTAATAAAGATAGTTTCAATGATGTCAGTTTAGACGTCATCATCATCCCCTAATATAATCATCATTTTAAACTAATAATAATAATAATAATAATAATAATAATATCTCGAAAATGTGGCATATGGGAATATCAACAATCCCTGTTGTAGTTGGAGCCCTAGGACTGGTTGGAAAAGATTGCAGTAGACTAATTGAAGGGATTCCTGGAAGTCCATGCCTCAAGGAGATACAAAAAATTGTTCTGACAAGTACAGCCCACACCTCACGAAGGGCTTTATCTATGTCATTTAATTTTTTTTTTTTTTGTCGGTGGAAAGTGTCATGACGCCATTTCTAACTTTAGGTCCCTGGGCGGGACCCGGAAAGAAATGTGTAAACGCCAGAAATCAAAGAAAATAAAAATAATAATATCCAACATAAATCACAATTATATAATAAAATAAAAAAATGAAATAAAATATTAAATAAATAATTTAATAAATAAAACTAATATATTTAGATAATTATAATAAAACAAATTTAGAATATTATAAATTTGATAGAAAAAATAAAGATAATACTATTAAATAAATAATAATAATATTAATAATAATAATAATAATAGTAAAATATAAAATATTAAATAAAAAATTAAATAAAAAAAAATTTATAAATGATGTCGGCAAGGCTATCAAATAAATAATAAAATATATCTACAGAGCTATATATAAAAATTTGTGAGAGCAAAATAACTACATATACACATACACACATATACGCATATGTTTGAACCCATATAGAATAAGAATCAATATTTCAAGTGTATATCCGCCAAAGACAGATTTAGAATTCCTTAAAATCTTTGAATAACCCCTAAGAATTACAAATTGGTATTATATATATATATATATATATATATATATATATATATATATATATATATATATATATATATATATATTCATTTTAAATAATTAGCATTTTACAAATGTACAGAAAAAATTAATAATAATTTCCAAATCGATTAACAAGTTCAATTAAAACTATGCACAACCCAATCATGATCTTAAAGTCCCTTTAAGAAATCATAAAAAAACCAAAAAAAAACAAATAAATAAACACTAAAAACAAGCGAGTCTGATGAGTTTAACTATTGTAGCCAGACAAAAAAAATAAAAAATAAAAATAAACCCAAGCCAACCTTATACGACTCCACAAACTTGGCATATAACAAGCATCTCTACTTCAATCAAAACAGTGACCCCTTGATAATGAAAAACAAATACTAGATCAAACCTCCATTTCAAAACTATAAATGAGTAAAACATTCCGTAGCATAGTTATTCCAAACATCACCTGAGAATGAGACTGCCACTCTGTAGTTAGGGTTTAATATTGAAATTAAAGCTGAATACTGCTGACCAGTTTCGAAACATGGTCATTTCTGTGTCGCGATGGAATCATATTTTTTAAAAAAATAATTATAATCTAGGCTCTACTTATGTATCGTGCAGTGTTTTTAAAAATAATAACAAAAATACTAAATAACTTAGGATTATCAATCTAACAGTTCTTTCCTCTTATATCAATACACACACACATACACAACACACATACATATATATATACGCTTAGAAAAATAGAAAAACAACATAATATATAACAGTATGTATAAAATGTACATGAACGTATGTACGTAGATGCCATTACACATAGATAGATAGATAGATATATATATATATAGATAGATAGATAGATATGTGTGTGTAATAAAGCTTCCTCAGAAAAGTTATAATAAATGTGAAACATTAGATTGATAAACGTTTCGTATTTGTTCATTATATTATTATTCTGTTGGATTAATATCCATATATGATTCCAATTCATATATATATATATATATATATATATATATATGTGTGTGTGTGTGTCTAATAATATTAACCAATTTGGATTTACATCAATGAAATGCCCACCACAAAACAAAACAAGACGTCATTGCTTTTGAAATCAATAATTTTAAATAAGAAAATCGAATTACATATATATATATATATATATATATATATTTCCTCACCAGTAGCACAAGGTTTCATGAAAAGGCAATTTCTGTCTGGCGTTTTAAAGTTGATAGTTGCCCAATTCAGGGGTTGTATTTCAAGGAGGCAATCTATGTTTATATAAAAATGTGTATGCAAGTTTATAAGCCTAAAGAAGTCTATTGCGAAAATCTTGAGTGACCACTGACCGAGTCAAGTCAAAAGTTATCCAAAAGTAATAGTTTCGCCATCTACAGATTCGATATGTCTCTGTTTTTATTAAATTGAATTCCATCTATCAGATATACGGAGTAACATAATTCAAATCTAATGTTTTCATAACTTCAAAACGTTCACGATTTCATGTGATTGTCAAAATGCTAAAACTCATTGTATGTTTAGATATTTAAGAATTTTAGTTAAAGTCTTAGTACCAAGTTTTAAACTAATATATATATCTATAGATAGATAGATAGATAGATATAGTAGAAAAGTAGAATCATTTATTAAATTAAAAGACCATAAGGATAACTTCACGACCAAACAGGCATTTAGTAAACCCCCCAAAAAAACAATATTGGGAAAATGTGCAAACAAATATTAGAAAAAATATGCTTAAAACTAAGAAGGACATAAATCAACGGAAAAATACTAAAGCAATAACCAATTGGTTCAATAACATTAGTAACAAAAAAAACTGCTCCTCTATGCAATTAAACATATTTTTTTATCCATCTCTTAATGAACATGCTCTAAACAACGCATTAATCTCAGCAAAACAAAATATCAATATCTACAATGAGGACATAAATATAATTAAACACTGCCGAAAATCAATATTATAGCACAATAAAAAATATGTAAAAGGGGGCTAAAACAACAACAACAACAACAATAATAATAATAATAATAATAATAACAGTAATAATAATAAGTCTATATACTAAAAACTGATTCTCCTACTTGGAGTAGTCACTCCGACTTATACTAAGTTAAAACTTAGTATCGTCTACCCCACTGAATACCATACACTCTTATGAACTATTCTACCTTCGTTATATTAATAAATCCACAATCTCATTGTTTGGGCGTGATCTTGGATCTTCCTCGAGACTCGTCCTATAGCTGGTAACCAGAACATAATTACCCCTTGGCGGTCAAGGTTAAAACGCATATCTACCAATTTCAATGAATACGAATAATATTTCATACCGGATCGGCCGTCAACCGGGACAACAAGGGCCGCGTCCCTCAGAGAGGAACCAGTCTGAGGACGAAAAGTCTGTCACTGGAACAAACTCTTCCACACGCGAAGAGACACTAGGTCACCAAACCTGGATTATTGCCAACCTTGGATCAAGTGACTCAATACCAAATCGACTAATAAAAAGTCAACGAACGAAATGGAGCCGCGAAGAGTATCGACAAGTCATGACATCCTTCTTCACTGCACTCGAAAACCCAGCAAAAACACCACCAATCAAACATACCAAATATGGAGAAGTACGGTGGGAAATGATATAAGACCTAACCTCAATCCAAACATGCTTGCCAATGTCCGTAGGGACATCATGCGAAACAACAGACTCTCAAAGGCAGAAATAGATAAGATAAAATTAGATATGACAAAATACTATGACCCATCACTCAAACTCTATTGAGACGAATGTAGAAATAAGGAATGCAACAAACAGCATTCTCCCGATGGAACAGAAGGGATGCAGAAGAGGTTCATATGGCTGCAATCATCAACTTTTGATAAATAAAATGATCCTGGAAAATTGCAGAAGACGACGCAGAAATCTTAGTGCAGCGTGGATTGATTATCGTAAAGCCTTTGATAGTGTTCCACATTCTTGGATCCTTAAGACTTTGGAAATGTACAAAGTTTCCCTTGTGGTATTAAATTTCCTTAAGCACAGCATTGGAATGTGGAACACCATACTATACCTTAGTATAGTGGGCATATCGATCACTCTACGAAACTCTGGAGCCGTGATGCTTAATGTAAAGTGACAAATTTTACTCACATTAATCCTATATTAATAAATATACATATTTCCCCTTACCGATAGCTGGACTTGGATTTTCATGTACAAAGCTATCTTCTGGTGCTGAGTATAGACTGACCGTTACGTAAATTTTTTTTTTAATATCTGCTTATCGCAATGTTGGCGTAGGTTATATTATATTGGGATTACAGCTTTTTTAATTTTAAAAATTATATTTGTCATTTAAAATAAACGGCATTTATATATATATATATTTAAAAAATATTTTAGCATCGTGAATATTATTTTTTTTATATTAAGCATAAAGGGGGATTACTTGTTCTATTTTAAAAAACTAACCATAATTCTCATTAAAAAAATATCTGGATCAATGTATTTCAGCAGATATTTAATTTTATGCTTACATGTAACCATCAATTCATTTTTCTTGTTTAATGAGCTAAGGTTATTTAAGTGTTAATTTTTCAGCAAGACATAAATTACAATTATCGCCTTTCACAGTGTAATATTTGTGCAACAGTTCCTTGATTTAACATGTTTTATCTAATAGAATGGATTGATACTATCTATTAAGCCTTTTGGTGATTTTTCTTTTGATGACAGATTTGGCTTGAATGTACAATAATATGCTGCTAATCAAATTGCAAGAAGATGCTTAAAAAGTCTGGAACGACAGCATCACACAATCGATAAAATATGTTTCACTATAGGCGCGCAGGTGTTAAAACATTTTTTTTATTGTCAGGTCGTTTAGGCACGTGATGCAAAATTCTATTCATTAATCATAATATATGGACCAATATCCCTTTCGAACTTCTTCGGATCGATAACAGCATCATCATCGATATATTGGCTCTTTCTTTCTTCTTTCCTTGAAAACGATCATCGATGATCGAATGTATTGCGAATATCACTTCGGTGTGTTTCATTACAAGATCCTTCCGGACTTATTCTACACCAAAAGAAACTCACCAAAAGACTCAACCGATATTCACTATCTACATTGACTACTGACTATTCACATTGACTACCAACCACGGGTTGGCAATTTTTATTATGACGTCAGACACGAGTTATCTCCTCTTTGTGGTCTTGCCATCGAGGCTACAACCACTAGTTTTTCGTTGCTTTTAACACAAATCACCGGTACCTGGCGTTTAATGCAGGAATTAAAACTCGTACTGGCAGCTAATTGATGGCGGCTCGGATTAAGGAAATGGAGAGCCGAGTTCGAATTCCACTCGAATCCATTACATTAATTTACGTGCTAGTACCCTTGGGAAAGGTATGAATCCTCTTCTTCCCCTATCTATGGGTAAATAGGAGGACAGTTCTATAGCCTTGGATGGCAACGGCAGAAGGAAATGACAACCTACTGTGGGAAAAAATCTGCCTCGTCAGTCATGTATCGAAAGATATATGATCGCTTAAGCGTGTATCACGTATGGCACATAACTGACTGACTGTCTGGGGTTCTACCGGGGAATGTAGTTTGTTCGAGCATATTGGAGATACTTTCGAACTCTATCAGGGCTGGAGAGTGAGGTGTGGGCAGCACCCACCTAAATATGACAACTCTATTCCATTTTTGGCTCTTGTACGAGTCACGGTGGAGTAATGGTTAGCGGGTCGGATTGAGGAATCGGAGAGCCAAGTTTGAATTCCAGTAGAATCTATTACATGGCACATAACTGATTGACTGGCAGCTAAAAATAAACTTTTATGGAGAAAAAATACTTTTGAAAATATAACACATAAATGAAGCATTTGAAACAAAATATCGCCTGATTTGGTTATTATAAAGATGGCGTTTGTAGTAAGATTTCACAATTGATTCTTGGCAGACAACGTGTTAATAATAATGATTGTTTATTTGCAATCATATCAGTTCATTTTTCAGTTTACTACTTAAGCAGTTCCAAAGCCTATCAGATATAAGGAATGATGGGCCTTATTCCATCATGTTTGTCCAATATGTGTTGGTGTTAGGGAGTTAAAGACATTTTTCTTTTCTTTTTGTTTTAATTATTTCGTCCCGAGAAAGGCGATAAAGTCACTAAAACGCAAAGGGTCACTGAAAGTGAAAGAATCAGAGAGGACAATAAAAAAAAAACAGAATTTAAGGAGATGGAAGATGATGATTGACGGTGCATTTAAATTTTTGAAATATGTAGTCGACAGGAAATAAACTCTGAGCATATATATTAGCATATACATCAAACAATTTAAACTTTGAAATTATGAGACATAACTGCCAATCTAGTAGTGCACTTAAATTCTCGAAGTCGAGGTACCAAAGAGGAGAAAGCAATATTTATTTTGATATAATACAAAAATGTGGCACAAGGCCAAAAGGAGGGATAGGGGAAGGTTGGTCTTCAAATTATCTTAAACTTAGCTAGCCACGTCTACTGACCCAAATATACCATAGTATTCCATACACCAAAACAAAACCTTCTTACTTACTATTCTTACTACAGTCACCATAATACCCCAAAGACTCTATGACTCCTAACTTAGTCTCCTAACTAGTTCCCCTATGTACAATTTGTCTGTGGGGTGGGGAATAAAAATTACAACCAAAAAACAATGAATATTTACAAAGAGGGGAAAACTCATCAGATCAATTACTATAAAAATATTTATGGAAAAAGCAGAGAGTATCCACAATACGGCGGTGGAAAAGCGGCCGAAAGCGACATGCTCTATCATGACCGATAACACGTAGCAGGTTCTTTGGATTTTTTTCAAGGATCCCTATATATATAGCAGAGGTACCAGACCAGAGGTGACAGCAATCTTCGATGTTTGTGCGAATAGTATACTTATAAAAGTGTAAGATAGACTTAAGCGAAAAAAAAAATTGCGACATAGGAAATCAACTTTACTAGCATCTGTTATAGCAATTGATTCAATTATTCCCCTTCATACCAGTGGAAAACATGATGAGAAAAATTGGAAAATATTTTACCATGACATATTTTGCTGATGATCCAGTGACAACAGAAAAATAATTTTATTCTAACGAGAACAAAATCTAGTTTAGCTTGATGCACGCAAAGCGGTTGAAGGCTTGATTTGAATTTTTAAAGAAAATAGATTTGATTTTCGGTCGCATTTTAAGCCATATTTTCTCAGTACTAATTTTGGTACAAAATGGGATTATATTGAAAGACTGCAGTGATATTTTAATCATGACATCATCTATGAATGTACTACGATGATTTTTTAATTATATTAATACCGAACAATGTACGATAGAAATGTTTGATTAAGTGATTAAATATTTACTTTCTACTTTATATATTTTCTATTTCGTTGCATTCCCATCCATCTTTACTGATACAAACACACACTGACCATATATACACACACGCAAACCCACAAACCCACACGTGCAGATACACAAATATACAGTCAGCGACGAAATTATTCGTACACACATCAATTTTTAATATTCTTATGCATTTCTCAGAATCTAATGCCCATTAGGTTACCAGGTTAATATGTTAATAAGCACAAAAAGAAAGGAATACAAACAATTTTCCTAACAATAGGTTAAATAAAACAAATTTGACAGACATTTTGGATATAATGATGTATACAATGGATTAAAATATTCAAAATTGATGGGTGTACGAGTAATTTCGTCGTTGGCTGCATATGGGTGGTGTGTTCCTTAATGGTAACGAAAAAGAAGCCTATATTAGTAAACATTGTCTTAATACTATTGAAATTACTCACTTTAGGAGCTCAAATATTTATTCCAGTCTCGCAATCTGATTATTAAAATCAACACATCGGAGCACATAATAAGGAAACGGGGATTAGAAAATTTGATACTCACAAGACAGATTGAAGCTAAGAAAGACAGAGGAAAGAAACGCACAATCTACCTAAAGTTTGAGCGAATGGATGGAGGAGAAGGGGTGTCGGAGAGAACAATATTTAAAAGTTATTAAGAGCTACAAATAACAGGAACTTGTGGAGAGCCATGATCGCCAGCGTCCTGAAGGTAGTCGACACATAGAAGGAGACGAATGTATTTCCAACAATTTGTGTTTCTGTTTGAACGTAGGCTATATACACACACACACACGAACTGACACACACACGTTTATATATGTGTGTATATGTGTTCATGTGTGTATAAGGTGTATATGTGTGAAGGTGAATGTGTGTATCAATTTTCAGGTCAGAGTTTTGCGTTCTGGAAACAAAAATTCATCATTGAGTCACAATCAGTTCAAGGCGATGGTCAATGGCTGCGTGGTAAATTTTTCAGATTATATATGAGTCGTCTAATTTTCTTTTTCAAATGCTATCGATTATTTTATTAAAACAATTTATTTAAAAAAGATTTAAATTTATTTAAATTTACGATAATTATTTTAATTAATTATGATTACATTTTCAAAAGAGAAGTAAAATTCTAATGCGGTATTTTGTTATCCTGTGCAAGAATGATCAAAAAATTCTGTTATTTCATATTTTTATGAATTATGATTAGATTCTAAGACCGAAAATAAGCCTATATTAAAGAACGGTTTATTTTAACGTGTGATTTACTGAGCCATGTTCTTAGATTCAAATCATAAAATCTACATATAATAATGCTACTTCATGATGCCTCTATGTAATTATTTACCCGCTGCCTCACGCAGCAAAATGTGGCACAAGGCCGAGTTTAAAGTGGGGTATCCGAGCCAGTAGGCTCGGCCAAAAATTCCCTATAGACCACGTAAAAACGGAGTCAGTTTCCCGAGACGAGACTCTGCCCTTCGGCAGAGCTTCGTCTGGGAGATACCCTCTGACATAAGCCTGGTAAGTATGATGCCTCTATGTATGTATATTCCTTATAAATCCATATTTTTATTATTGGTTTATTTGTATTCTTTATTTGTGTTACAAAACCTTATTATAGAAATCAACTTCCATATTTTCTACTGCCTTGGATATGACGATAAACTAAATCCGCGGGGGGGGGGACGCTGAACTATATCTCCTCTGATTGATAGGTTTTGAGGAGCATGGAACCACCTCTTTGTTGCTGCTGTTTCCAGGTCAGCCCTGGACCGCGGTGATGGCCCCTGTTGGGGTCCCAGCAGTCAGCGGGTAGTTGACCCCTTGGCTGGGGTCAAAATACTATGAAAGTGCAAAAATTTGTTTCAATGCCAACAATACGTTTTTGTAAAAGGAATGACTAGCAATGGATTCTTGAGGAAAGAATTGTTACCAGAAATACATTATTACCAGCAGTGCATTTTTGAGCAAATATTGACAACAAAACGTTTTTGGTAAAAATTATTAAAAGCAATACAATTTTGAAGAAAAAAATGTTACCAGCAGTAAAAATCTTGTCGGCTTTGGGTGGCTCATTGTGATTGATATGCCGTAAAACAAAACAAACAAACCAGCAATAAATTTTTGATTTTATTAACAGCAATACATTTTTCCAAAAAATAATATATTACCAGCAATAAATTTTTGAAGAAAACATTACCAGCAATAAAAATCTTGTTGCCATTAAATAACCCATTGAGGTCGATATGCCGTAAAACAAAGCAAACCAAAACAAAACAGCTTTTCTATAAGCTAGTATCTTTTCCTGCCAGAGGTCACGGCGTCGTGCACAATGACCTGGGGTGGACGTTTCGTCCTTAACATGCTCTTGACATTAACCTTGACTGCGCGCATTATTGGTCGTTTCGACTTTTCAAAATAGCCGCTGTTATACAAAATACTTTTGTTAGAGAATATTTAAGAAAAAAGAACACTGATTCTTGAAGTACTTTAGCATTTCTCACACCTCTCTTTCGTTATGAATTGCCTTTGATGTTCTGACGCATGATTTAAAAATCAGATCATGCACGACTGTTCTAACGGACTTGGTGTCAACTAGTAGGTCAGCAGCTATATTGCAGAGAGGGATAATATGGAGTAATTTTCAATTTCGCTATGGTCCTGATTTCTCCTCTGGCTTACTTTGCTGCTGTCGGGAATTCTCTGGATGAAGTTGCCCATGTCTTCTTTAAATTGTAGATATTCAAAAACGACATATCCACAAATATAATAGGGATTTTTATAGGGTCGATTTGTGTATATATCAAACCCAACCCTCCGATGTCTGTCCTCCTATACGTAAAGCCATATTCCTGAATTACATAATCGTAACTGACAGTCTATTCTTGGTCCTGCCTTTGGGTTCAAACCATTGCTGGAGTGGCCAGTAGGATGTTTTATTTTAAATTTAAAATTTAGTTTTGTTTCCCCATCTTGTTTGCTTAGGCTTTTGGGAATTTTTGTAAAGGATAATGAGTATTATATATCATATAATATATGTTATATAATGTTAATATATCTTATATATATTATATGATTAGAAGAAAGGATCCACGTATGCTTTTTATAGTAGGTTAGTTAATAAAGCAAGGAAAACGAAAGGGTACCAACATAATCAGTACGAAAAACATTTATTAAATATTAATTATTAACAATATGACAGAAATGAAGCACGGAAAGAAAGGTTTTAAGTCTGGAATTTTCAAACACTCCCTTGTCTTTCATCAACGAAGGGAGAAATATACAGGGAAATGGGAATTACTCATCGACAGATGTTTTTGTGGACAGTGTATTTTCTGATGGAGATCATATTATTAGCAAAAACCCGATCTCTGCCTGATTCCTCGCTATGCGAAACTTTTTATGAAAATGAACATAAATTGAAAATTTTGATTGGAGTAAAATCGTTAGACCGGTCTATTATTAGACGTAAGGGGTGAAGGAGTGAGACTGTAAACATAGATGAAGGGAGTCATAGGTTACGGGGTGGGAAAGACGTCTCGTGGGTGGCCAGTGTACACGAAAATGTCTATTTCAGAACGACGGGCTGTAGTTAAAAATAACATCTTACGAGACAAAAAAGTGGGGTGGAACAAAAGAAGAATAAACATTCTTTATTATATATTATATGTTATATAATATAATATATGCAATCATAATATAATGTTATAATATTATAATCATAATATAATGTTATATAATGTAATATAATGTTATATAATATATGCAATCATAATATGTTATATGATATAATATATGCTATCATAATGTCATGATTTTATAATCATAATATAAAGTTATATAATGTAATGAAATGTTATATAATATATGCAATTATAATATAATGTTATATGATATAAAATATGCAATCATAATATAATGTTATAAGATGCAATTATGATATAATGTTATGATTTTATAATCATAATATAAAGTTATATAATGTAATATAATGTTATATAATATATGCAATCATAATATAATGTTATATAATATAAACAATCACAATATAATGTTATATGATATAATATATGCAATTATAATATAATGTTATATGATATATGCCATCATAGGGATATGTACATTATATTCTGATTTGAATGGATGTAACACTCTTGAATGAAGCAATCTTTTCGGATCTGGATTGATAAAAAGTAGAGAAAATAAAAAATGCGATTGGAATTATTTAAGGTTATATATAAAGCGTAGGAGTTATTTCTGCTACTAATACGTGCAATAATATATATATATATATATATATATATATATATATATATATATATATATATATATATAGGTTTGGGGTCATCTATCTGGATTGTAAAGAATAGTCTAGAATTGAAGCTTGCGTGTCCTTTTCAAAATTTATTAACTGACTCATTTCAGGGCAGACGAACTTACTCTTCCGGTAAAGTTTATTATATATTCAACAACAACAACAACAACAACAACCACAACAACAACAATAATAATTATAATAATAATAATAATGCTAACAAGAAGAAGAAGAAAAAGAAACATTGACGCACCCATGAAAGGTCGAGTTTTGTATTTTTACGAAGACAAGTGAGTAATAGAATTCGTTTGTTAATACTGGTTATTACTACAGGTGTACATATGTACATTATACAAGTCAAAAAAGGATCTTGTAACGATAACGATCCTAATCATTGTGCCTTAAAGAATAAATGTTGTCTAGAGAGGAAGTGCGACGAGGATAAATTGCAACTCTTCCAGTGGCCTAATCAGTGTCCTGACCATAACCCAATTGAAAACCTTTGGACGATAATGGAAAAGCGGTCCCGTAAAAGGAAAGTTAACACAGAAGATGGGCTTTTTCGCGAATTAAAGGAATGCTGGCTATATATGGCGAAGAACGCTGACTTACTAAAGAATTTAGTCTTTAGCATGCCATGAAGTATTAAGGCGGTTATTAAAGCAAAATGTTTGCAAAAAATGCTAAATCATTTCCTACTTTTATAATGTACATATGTACACCTGTATTACAATACCCTTTATTAATAAATGATTTCTACTACTCGTCTTGGTAAAAATACAAAAATCGACTTTCTTTGGATGAGTCCATTTTTTTTTTTTTTTGCCTCGTATTGTATATATATATATATATATATATATATATATATATATATATATATATATATATATATATATATATATATAAATATATAAAAAAGTGTTAAAATATTTGTCATTGTGAGCAAAAAGAAATTTCTCCAAAATCTAAAGTTTGTTCAAATTTGGGGATGTGGTTCAGGCCGAGAACTTTTTAACACGCCTTCGTATATAATTTGATTATAAGTGAAGAATTTACCATTTTTTTTTTTTCTATTGCCTACTCATAGTTCTTTTCTTTCTTATCTTTTTCAGATACACTATTTATGCCATATCCCCACGTATACGTACTTCAGAAAAAGAAAGGTCATCGAAACTTGTAAGGATTTTAATGCCGATATTTTCTCTTGTCTGTCTTCATAGATTTTCTTTTTATTTCTTCTTTTTATTTTCTCAATATTTTGTTTATTTTTGTTGGGGATTTTACGAAAGTAATTCACCGTATTCATCAGCTTTTTAAAGACGAAAATCAAATGTGGTAAATATAAAAATATTGAAAAAAAAATCCAATTTCTCTTTCAAGCTTAATAATCATATTTTTTTTCTTTTTGAGTTATCTTTTATTCACCTGGCTTCATTCGTTCTGTTTTCAAATCGTCCGATAAAAAACTGTTCATAGACTTACTCACATTTCTGCCATATGGGAAACCAGAAGAGTAAAATACTGTGTTTTACCAGTTTTTCAAGAAACACCTGATTGCCTTGAAATGTTTAACTTTAGCTCGAAAACCGAAAATGCAGACAAGGAAAGAAAAGTCATATAAAATCGACCTATTTTCTGAGATTGCATGGAATTGACGAGCGATTCCTTTACAAAACGACACTCCGTGCCTTGTTCAGAAAAGAACTGGATACTTAAAATGAACGAAAGATAGCCTGCCTAGAGCAATGACCGATTTAGTTCCTAAGTACGTATTCATCTCTTTCAAAAGCAGACTGAAAAGTTTGCTTTCGAGATCGCCAACATTTGCATGGCCGCATTCTCCTTACTCTCGCCCACTGTGTTTCCACGGCGATTTTAAATTTGGGAAAAGTAGAAGGGAACTAAAACAGGATTGTGGAGAAAGGACTGTTTACAAACTCAAAACAAACACTTTTTTATGGGCCGTGTCCCTTCAGGGCGTGGGAAATCATTAAATTACTTGTACTTTTTGTCTGTATAAACGCATGACGTAGAGTAATATTTTTTCAATCTTTTTACACCAAGGAAAGCAATAAAGCCACTAAGACGCAAGAATATGTAAGAATATAGGAGCAAAAAACAGAAGGGAGAAGAATAAATAAAAAGAATTAAGAAGACAGAAGATAACGATCAAAGTTGACTGGAAAGCAAAAAGCCGAAAGTGACAAGCAAGAAGTGCGAAAGAAGAACCTTTTAATATAGAATTTACTCAACTTTCAACTGTAACATTTTGAGACTTTGTTGTCAATCTGGTACTGCGCTTAAATTCAGAAAGTCCAAGTACAAAAAGAGAAAAATCTCATGAGAACAATTATCACGAAATTATTTATAGAAAAGGCAAAGGGAGGCTACGTTATGGTGATGGTAAAGTGACTAAAGCAGAGATGTCAGTTCAAGACCAATAACATTGCAGATTCTCTTTTGGATTTCATCAAGAAACTCTAAATACATAGCAGAAGTAACAGACCAGATGTGGTAGCAATATTCAATGCATAGCTGAAATAATGTTTATTTACTGCTAAAAGAAAATGCAAAGTAAGGAGGAGACAATTTACACCCAGCGTCTCATTTTTTTTTTTTTGCAGTGAAAAGTCGTCGAGTATTTCAGAGTAATTCTTTGCAGGAAGGAAATCTGGTGAGAATAATTCGTTAAGAGCTTATTTACTAATGCCGATAAGTTTAACAGCGTGGCTTCAGTAGGTTACTTTACGAATTATATTCCTTTGTTACTATTTTTTTACCGTTTTCTTTCATCGGAAAATTTTTATTTGTTTATTAATTAGATTAAAAAATCTTTTATGTGTTTTAATAATTTTGAAAAATGTATTTTTCAATAACACAAATCCTTCGCAACTCTTTATACAGAAAGACAAACCTTCAGTTACAGTTTCTATTAACTCCTCCTTGAAATTGAAAATATAACTGTGTGGTAAGTACGAATGATTTTTTATGAAATGTTTTTGACAATGAAGTACAAAACAACATTTAAAAACGAACGAACACTCACGCGTGGAACTGTTTTAGACAATGAAGTACAAAACAACATTTAAAAACGAACGAACACTCACGTGTGGAATTGTTTTAAATCAGACAGAATGTAAAATTCTTGTTTATTAAAAAGAATATATTCAGTTTTGTTGCTTTTCTGTGGACTTATATTTGATTATCAATAACAAATTCAATGAAAGTAACACTTTTCTTCATTTTCTATGACATAATCTAATTGAACAAATAGATATTTAATGCCTCAGGCACAAAAATTCTTTCGGTTTTGAAGCAGTAACTTATATTTCTCATTTTTTACCTCTTCACATTTAAAGTACACCATATTCTGTCGAGGAAATGATATCAAGTTCAGAAAAGATTATTATCCGATGGTGCAAGGTCAGGAGGTTTAGGTGGATGAGGGTAAAACAACTATATTCAGGGGCAAAATATTTTACAAGGTGTGATTTTGTGTTGTCAAACAACTTTCCAAACGATCAATGAAATTATTATTTTTCTTTATTAAACGAAGAATTCTCTTGGGTTAAAGTTGGCATTGACTATTTTGCACGGTCTCGGGAATACCAGGTGAAAAGGCAATCTTCTCCATGCTTCACTTTGGCCTGTTCAGCAGCTATTACCCACAGGAATCACTTTTTTCCGGCTATAGATGTGTGACAGTTCCAATCACAATAGATGCCAATTTCTGTCTGAACGGAATTGTAAATCTGTCCTTGAAGGAGCCATGTTTACTGATAGAATGAAGCACCGTGTTTAATAATAATAATAATATATTTTATTCATTCAGATTCATATCAGCCGATTTTTCAGTACTTGTATTATTTACATTATTCGGACTGTTATCCTCATCTTCATTGCCATATTTACAATCTTTCGACCGTTGTACGCTCTAGCCTTCTTCAGGTGATTGGAATTTCAAATCGAACCCTTTATATCGTCCACCGGGGTAGATTTTTCTAGTTCCATGTGCCACGCCGCTTCTGGATGTATCAGTTATTTCCCTTTAACTCAACTTTCCAATTTTTGGTTCACCACTGCTGTAGCCCGGTCTGGAACTCACAACTCTTTGGGTCTAGTCACTGGATCTAACCAACGTCTTTATCTACTGGGCCACGTGTCCTTGAGGTCATCGGTTTATGGTTTTTCAGTTTACACAAGGACCCATACCTTCCCAAGAGGAGCAATAGTCTTTATTCCGACACGCTTACTTTTGACGTGTTGGCGGTAGGTGATTACAGATATATATATATATATATTTTTATTCATTACGTTCTAAGGAAGGCGATAAAGGACATTAAGAGGCACAAGAGGTGAAAGAAACAGAGAGAACAAAAAAGATGGCTTTCAAGTTGGGGGAGAGGACGACGATTGGGTTGTATTTAACATTTTGAAGAATGCAGACGGGAAAACAGGAAACAGGAAGAGAGTTTCACGAGCATGAAAAAGTTACAGAATAAACTATTAGCATAGTTATTACCATAGACACGTAACAATTTGAACAGTGAAATTATGAGACCTAGCTGCCAATCGAGTACTGCGTAATAGGAGAAAGCTCGTCAGATCAATTACCATAAAAAAATATTTATGGAAAAGGCACAGAGTGCCCACGCTACGGTGGTGGGAAAATAACCAAAACTGACATGCCAAGTCAAGAGCGATAATGTAGCAGATTATGAAGAATCTCTAGATATATAGCAGAAGTACCAGACCAAATGTGGCAGAAATATTCGATGCACTTACCAATGGTAGACTTATAAAAGTATAAGATAAATTCTGGCGAAAAATTGTCCAGTACGACATAGTAAACAAACTCTCCAAGCAGTAGACCTAGCAATTGATTAAATATAATTTTCCCAATTCATGTCATTGGAAAACGTGATGAGAAAAATTGAAAAATGTTTTACCTTGACATGTTTCGCTGATGATCGGAAAAAATAATTTTTATTCTCATGAGAAAAAAAAAATCTAGCTTAGCCTTATTCCCGTTAAGAGTTTGAACGCTCGATTTAAATTTTAGCGATATCGTTACAGAATGTGATGTAATGAATAAGCATACACCTGGGTTCCCCCTCACAGTAATATGATTGGCTGGTGTCAGCCATAAATACAGACTGATGTGGAGGTACATGGACTACGCCTATTGCCTACGCCTATTGCCTACCACTATGATGAGGACCAGTCCATTACGGTTACCTGCTAGATTGTCCTACCCGGTTACAGTAGTCAACAGCCACTTTGCTACTTCGAACAAATATATCCCTTTCCGGGACATATCAGAACGTAATCGTTATTTTGATGCAGGTTCAATCTTCTCCATGGGTCTTAACCATTCTTTCTTTTTCTGAATATCAAGTATCCAATTTTCATTCTGTTGACGATCATATCTAGAGATGGATAGGTAGTGTGTCCTGTTTTTAATGAGAGGCAGATTAAGTTTGTGAACTGGTTTGATCATATGGTACCAAAGACATAAGTTTCCCTACCGCTCATAATGCAAGAATGAATGTGTTGTCGCAGAGTGGAATCCGCGGGACTGGGCTCCTCTCAACTCAAATGAGAAGAGAACAAATACTGCGCTTTCATCCCGGCCAAAAGATTGAGGTAAACTTTGTTGAGTTCATGGGATAAGATTAGGATTAATTTAAGATAGTTTTTATGTTTATACGTTCTTTTTATAGATACAAATATTTAAGTAAATGCTCTTTTTATAATAAACAGTATTAACAACATTTACCGGCCTGAATGTCCGAGAAATTTTAATAGAAAATATTCGTCCTCCGACAGGAATCGAACCTGTATCCTATATGGAACCGTCATATAGCCTGACGTGCCTTTAACCGATTGGGTCACAAAGGAGCGATTGGCTAGCAAGGTCGATTTTATTGTCTTTAAACTACAATCTTCCATGAATCTCTCACGTACATTCATAACTGCTCATGGCGTATCAAATGTAAACAAATGACGTCACACATTATGAAATGGACAAAGTCCGCCAATTATTTAAAGACATTTTTATGTTTATACATTCTTTTTATAGATACAAATATTTAAGTAAATGCTCTGTTTATAATAAACAGTATGAAACAACATTTACCGGCCTGAATGTCCAAGAAATTTTCAGGTCGGTAAATGTTGTTAATACTGTTTATTATAAACAGAGCATTTACTTAAATATTTGTATGTATAAAAAGAACGTATAAACATAAAAAAATGTCTTAAAATAATTGTCGAACTTTGTCCATTTCATAATGTGTGACGTCATTAGCTGTAATGTATCTCTCTTAATGGACTATTCTACCATTGCATGTATATTTCAGTTTAGAAATTATTTTAGTCGCATTTAAGTGATCATGATTGTCGACTGAATTATGTTATTCAGAACAAAAGTAATTTTTGAGTGAAGATTGTACAATTAAAACCGAGGAAAGCAAGGAAAAAGCAATTTCGGATACTTAGGACTTTATTTCCATCGACAGTGCAAATATTTCACGTGACCTCATTTTTAAGGGTTACGTCAACTGAAAAAATATTCAACGTGACATTAAATATTTATGAAATAAAAGGTCAGCACAAGTAAATTATATGCAAATATGTAAATTATATAATCGCGCAATAACTTAAAGTTTATCGTAGCAAAACAAGCGACACCAGTTTATTTCCAAACAAATATTGCGCCAAAAGCAATTCTTAGGTGAACGAAAGTAAAACAAAATTTAAAAACAGTGAATAAGCAAAATTAATAATCTTAGACTTTACTAATCTCATAGAAAATGACAGCTTATATATATATATAATTGATATTTTGTTGATCAGCTTACTTCTAAATAAAACCAGAAAATCAATTCCTCCTCCAGGAATCTTATCTTTATGCAAGTTTACCAATTCCATAAAAACAACAGCAGATTTTTGTCAAATCCTTACTCCTAGTTGGTTTTCACACGTGACCCTTTAAAGTTTGCCATTGCATAGATAAGTTATTGATAAGCTTAGTTTATTAAAGTACAAAGACAGTGACGTTGTATTCGCATTGAAGGTCGAATTCTCTAAGAAGTAATATTCTGCGACTCTTGTTTGCAACACCATTCTACAAAGGAGGTGAGAGCAGGAATTCTTAGATTTTAAAACGAGACATTTCAATGGTTAATTTAATGGTGTAATCAACCAGTATCAACTATCAGAGAAACTGAGAAATCGAATTTCAACTGTGAACTGCGTAATCAAATAACGAGCAGGTTTGCTACGTGGGCACGTGACCGAACTGTTAGCGTTGTGACCAGGAAACCCAGGTTCCACTCTCGTCATAGTTAATTAGTCTTTTTCTTGATATCGTTTTGGTGAGAAGATCCGTTTGGCGATGGTTGCCGTAGAAGAGTTGTCACCTAATTGGCAGAGAGAAGCTGGGCTTCCAGCAGATTTCTTTCTGTGTCTGCAATTTAAACTTTCTCATACCTTATACTGCTATGAATATGTCCACAGATAATTAATCCTGTTATTATTTCTAGTTCTTTTACGATTGTCTCACAGTAAAAATTGAATAAATCCGGTGAGAAGACACATCCTTGTCATATGGCAATTTCTATTTTTTGTTCTTAATCCGCAGACAAGCAGTTTGTTCCCAGTCGATTCTGGATGATTTTAATATCTTTCCCGTATAAATCAAGTTTCCCTAGCAGTTCAAATAGATCTTTGTGTCTTACTTTATCAAATATTTTTCATAGTCTATGAAACATCATCATCACGAAAGAAAAAAAATTAAAGTGATATATGCACCGTTTTTAGCAAATGCTTCTATACATCAATAAAATAAAATACATAGTCGTCACGATCGACTGTTTGGGAGCCAATGGAATTCGATCTTAGCTCTCCTATTGTCCACTACCCCACCCTCACATCCGTTTGTGTGTTGGGGAGGACGACGAGAAAGAGAAAGAGAGGAAATTACAGTCTTGTCAAGATCAGGACTGTGAAGATCAATCTCCTTCTTCTATATGCCGTGTCCCTTCAAGTCGTTGGCAATCATGGCTCTCTATGACTTCCTATACATTGTAGCTGTTAGCAACGCTTGTCCTTTTACAAAACTTCCAAACCCCGTTCCGCCATCCAGGCATACAAATTCGTAAGGTAGATGCCCTCTGCTTTTCCCTCTCCGTTTTGCCTTCGATATGTCTTGTGAGTATCAAATTCTCCAAGTCCTCTTTCCTTATTATATGTAGTAGAAATTTCAGCTGTCTCATCCTGAGTCTTTGCATAAGTATGCTTTTTGCTTCCGTTTTCCTTAAGACTTCTTAGTTGCATAAGCGTTCCATCTATCTTGTTCTCAGAATTGATTTCTGTAGAACAAGGAAAGTTGGTTCACTGTGTCGCGCCAGAAGGTTTTTCTCGCTTGGGTCCATTCTTTGTCGCCATATTTATTACAACGTTTCGGCCGTTTTATGCTCCAGCCTTCTTCAGGTGGTTGGAATGTCGAACTGAACCCTTTATTTCGCTCACTGGGGTAGACTGTTCTAGTTCCATATGTCATGTTTAAGAAGAAGGCCGGAGCGTACAACGACCGAAACGTAATGAATATGTCGACAAAGATGAGGACAATAGTCCGAATAATGTAAATAGTATACATAATACCTCATCTCACAAATAAAGACAGATACTGAAGAAGGCGGGAGCGTACAACGGCCGAAACGTTGTAATAAATATGGCGACAAAGATGGGGACAATAGTCTGAATAATGTAAATAGTGTACATAATACCTCATCTCAGAAATATAGACAGATACTGAAGAAGGCCGGAACGTACAACGGCCGGAACGTACAACGGCCGAAACGTTGTGATAAATATGTCGACAAAGCTGAGAACCATAGTCCGAATAATGTAAATAGATTTTTAGTATCACTCTTATTTTAGTATCATTTTTACCATAAAACTTGATTTCTCGTTATTGTATTATTGACTCTAAATACTTCTGACTCTCTTTGTATCTGTTTTTCTTCTTGAGTGATACAGAGTGAAACGAAAGATAAAATCGAATTTATGTAAATATAAGTGCATTCTAATTCACTATTAAATGCGAATGCACGCCCACGTGTAAAGTGTGAGTTAATATTTAATACTGAACTCAATAGCAGCCTTTAATATCCACCTGCATCACTAAATATAGCACACATGTGACATTCCGAGATATAACTATTTACATATCCATGTTTTGTTGGGAGGAATTATCAAGAAACCGAAGCGATTATATCAAATTATTCTCATTGATACAATGAAATCAAAAATGATTTTATTAATTTCTGTTATATGAAGTCGTAAATATTAAATATGTAAGTGTGTATCTTCTCCTTTGAACCTCTCCTTCTCTCTCTCTCTTTCTCTCTTTCTCTCTCCGCTACACCCAAACTGTTGTGTGGGTGCTATACTCGATAGCGTCTCGGAATGACCTATCGGAGAGCCGACTTCCAGTCGGCTTCGTTACATTCAGATAGACGCAAATACGGTTGGTACAATTGAAATTCCACCGCCTCCTCCAATTATGGTTAAATAGTAGCACTTGTCTCGGGGAAAATTATTTTTATTCTAAAAAAACATTATATATATATATATATATATATATATATATATATATATATATATATATATATAAGGTAACAAAAAGTCCTTGCCGTTTTTTACGTCATGTGTGACGAAGTGATCACTAATAATAAAGTACGTCACATGTCAGGAAAGCCATAGAGCTTGGACATCGTTCTTGACCAAAACAGATGCGTTGCGCACACACATCAGCCATAGCTCGAGCATCGGCGTGAAAGCATGGCGGTGCCGAAGCGGCTCCTTCGGTATTGTCTTCTTTATGACTCTAAGATCAAGCCTTTGGGGATAATGCCGTGATTGAACGCACCGAGACATTACTTCCAGATGTTCGGATCAAAAGACCTTCCCCACCCCCTTGTGATGAACCCCACAGTGGTCGGCCAAAGGTCTTGGAGGCCCTGAATGCAGCCATAGAGGAGGAAAAAAGCTAAACCAGTTGTGAGCTTGCCGAAAGCTTCCTGGCTTCTGATGAAACACTCAGACTTCATCTGCATCGCATAGGGAAGGTGTACAATTTGAGCAAGAGGGTACCCCAGACACTGTCGGAAATCAACAAGTTAAAATAAGCGACAGCCCATTCCTCGTTGCTTTCTTGGCAACATATTTGATTGAGTGCTCACCAATGACGAAATTTTTGTCACTCCAAAATGTGCAAGACATTAGTTGTCATCACGGGACACTGTGCTTAACACCGCAAGATAAGCTCTACACTCACGTCATGATATCTATCTGGTGGACTAGTCAAAAGGTTCACTGTGAGCTGCTACTAACTGGCCAGATCATAACTAAGGACCTGTACTCACCGCAAATGAACATATGCAACAGGCACGAAAGCTGAAGAGGTCAGTATTGGTCAATCGCAAAGGTATACTGTTCATCCAAGACAATGCCAGGCTTCAGGTAGCCACGGATACCATACGAGGAGTTGGCTGAGAAACACTGTACCATCCACCTTACTGGCCGGATTAATTATCACATCTTCCATTCCCTTGATAACAAACATCGTGGGAAATCCTTCGCAGGCACTAACAGATTTATTTGCATCCAATTTTTACCACCAGGGCATTGTTCAATTGGAGGGACTTTAGCAAAATGTTCTCGATATCGATGTGCATTGACTTGTGGACTAACGGTATCTCATATTTGCTAGAAACCGTTACTCCTAATAATTAAAAAAACGGCAAGGACTTTTTCGATTACTGACATAGACAGATAGAGATTGATAGATATACAGTGCTGTTCGATAAAAGTGACTCACCTGATTTTTTTACTTAAAATATTTTCGCCTATTGTTTTTGGGGTCAAACTAATTTTTAATCTTACTAATATAAAGACCCCTTCCCGACCACCTAGTAAATAAGTTTAC
Source organism: Acanthosepion pharaonis (assembly GCA_903632075.3). Classification (NCBI taxonomy): domain Eukaryota; kingdom Metazoa; phylum Mollusca; class Cephalopoda; order Sepiida; family Sepiidae; genus Acanthosepion; species Acanthosepion pharaonis. The sequence goes on along the minus strand of CAHIKZ030000546.1, from coordinate 2,492,402 downwards.
TCACCCTAAAGTATTCTATTGATAATTATAATTTTGGATATAAATGAGATTTAAGGAAAAACTCTGTGCAAAAAAGGTGAGTCACTTATTTCCTGCAACTAGTAATCAATAGAAACATAACCGAACAGCTTTAAATAAAGAATAATAGAGGTTTAGTTTATTTATAATAGGTTATATAGTTTGAAATATTTAATAATCTATGGGTCCTCCTTTATTTTGAATAACCTTTTCAGCCCTTTTTGGCCTTGATTTGATTGGGTTCTGGCAAATCTCATCTCCAAGCATTGAATTCCATTCGGATATGAAATTCACAATCAAATCCTCTTTGTTGCTCAACTACTTTCTCGAGAGCCTGTACTTTATAATGCTCCATAAGTTTACTATGGGGTTTAGGTCAGGAGATTAGGTCAGGAGATTCTCTTGTACTGCTCGCTCCTGAGGGTCTTTCAATAGGTTTTCAGAAACCAGTTCCATGAAAAGAAAATCATCCCCAGAACGTTATACTGAACGGATGCTTGACAGTACTTAATGCTAAATTCAAAAAGCTTTCAAAGCTTCTTATTCGGATTTTAGATCGCTTATCATTTGAATTTAGCTCAAATTTCGTTTCATCGGAGAAGTGAAGATTCTTCCAGTCTTCTACGGTGAGATTTTGGTAACAGTGAGCCCATTCAAGTCTCTTGGCTTTGTTGGCTTTGGCTTATTAGCGGCTTAAACCTTCGTGTACAAGAATTGCAGCCTTTTTCTAACAGCCACACACACACACACACACACACACACATATATATATATATATATATATATATATATATATATATATAAATATATATATATATATATATGTAAATATAAAAGTGAACATTGAAGCCATACTCAAAGGCGGCAGACTGTTTCATACTAAACGCAATCATCAGGCTACTGTATGTGTGTGTGTGTATATATGTGTGCATGTTTTCATATATGTATACTAATTCCTTATAATAAGACAGTATGCATGTATGGAGAGGGAATATACATATGCGTACGCATGCTGACAAAAACACAAAAAATGGCAATAGATCTAAGAGCACACAGGGGTCATTAAAAGATAAGAATATATATATGTATATATATATATCTTCCTCACCCTTCCTCGGAGCAATCTGAATTGTTTTAGTACCCATCACGCAGAACTTTTCATTGCCAATTCAAGGAAGACATTTGGGTCACCAACACACAAAAAGACAATGTCTAATATCGCGACTATTTAACATCGAAAAGCATAAGAAAAACTCATTCCTTTTAATAATATGTAGAAATATCTGCTCTTTGACTGATGAAAATCGCGAGACCAGAAACACGTGTAGCAAAATTATGGAAAATAAAGCATAATATTTTTTTTTTTAAATTCACATTACAAACAAAAACGTTGGCGATTTCTCTCTTCCTTTTAATATAAACAGTTTTCTCTCGTTGGAACTACTATAGCCTCTTCCTTTATATATATATATATATATATATATATATATATATATATGTGTGTGTGTGTGTGTGTGTGTGTGTGTGTGTGTGTGTGTGTGTGTAGATAGATAGATAATGAACGAACTGCGACAGATACATAGATAAAGAACGAACTGCGATAGATAGATAGATAGATAGATCGAGATAAAGTATAATAAAAATAAATACTGATTTGAAATCTAATATTTGAAACGATGGAATTAATCTCAAAATCAATTATTCATTCGCTTAAGGTTAATCACGTTTTGTTTCTCTAATGTATCAATAAATTTTGTTGAAATAAATTCTTTTTTTAATGGCGCCTAATCATCGGTCAGTCACGTCAAAACAGAAGTTTTCCAAATGTTCTTATATTATTTACCATATTTAGAAAGATAAGAATAGACACTGACAGTTGGTTGTTTTCAACTAAACTTTATTAATCTTGTCTGAATTTATTCATACTGGTATAAGGTTTCCTTTGAAACATTGACCATTTATAAGAAAGTTCCGAAGCTGATTCGATTTGACATGAATGGTTTTTTTCCTGACTGTATTGTCCAAAGGAATTTCTTTAGCTGACTGTCCGGTTTGTTTCTTGGAACCACTGAGTATGATCAACAACCTAACACTACAGACATAGGAAGATATATCTCTTTAAGAATCTAAAATGACAGCCTTTTATACCGATGGCTTTGCGTACAGATACATGTGCGTGTGTGCATACTCACATGTGTGTGTGTGTGTGTGTATAGAAAGTGTGTGCAGCAACGTCCACGGGACGACCCACTTGACGAAATTTCACATAATGACCTAACATGAAAGCATTTTTAAAAGAGCTTCTTTTTCGTACAAGAATAGTTTAGCACCTCCACCTCTCTTTCTCTCTCTCTTTCTCTCTCTCACACACACACACACACACACAAATATACACACACATACGTATATACATATACAATTATTTTCATTAAATCTTAAATATTCTGTAGTTATGAGTAAAAAGGGTATAAGGGATAGAGCGTTTGTAGATATAAACAGAAGTGTGAACATTGGAATCAATACGGCCTGGAGACTGTCAGTTTCATATCTTGAGAGATCTTCGAAAATTAATGTCTGTGTCAAGAATCTTTGTATCTATAAACGCTTCGATATTGAGCACTCTTCTACCATCATTATATCACATTTAAATATATATATATATATATATATATATGTATGTATGTATTGTGTGTGTGTGTGTGTGTGTGTGTTTTGGCAGCTTGTTTTCACTGAGGCAAGTTTCATTAATAATTTAGACAAGTTTTGCCTGATTATTTTCATGTTCTCGGATGAGCTTTTGGTGTCGGTCTTAAAAGAAGAGAGAAAATTACCGTCTTGATACATATTTTTGTATTCTGAGTACTTTCGAGATTAACACAATCTCATCCTCCTTTAAGACAAATATGTAGTGTTCATTATTTTCAAAGACAAAATTGCTATGTTCATCTGAAAGTTATAATTTTACGGTTAGAGTGAGGATCGCTAATTTTTGTGCCATGCGGTGTGTATTTACGCTCTAGTGGAGCTAACTAATTATGATGTATGAAGATGATATTTTAGTCTCTCTATTGCTGACATTTTAGAACATTTGTAAAATATTCATAATTAACTTTGTTCAGATTGGTTCCAATTTTTTAATATAAATAGCTTCAAAAATTTATAGTTTATTTTTATTATTTTCATGAAAAATTATGAATGTATTTTCCACAAGAATTTTTCTAATTTGCAAATGTGGACAAGCATGCTTTTGTAAAACTAAAATAACAGACACTGAGGATGACATTGTGTTTATGTCGAAAGTACTCAGAATAAAACAATATGTATCAACACTGTAATTTTCTCTCTTCGTTTAATACCGACACCAAAAAGTTCATCCGAGAATATGAACGAACCCCACTGAAAATAACAGACAACAATTGTCTCAATTATTCAATGAAAATTTCCTCAATATATATACAGAAGTGCTCAAAAGAGCTGACATTCAGTCACTATATCCCATCCTGCGGTCTCGGCGTTTCAGGTGACTTGAGCACGTTGTGGGCATGGATATCTCCAGAATTCCTAACGAGATATGGTAGGGAAAATGTCTGAGGGCAAGGGTAACGTTGGACGACCCCCAAGCTTTGAAAATGTTCATGATAGAACTGTCTAATAATGTATCAATGTTGAGAACTGGGATATGGTTATCCGGGATCAAGTGTGGTAGAGAGCTGCTGTTTTCGCAGGAGTAAAGAACTATGAAGAGAAGAGAGTCAATCGCACAGTAGAGGCTAAACAAAAACACAAATGACCCACGGTGGATGATTCCACAGTATTATACTATTGTGGTCGGTGTCAAAAACCGTGCCGATCGTGCATTGATTGTTTCAGCCATGAGCAACGCTATGTTTTAAGATTAACGAAAAAGGCCATTAATATATGAGTGGACACTGAGGCCATCACCCAGATGCAACTGTCTGGAGGATGTTCACTTTTAGATAAGTCGCAGATTCTTTTTAATTAATAGCTGAACATTTTCGTTCCATAAAGAAACTAGATTAAATTAGTTACGTTAATGGTATAACGTTTTTCTCATCCATGCGGAAAGAAATATTATGTAATAATTCAATATTAAGTAAAAAATAAAGTAGGGAATTTATCAAGAAAAACTTAGAATGGAATTAATTCTTAGTTCCTCCTTCCTTTTGTGACTCTTAATTTTTTCAGGTATAATTTTTACTAACTTAAAACAATATTCTTTATGAAAGTAATTCTAACTTTTCTTAATGTTGGTTAATAAATCTACTTTGCTAGATGAAGTCTTGTCATAGGCAATTTTTAGAATTTCCACCATAAATTTTCAGTTGGATTTAGATCCGTACTATCTGTTGACGGTGGGATTGAATTTATTTGCTTTTACCACAAGAGAATTTTTAATCCTCTTTTCATGTGACAAGATGCATTATCATCCGAGGAAAATGACTTTATCATCACCAAACCAACTTTCTATCGATGGAATCAGAAAATCAACCGGTATTTCAATGTACACGTGGGCATTGATTGTTGAGGTAATTACCGCCATGTCCCGTTGTCCTATAAATGGCATACAACCATATATCATGAAAGACTTGGGAAATTGACTTGCTTTCTTCGTCTTTATCTGTTTCATTTGAACAGCACCAGACAAAAGTATCAACATCATCCTCTTGGACAACGCAGATTATTGATTCAACACTGAAGAGCCTTTCCTTCCAATCATCCACACACCATGATAGTTTTTACTTTAGCCCATTTTTAACCTTATTTTCTTGTTGATGTTTTAATGATAGTTTTACTTTGACGTTTCGGTATATAAATCGCATTTCATTCAGTCGATTTCGTTCAATTTTGTCACAAATATTAAACCTCCTCTTGTTTTTTATTCATTTCCTTTTCCTTTTCTATTTTCAAGACATATTGCCTTGAACTTTCTAGCTTGACGCTTTGATGTCTTTTTTGCTCTACAACTATTTTTTTTTCCTTTTTAACCATTCCATTTCTTTTATATTTACATCAAATCTTAGGCGAACTGGGAACAACCAATGTCTTTCGCCATTCTTTCTTGTGGATTACCTTTTTGAATGAATTTTAAGAACTTTTCTATTATTTGTATTTATATTTTTTGTTGGATCCATTTTTCCTTTAAATAAGGTATTTCCAACAGCTTGTCGAGAACTCACTTTTAGCTGTTAACCAACTTGCATTTCTTTTAGAAATACAAATGTTTTCCTCGACATTTGAAACAAATATCATTAATTAAAATAATTTAATCTACTTTATAAAAAATAGATTTATGGTATATTTTATGAAATTAGCTATTAAATAAAAACGTCTTATCTCTTATTAATTTATTTAATGTAAAATAAAAATAACTAAGTGAAAATTGTTAAAATGATTAATTGCATGGTTTTTGTAAAAGCTTACAAAGGGAAAGAACACTTATTCTTGTTTATAAATATAGCGTGTAAATTAGAATCAAAACTGTGTGGTGACAGTCAGTTTCACGCTTGATACGAAAATCGCAATTTTGAAACTATGCAGTCTTGATTCCTCTGTCCACACACACTATTGATAAGTCTATTCATGTCTTGCTACATTAGTTTATTCGTATTTGTTTATTGTTAGCCAAAACCTGACAGCATAACAACTGTAAATGTCTGTATCACTTGCAAAAGTTGTAACGTAAAGTTTAGGTCGATTGCTGGACTATCGAGTCAACGGAGACGTCAGCAGTGGCGGGAAAAACAGAATCTAATGACATGGACGCGGTCTTACTCGCATACGAATTGACATTCCATACACACACACACATGAACACGCATGCACACATACACATACGCACTCTGTCTCTCTTTCTCTTTCTCTCTATCTTTTCTCTCTCTCTCTCTTCCTCTCTCTCTCTCTCTCTCTCTCTCTATAGATAGATAGATAGATAGATAGATAATATATAGTCTCGAGTCTTTGACACACTGGTGTATCAATCATTGAAAGTCGAAATAGGCAATCATAGCCATACATATACATTCATATGTGTATGTGCGTGGCCACACTCTTTTCCATGTATTCAGATATATTTGTATGAAATTATTATGTACGATAGGTATTTAGGATGTTTCTACATATGTCGATAAATCTTGTCAAACGAAAAAGAATTTCTCTTTTCGCCTAATCTTTATACTTTCTTTTTCATTAATTATTTAATCTTTATTCCTTCTTTTTTATTATTTATTGAAGTATAAAAATTCAAAGGTTAATAAAAATAATGTATAAAACATTATTTTTATTAACCTTTGAATTTTTATACTTTCTTTTTATTAATTATTGAATAAATATACTTTCATTTTCATTAATTATTGTACTTTTATACTTTATTCAATATTTATTCCATTTTTCATTAATTATTGAATCTTTAGCCTTCTTTTTTCATTAAATATTGAATATTTATTCCTTCTTTTTCATTAATTATTGAATCTATATTCCTTAATTTTCATTAATTATTGAATTTTTTATACTTTCTTTTTCATTAATTATTAAATCTATATATCATATTTTTCATTAATTATTGAATATTTCTTCCTTCTTTTTCATTAATTATTGAATGTTTATTCCTTCTTTTTCATTAATTATTGAATGTTTATTCCTTCTTTTTCATTAATTATTGTATTTTTATGCCTTGTTGTTCATTAATTATTGAATGCAATGCAATGGTAGAATTTAACGAACTCAGTGGAACTTATTCACCATGCTTCGATTCTTTGATAGCTCACTATCAAATATTCTCAAACTTCTTTACAGCATAATAACAAAATTATTTTCCCTTATTCTTTCTTTTCATTTTTCTTCCTTCTCTCTCAGATTTTCTTTTGTTCTTCTTTATTCTCTCTCTCTCTCTCTCTCTCTCTCTCCTCAAAAAATTTAATCAATAACAGTTGAATTTGCCGATGAATTCGTTTTATTAAAAACTGCTGAGTTTTTAGTTGAAGATTTGTAGTTATTTGTTTGCATCTTAATAGAAGATTAAAATAACGAAGAAAAACAAAAATAAAGAAAGAATTCATCTTGAATTTTATTATTATTATTAGATGAAGCAATGTTAACTATTATTAATTTTTGTCTAATATTTATTTAATTTTAATCTGCTTTTCATCGCAATTACACAGACCGTCAATTTACGACACAAACCAGAAATTATGAGACGAGATATCACGAGACAATAATAGCATAACGAGAATAATTTCACCCTGTAGATTAAATAAAGGGTTCTGTTCAAAATCTCTCGTAAACTGGTAATATTCCAGAAAGAGTGAGGGAGTTTAGTAGAAATTAAACAGCATTAACCAAAAAAAACATCAGTAAAGATGGAAGAACATCTAAAATGGGATGCTGGAGAGTTGCAAAATAAAGTTACATTATAACACAGAAGAACATGTAAGAAGACCAGCAGGTGAGAGAGAGAGAGAGAGAGAGAGAGCTGTTAGAAAGTGGCATAAAATAATTTTTATTCATTGACTGATTCGTTTTTTACGGCTTATCAACTCTTTTGCAGGTTAATTAAAGCCAGAAAATATTTTTAGGTTGTAAGAATTTTTGAGATAATAACGATTTAGTTAAACAAGTTTTACTAATTAACCCATAGGCGGGGGAATAGGTGGATTTATAACCTTCCCCATGGTTATCTGGGCGTAAATGAATATAACGGAACCAACTGGAATTGGGCCTCGGCTCTCCGATTAACAATTCCCAGCCATCCGTACAACCAAATTTACAGCAGGTGGTATTCCCAAGCGGTCACTCATCTAGGTAATGACTAAGGTCGACCTTGCTTAACTTCTGTGACCGTACGGGAAACTGCCTTTCAACATGATATGGTTGTTAGACAATTATATTTTTTTTTTTAGTAATGAATGCAAAATAGAATTATATTCTTACGCAAGTGGATAATGATGATCCGTGAGGGCGGTGTCTTACGAATGTGGAACGGCAGTGGAAGAAAGAAACAATGGAAAATAGACAACAACAGAAGGATAAAATTTGGACACGAAAGAAAAACGACAATAGAAAAAAAATTAGTAAAGATTTGATAAAAAATCTAAACAGCGAAAAATATATATTAGTTTACCCTGGTCTAATCATCTACCAGACTCCAAAGAGGGAGAAATCTTCTAGTGGGACAATGCTTGATTCTTGCCATATACCAGGGGGGCAACAAAACGGTTTCTTTTGGGTGAAAGATGTTCAATATTTAGAAGACCGGCCAGCAGAAAGTTTCGAATTGAACCAACAAGATAATATACGATGAAAACCTCAACAGATTATATCCTGGTTTCAAAAAATACTTTGATCCAATTTCAACCTTGATCACACTAAACTTACGATGTCCGCAGAAATAGAACATATACCAATATTCATCTAATCATTACAAATTTCGTCTTCAAACATAATCAATAACGTACCTAGTGATGAGCAAATTAAGAAAGCTATTGCAAACTAAGGAATAATAAAGATTACTGAACTTTTGAAAATAGCTTTCTGCCCGGATTCAATAACAAGTTTCTCTCTTTTATAAAAGAATTTATTGAATCAGAAATTCATCCCCGAATAAAGTGTGGTTTATGCATTAATGCATTATGGCTTGGGCACGTGTCCGGGTTAGGGTTAGAACGTTCGCATTCTGACCTTGAGACCCGGGTTCGAATCTCACCATGGTCGATTTGTCAGGAAGGAGACTTCCTCATTATCGGATTGGTGGGGTCGATCCTAATGTGCGGCACCTTTGGAAATTAAATTCAACAGACAAGGTGCATCTAATGCTATTTTAATATAATAAAAAATAAATAGAAAGAATTAATAGATTGAATTTGCTAAGATTTGTTTGCGTATTCATACAGGGTGTTCGTCCATGGTCGATTTGTCAGGAAGGAGCTTTCCTGATGTTATTGGATTGGAGGGGTGCGATCCCAGGATGCGAAACATTTGGAAAGTGCCTGAAAATCATACCACAGGTTGACCCAAGTTTTGTGAGTGATATTGGGTAGACAGAACCCTTGGGTAACGTCGATAGCTGTGCTAGCACGAAGTCACAAGTCATCGTGGCCGAGGGCTTGGGCGTGCTGATTTTGTTCAAATTGTTGATCACGCTAGATAACTCGATCTTTCCCAGAAACTGTAACTAAGGTCTGCTCAGCATAATTGCTGTACATAAACCACAGGTTGGCAAGGTGAGTGTTGAAGAAAAACAAATGTGCCTGAGCAAGCGTCTGCAATAGGGATTGGCTAGGGATTTAGTAGATGAATACGAGTGGTGCATTATGAAAAGAGAATTGTAGACTTTAAGACCACAACAAATACAAAGCTATCCCAATTGAATCCATCATGGTCAAAGTATTAAACCCTAGAACACTAAACATATGTATATAGTACCCAGCGCAAATTTTTCTATTTTTAATTACAATTTTCAGTACCTGATTTTCTTACCAAAATAATGTTTCTCAGTTCCTATTAATGTTAGATCAAAGTACAAAGTTTGAAGTGCCTGCATGTAAATTAATTCAAATAAAGATTTATATTTAATATTTTTTTTTATATTTTCAAAATTGGGTATGATATGTTTAGTAGTGGTGTAACTTTATTTGATGGTTAGTGTTCTAGGGTTAATGAATATAGATTTAGGCTCTCATCGTTTTATGAAAGTCAACTCCTCTCGACTGATTTTCGTTCTTCTAAGGTATAAAATTATGATATATCCCTCTGTCTTTTTTACAAATACTTTCATGGAAACTGCTCCGATGAGCTGCTTTCGCTGGTTCCCAGACTTCATGAATTGAAGCGTTCAACTAGGTTGGCATCTCGCTCTCACCTTTCCACTGTCGAAAACTGTTAAATGTAGCCGTCTCTTCTACTCCGATAGCTTCATGTCTCGCACTTCTCGCCTATGGAACTTTCCTGTTTCCCTGATAGCTATAATCTCCAACTATTCAAATATAATGTCAATCGACGTCTCCAGATGCCTTGATCTATCCCCTGTTCTTCTCCTCATCCTTTCCTCCATCACCCTTATCTGCTCTCACTCCAAATCCTATTGCGTGCTAGTGGCTTCTCGCCTTGAAACGCTAATATATATATATATATATATATATATATGTAAGCAAATATATGGATATAGATCCGACAGTATGAAGAAAAATACAGAAACAACAAACAAAAATTTTAACATACAATTATGCTGTATTAATGTTAATATAATATATTTTATATGTTCTAATGTTAATTATGTTTAAATGAAAATGTCCATGAAGATGGTCTTAAATAGACCGAAACGTCCGACGTCGACTTTATATTAACATTAATACAGCATAATTGCATGTTAAAATTTTTGTTTGTTTTTTCTGTATTTTTCTTCATATATATCTATATATATGTCATGAAACGAATCCATGAAATCCATGAATCCAATAGGAAAGTTTATATCTGCTTTGTTGACCTCAAAGTAGCATATGACCACATCCATAGGGACATTCACTTCTCGTCTATTAGAAAACAACTTGCAAGTTCCGAATCTACTGAATGCATCGATTCATAGAGGAACAACTGTATCAATCTATAGAATATTACGTTTGGAAAGGACCACAGTACGGAAACATTTCAAACTAAATCAGGAGGACGACAAGGAGGACAATAAGATCTCCAGTCTGTTTAATCATTTCGTAGACTATGTCCTGCGCATTTACAAACACAGGTGGGATAAGATTGGCACTGAGCATCTAAGCATTCCATACCACATCCCAAAGGAATCTACGAATAGAAGAAAACGATCCTGGTTTTCTTCCTGATGCCATTGTGGGTTACACAGATGACATAATTGTTCATAGTTCCGATAAGAATGATCTTGAACAGAAAATTAAGACAATCTATCAAGTGTTCCAAGAAATAGGAATCAATATAAACTTTTCCATAACAAACTATAGTCTGGAATTGGAATGAAACCATGATGGCACATACACTGAATTCATTATAAAAAATCAGGTTGTGGAATTAGTAAATACTAAATACATTAGATACGTCGGCGTATGGTATATTTGTAATAAATTTATACACAATTAATTGAATATAGAATAAACTGCCCTAGAGGTAGGTTTTTTTCTAACATCGCAAATTGCTAAAAGACCAAAACATCAACTTGAAACCTTTAGTCATGTTCTTAAATATCCTAGTCAGGTCAAGACTTTCATATGGATGCCACGTATAGCGCCAAACACGCTCAGAACTGCCAGCTGTATACAACCGTCTTCTAAGATCAATAGTTAAAAAAAAAAGACAAATAACAGAAACGGTATCACCTGAGGATTACCAACAGCAGCAACAACTAAAATGGTTTTCACATGTAACTCGAAGAGAAAATAATAACATAATCAAGATGACGACATTTCACACTTTATTAAATAAAGGTTTAGGAAGGGAACCACCATCAATACTGAAAAGAGTGGTAACATCTACTAGACTATGAGAAAGATTTTATAAACTTCAACCGAAAGCCGTACTGGCTGCTCAGCCAATGAAAGTCAGATGTTTCGTTTGTAGGAAAACGGCTATTACTAGCATTACAATTATTATTGTATTGAGAACTGAAGAAACAAGTGCTTCAATGAAAACCACGCAATCTCTAAGATCTCTGGGATTACTATCAGGTATAATGAGACAAAATTCCCATTGATTTTGTTCCTTTCAATTCCATATCGAAATGAAACAATTATTCGAGCCAAAGGAAGTAACATTTATTATTAACTCCATATGTTGATGTTTTGTATTTTCTGTTTTAGCTAAGATAACTTTGTAAAAAAAAAACAAAAACAAAATCCTTCTTAAGATGAGAAAAGAATTGTAATATGAAACTGAGGCATTTTTCAGCATCACTATGCTTAAGATGCTCTATCATCCATCACAAAGCATTAATAAAAATGGAGGAACTTGTTTTCTGGATCTTAAAGATCATAAATTATACAGAGAAATGAATACCATTAATCAATATCTAGATTTGTGGGTAAAATTAATAAAATTAATAATTTTGCAAAGGTTTCCCAAAAGTTTTGTACGCCAGTGTATAACTGCATTGCAAGTCGATTGGTTAAAACTGGTTTGGTTTTATGAACGTAGACAACGTTTAGTTTCGTGATTCATCGTTCGCGATTGTCCGAATGAACACAGAAACAAAATGGACAATCAGCGATCGGAATTTCTGTAGACAATACGGTCTAGAACAGACTATTCACGTCAAATCAAATCAATTTCTGCATTTCCTCATAAACGGTAAATATTTCTAAAAGAATTCCTATATCACCATTAATAGCCTACAGGCAAGATGAATGAAATTCAGCTATAAACAAACAGAATATCTCGAATCTAAATCGACGCAATGCTAAGTTCATGTTACTTATATTAAACAAATAAAATACTTCCTCGTTGCGTTACCTTACCATGTATCTATCTATCTATCTATCTATCTATCTATCTATCTATCTATCTCAGTCTGTTCATATCTATCTATCTGTCTGTCTGAAACGGAAAGTCCCCATAGTTTTACGAAAGCTTTGAATAACAACAGGTAAGATCGGGTTTCCGGAGATCGTTTGGGGGGTGGGGGTGTTCCTTCCTCGACCTAGGCCTATTTGGTGATTGCTGTCGCGCATTGAGTTAGCTGCCATCATGTCGGTATGATGGCCGCCAACTCACAGCACGAGAGTATTATGGCATTTTAGAAAGAAAACGCTTTTTCAGTCTTTGCCAGTATTGTATTCAGTATTAGGAAATAGAAGATTACTAATTAAAATTAAGTAAAGACGCTTTAGAAAAAAATATGATTCCTTAAATAAATTCAATATTACTATTAAACCTCTGATAGATGAATGTATCTCTGTTTGGGCAGATTAGTGAATATTTAATTTTATTTGCCTTTCTCTCCTCTCCCTTTCTCTCTCTCTCTCTCTCTCTATATATATATATATATATATATATATATATATATATATATAATGAAATGGACAAAAGTCCGACAATTATTTTAAAGACATTTTTATGTTTATACATTCTTTTTTATAGTTATAAATATTTAAGTAAATGCTCTGTTTATAATAAACAGTATTAACGACATTTACCGGCCTGAATCTCCATTTTACTGTTTTTAAACTACGATTCTCAAGGATTTTCTCTTGTACATTCATATCTGCTCGACCTAGCTAACCGAAACTCTCCTCTATGGCTAAATCGGTAAAGCACGTCAGCCTAATGATGGTTCCATGTAGGATACAGGTTCGATTTCTGTCGGAGGACGCATATATTCTATGAAAGTTTCTCGGACATTCAGGCCGATGAATGTCGTTAATCCTGTTTATTATAAATAGATCATTTACTTGTATTTGTATCTATAAAAAGAATGTATAAACATATGTCTCATATATATATATATATATATATATATATATATATATATATATATATATATATATATATATGGACATATGGGAAAACAGTCTCCAAGACTTTAAACAACATATCAACAATTTCCCCAACACCATCACAATCACAATAGAGTATTCCACCTCTTTCATTCCGTTTCTGGATGTACTGCTACGTGTAAACAACAACCACATCTTCACACCATTCTATACCATTGTCTACAAATGGTAATTGTTACCATAAAAGCTGCCATCCTACCAACCTAAAAATCAATAATCTTCAGCTAATGCTTACGCATAAAACGTATCTGTTCTATAAATTAGAATTGCCAAAATGCATTGGACAACATTTCAGTTACAATCTCAATAGGAATTACCCACTTAAACCTATCAAAAAATCAATTACTAAGGCTTCCAAACAAAATAGAAACAGTCTTCTAAGCTGTGAAAGAAAAAAGAATAATCCCAGAATTTTCATCGTTTTTGATTTTAATTACAACAATCACAAGCTTTCTTATCTTAACTAAAGATTTTCAGTATTTAAAACTTGACTAAACAATTAGAAAAATATTCAGTGAAAACCCACTTCACACTAAGCGTCATCTCCCACTCAATCTATGCACACTCTTAACATCATCCGATATACAGGTTCATCACCTCACCAAAGGAATATCACTGAATATCACAATAAACCCTGATGCCAATTCTGTAAGCATATCATCACTGATAGCAATTTCAAGAAGTTGGAAAAGGCCTCATATTCGGGCTCGTCGCTCAATACTAGAATCATATTACAGGATGGCATCACCGATCTTGAAAATCAAGATCATACGAATTCGACAATTAATGTTCGTCAAGACACAAGTCTGAAGAACAGGATACGTCATCCGTATGAAGCAACATCATATTTACGGATTCCTATTGCATGGAGAGCTGCTATGTGGCAGAAGACATCAAGCCTGTACCAATGACAACAACACAAAGACGGAAGTCAAAACTAATCTCCATTGGGGCAAGATCAAACCAAAAGAGATGGAGTAGTGTGCTGCTGACCGATCAGTTTTGCGTGCTATTGTCCACCAAACCATCTACACCCTGTCGCCTTGGGCTTCAGAATACGCCGAAAGAATCTGCAAAGGGTTAAGTTAGCTACTCACCCCCCCACATGAGGCGATAAACTACATCCGAGAGCAAGGCCTGTGATCAGAAGGAACCGCCTCTTAGTTGCTAGTGTTCCCAGGTTCACCCTGAATTGGGGTGGTAGCACCTGTTAGGGTCACAACTATGGGTAAATAGTTAACCCCGCAAACTGGAGGCAAAACGCTATGAAAGTGTAGAAATATGTTTTAATACCAGCAATATATTTTTGTAAAAAATTATTAGCAGCTATCTGTATTGAAAGTGAAACAACATATTGAAACAATCGCAGGACACCTTGGCGTGTTTTAATGGTTAGCAATCTGAACAGTGAGTTTAATCCTCACTGGGTACTCTACACTTTCAGCTGTGTGCCACTTTAGGGTACCTCAGCGTGGTGTATCAGATAGCAAGCTTGCCTCGCTAGAAAAATTACTACTGGGTTTGATCTTTAGTGGGGGCGCCATACTTTCGACCTTGTGCCATATCTAAGCTACGCTTAGAAACTCACCATTACATTATATATATATATATATATATATATATATATATGTGTGTGTGTGTGTGTGTGTGTGTGTGTGTTGTCTGTGGGTGTGTGTATGCGTGTGTGTACGTATGTATAAACAAACATTTTCTGCTTTCTGGTCATCGGTTCCGATAATTCATTGCCCCTCTTATCCTAAAATTTACCGGCAAAATCTCAAAAACCGAATCATAACACACATCGGCGAAACGCGTCGTTTATAAGTTTTTTCCACTTTGTCCCGTCACTTTTATTTCAGATACTATTATTATACATCCTACACACACACACACACACACACACACACACATGCACGATCTCTCTCTCTCTCTCTTTCACACGCATATGTATATATATATATATATATATATATATATATATATATATATATATATATATATATATATAAGCATGTATTAGATTATCTATGCAAATAAAACTGTACATCAAATGGTGGCTTGCCTAAAAGAGAATTGGTTTTGCTATATTTAGAGAGATTAAAAAATCTGGCGGACTGGAAAACAATGATAAAAAATAATCTATAAATTGGAAAATTAATATGAAAATAATAGCTTTACAATCTTTGCCTTTATCCTGTTTTTATTCGTCAGCCATGAATGTTTCGTTGTCTTCTTTTTCATTTTCCAAGCAAAGTAACTTTGTTTTTCTTTTAAAGAATCTGTGCATTTTTTTCCAGAGGGATATTAGAATCAGTTGTATTCCCGACATCTTTACTGTCATGTTATTCCATTGTTAATATCAAATCTGGTAAATCAATTTTGTACATAGTAAATAGTGTAATAATAACTCATCTCAGAAATATAGACAGATACTGAAAGGCCGAAACGTTGTAATAAATATGGCGACAAATATGAGGACAATAGTCCAAATAATATAAATAGTGTACATAATACCTAATCTCAGAAATATAGACAGATATCGCAGCAAAGTTATAAAACTTATAAAAAATTTGATAAAATCACTTTTACTGTAATGAATATTAAAGAATCGTCGAAATGATTTCTCTTCGAGTAGGTTTCGCTATATTAACGGCATGATTATTTTGTTTCTATGTCTTTTCTATGAGCATTTGTGCTGTTTACATAATGGTAACCGTCTCAGACATTAGAACCGGCTAGACGAGTTCAAATTCCAAACTAGTATAATGCGCTCGCTTTTGCATGGATACATCTTTTAGACCACCAGCTTTGGTTTTAATACCAGAGTAATCCGGCTTTTTTCGTCTTCGATGGCAACCTGTCTCTAAGAAGGATTACTCTGAATTCAGAAGGTAACGGAAAAAAATCTACTTTCATTTCCAAGAGATCATGTCCATTCCAAGATAATTTTAGAAATAGCATCTATGAAGAGTCAATCTCCTACGTCCTGATCAAACATGGCAATTTTAAAATATTAACAATCATTTTGAAATTTATATCATTTTGTAATTTTCTCTTTCTGATAAATATTTCTACAAAGAGCATTACTTGTGGCCTTGTGCCAAACCTATCTGCGCTTAGTAAATAAGAAGAAATAAAATATTTTAATGACGTTATTAGCAAGATGGCTAACTCTATGGTGATCGAACGCATTACTCAGTGATAATTGTTTTAACAAACACGCTTGCTAACGACTAGACCACGTCGAGGTACCCAACGGGTGGTTCGATGATTGAAAAAGTGTCTCCTAAAAAACGCTTTATTTTTATCTACATAAACGGTGCAGTTTCGTAATGAATAAGGTTCCAGTAAACATCTAGACATCATTAAATTTACCCTGTTTTTTCAAGAATGAAAATCCTGCAAGATTAATCGTAGATCAACTCATTCATTTAATCTAATGTAGTGAACACGATAGAAAATTACAACCTCTCCACGAATTTGATTTCTTTTCCCAGCAAAAGAAAAGACGATGTAAAAAAATGTAGAAAATATTTAATAAAGTCTGAAAATGAAACTTACAAAACAGACGTTGGTAAGACGTTTGATTTCAAGATTTAAAAAAAAAAGAGCACAAAACACATAGAATAATTTGAAACATGGTTATTACTGTGTAGCAAAGAAACCATGTTTTAAACCAGTTAATTTATAATATTTAATCTCTGTAAATTTACATTGACCACTATTTTGCAAAAATAAAAAAAATATATAAATAAGAACACCGGATAATCTATCTTACTGTTCTTTCTTCATATATATATATATATATATATATATATATATATATATATATATATATATATATATATATATATATATATTCACTTACGTGCTAATACCCTTGGTGTGAATCCTCTTCTTCCCCTCCAGCTATAGGTAAATAGCAGGACAGACTGGGTTTTATAGCCTTAGATGGCAACTGTTCTAGGAGAAAGGCAACTCTGAATTCAAAACCTGCGGAGAGTCGTTTGGAGACCTTTGCACCAGGTCTCTATATTCAGACCTTCAAAAGGTGTGGATGGTCCTGCACGAAACCGTCACCACTATAATCAAATCTCATGTGCTGTTGTCAGGCTGTCGGTTTCCTAGGAACTGATCTGCTTGACCCTCATACGTCGAGGGGAGAGTCGACTATATATATATATATATATATATATATATATATATATATGTGTGTGTGTGTGTGTGTGTGTGTGTGTGTGTGTGTGTGTGTTTAAAATAGGACATAGAATGCCGACAAAGGATTGTTTTATACACAAAAGCGTCTTTCGATGAAAATATCGACATAATTTTTAACTGTGTATAAGAATAATTCCATTCTTCCTCCATCCATCAAACCAAATATCCTCAAAAAATTAATACAAAAAAAATTATAACCAAAGTCCATTTCTACGACCATAATGACAATATCTCCGCCCAAATGGTGTCAGTATGAGAAATCTCCTCGGCCCGTGCTTCTTCATCTACTCCATGTTCCACGTAGAAAACACAATATTTAAAAAAAGTTACTAAACCAAAAATATATGTCCGCAATGTAAATGATATTCTGATTTTAGCGAAAAACAAACAAGAAAAAGATGATCTCAAAACCACATCCGAAAAAACTGTCATTAACTTTACACAAGAATTCATTCTCTCGACCGCTTTTCCTTAAAAACTCAATAATGTAAAACAGACGCTAGTTAACAACGGTTTTCCTAACTCCTTAATCGTCCACCAGATTATACTATTTCTTTCTAAAGTAACAAATAGCAATACTAAACATGTAGATAAAAAGAATAAGTTTAATATCTTCTACATGTTAACTATAGGCAAGACGAATTTTCTCTTAGAAATATAAATAAATACACAACCCCAAACGAACAGAACAAGAAAATTATCTATTACAAAACAATTATAACAACTAACCTTATCCTTAAAAATAACAACGCCCCAGCAAAATCAAAACTTCAGAGAACCAGTATTATCTACGATAATCAAACTCATAAAAAATTATATTGACCCTATTACTACATGCCTATCTAGACGACTCTCATTACACCTATCCAACCATAACTCAGAGTTCATTTTAACACCCCCGAAAACCTGCTAAACTCCATCCAAAATATAGTAGTAGAAAATACAAGTATAATAGCCTCATCCACATGTAA
Organism: Acanthosepion pharaonis; assembly: GCA_903632075.3. NCBI lineage: Eukaryota > Metazoa > Mollusca > Cephalopoda > Sepiida > Sepiidae > Acanthosepion > Acanthosepion pharaonis. The sequence continues at coordinate 2,473,669 of CAHIKZ030000546.1, read as the reverse complement.
AAAGGTTATAAATAATGGAAACTCTAATAATAGAAAAGAAAAAGGCAACACTTAATAACATTAAATACGAAGACAATGTTCTGACCTTGTTTGGAAAATAAAATATTCCAATAACATCAAACACATACATAAAACCCACACACTCAGTTAAAAATTAAGAAATTAAAATCCTCCTTGATAATGGCTAAAACAATAGCCGAAAAGATTTGGAAAGGTAGAACATTTAAGCAGTTTTGACACACTTGTTGTCAGGAAAGAAAAACAATTGTACGAACTCAAGAAAAAAAAAAAAAAACCGCAGTACCTTGTTAGTCGACTTTAACGAAACATGTATAACATAGGGATTGCTGCCTAATTACACAATATATATATATATATATATATATATATATATATATATATGAATGGTGAGTTTATCTATTCCATTATGAGGAATAATTCGCAGTCATTGATTAAACAGCATTCACGGTAAAACAAGTTTCTCAAGTCCATTAACTGATATCGCTTTTCTAGGATTAGGTGGGATCTTCTTTACCTTTTGTCTAATAAATTGTGGGAAGTCAACTTTAATCATATATATATTTATATTACAAAGCATCATTCATACAAAAATTAAATTACTAAAGTTAATGATATAAAATGGCGAAATCCCTTCGCTAACAAACTTTTAAATGAAACTAATCACTCGATGAATGTTATGATCCTTGTTTTTTTAAATTTATAAGCTCTATACGGCCTTTCTTAAATAAGCAAGTACTTTCGACTATGCATTCAGTAATCTTCAGGCATGGAAATTATTTTGTTTTTAGTAAATCCAGGTAGTATCAGAGACGAAAGATTAAATGCGAATCGAAGTATTTTTTTTAAGAAATGTGTTATTATTAACGGATAAAAACTTTTAGAGCATGCAGTCGCAACGCTAAGGTTGAATTTTTTTGAAAATTTCAAATTTTTTTGTTGTAGGAATTTCACCCGTTTCGTCCTTTATTTAGGACTCATCATCTGTGCGCATCCGCTACCGAGAATTGAAACCCGAACAATTACGATATGAAGCAAACGCTATTCCAGCTGTACCAACGGGCCTCGTCGACGACATGGTAGTGAATTAGACTCGATGAGTCCCAAATATAGGACGAAACAGCCGAAACTATATATATATATATATATATATATATATATATATATATATATATTATAAATAATGAATTTAATTTCAATTAATATTTAATTTAAACCGTTAATCTTCTTTGTAAGTCAATAACATTAATATTTCATAATTGTAAATGTTTATTTTTTGACAAGTCAATAAACGTATTTATTGTCGTTTAAACAGTGAGTACATTTTGGCGGACGCACTGAATATATAATACAAAGGTATAAAGATTTAAAATACGTTAAAATGGGAAGAGACCCTTTTTAAAAAATAAATATGTTTTTTGTAAAAATAAATTATTTTATAAACCGGGAGACTTATTGATCTATCTATTTACGAGAAGATACTGAAAATTTCTGGGAACGGCCCACTTCCCAAAATTTGGCCAGACAACTAATGTTTAAAATATTTTTGGTATCCCTCCTTGGTATTTGTGTATATGTCTCACATAAGAAGTGCTAACCAATTGTTCGGTAAACTGAAACCATCTGTCAATTTTTTATTCATTTTTTTTCCATGTCTTGCAGCCAATTTCCCACAGCTCTCGAAATCGTTCTCCCGCTATTTGAAGAAATCCAATTTCTATCAGTTCATTAATTTGTGGAAAATTTCCTTATTTAAGTTTCCAGATTTTTATAATCTCTCTCTCTATCTCTCTTTCTCATTTTTTCTATCTTTCTCTCTTTCACACACTTTCTTGTACGTATTGGCTTTTAATTTGATGCATCAATAAATTCTATATGAAACGAAAAAGACTTGGCCCGTATTAGTAATTGCATTTATATTAGATACGAAACAACCAATACTAAATACGAAACACCCAATGAAATCAAAAAGGAAAATGTTGCTCAGGAATTCATTTCACTTTATTTATGTCGTCGTTGTAGGCGCTGTACGATCTTCTAACTTATCTGGAGCCAATCGATTGTTATTATTACAGCTTTTTAAAATCTGTCTATATTTCTGAGATGAGGTATTATGTACACTATTTACATTATTCGAACTATTGTCCTCATCTTTGTTGCCATATTTATCACAACGTCCGATACGTTGTGATAAATATGGCAACAAAGATGAAGACAATAGTCAGAATAATGTAAATAGCTTTTTAAAAGTATTTGTTTTTTGTTGTAAAATATACAATTACTCCAAGACATTTATTTCAGAATATATGACTTGTACTAAAATTGAAATTGTATTTTTTTGGATCAGGCTTTTATTCGATCAATAATTCCAAGAATAACAAAAGAGAAAAAATGAGTAATATTTCTATCAAGTTTGAATATATAAGTACTAATATTACGTCTTGGAGATAAAAAAAAACTTTCATCTGTGAGAAGAATTCGTTTGAAGGATGTGTCTCTTGTTTATTTGGCTTTTGTGAGCAAGAAATCGATTCTCACTGTTTTCTATTGATTAAATCTGATTGGTTCTTTGACCAGATATTTTATTTTATAGAACAATGACGAATCTTTCTACAAGAGGATCATGATTTCAAGATGGGATCAAAACAATCGGAACTTTCTATAGATAATTACATTATCTAACTACTTACCATATATATATATATATATATATATATATATATATATGTTAGTCATCCACAGACAGACTGTTTAGTTGTATCACAGCTCATCATTGAGACTAGACGTCCGGTTGCCTCTAGCTAGATCGAAACCCGACTGAATTGGCGTCAGTCGGGGATTCCAACACGTTGGCGCACGGCAAGGATGAAGGTGAATTTAAGCGTATTTATTTTTAGATAAACACACAGTGACTGAGAGAACTCGATTCGATTTACCGAAGAGTCTTGTATTATTAGCTGTAATAGTCATTGTTTACAAACCCACACTTCCTCCCCAGCGAGCTCAACCGAAATAGATAATTATATATATATATATATATATATATATATATATATATTATATTTGTTAGATGTCTTAGATTCAATCACTTATTATATATATGTGTGTATGTGTGTCTTTGCGGGCCCGCGTACACGTGTGATATTTGCTATATTTATATGGGAAGCGTTCTCAATATCGAAGGTAGTGCGTTTATATAGTGTAAACATTGTAAAAACTTTCATCTAACTTTCTCTCCCTCTCCCTCTCTCTCTCTCTCTCTCTCGCTATATATATGTGTGTGTGTGTGTGTGCGTGAGCGTGTGTGTATGCGTGTGTATGTGGTGGAATGCCAACTCGTATCCGAGTATGACCACTTTCATATCTTTATTTTTGTTTGTCACGCGGCTGATGACGTCTCTGTTGACTCAACAGTCCAGCGTTAGACCTAAATTTTAAGTTACTTGTTTTACAATGTAAGTAGACATTTACTCTGTTGCCATCTCTATGCTGTTAGGTTCTCGGTACCAATAGATAGATATGAATAGATAGATGAAGATAGACATTAATGGACTGATATCTGTAGACAGGCATGAATGGAATGATATCAATAGACGGACACGAATGAACTAATATCAATAGTATTTTCAGTTATCCTCAAGAAGTTGGTGTTTTCAGAATGGTAGACAAGATTTGTGTCAGTATCTGTCTATATTTCTGAGATGAGGTATTATGTACACTTTATTGGATGTCACTTGGAGAGGGGAATTAACAGGAGATAACCTGTAACTGACATCCATTAAAACATGGCACGTGGAACTAGAACAGTCTACCCAGTGAGCAAAATAAAGGGTTCAGTTCGAGATTCCAACTACCTGAAGAAGGCCGGAGCGTACAACGGCCGAAACGTTGTAATAAATATGGTGATAAAGATGAGGACAATAGTCCGAATAATGTAAATAGTGAAGATTTGTGTCATAATCTCGGTACAACTGTAGCTGATTTTTACTGTTTTCTTGCAATATTTTGTGGAGAGTGCATGATGGCGGGAAGAGTGTTTTATATCAGTTTAATGAATATTTTTTTCCTACGTTTGTTTTTACGTTTTTCTTGTACGGTGGATTGAAACTTATGATGTTTCTTTTCCTGCAGGCATTTTTGAGCTGTGTGGATTTTCGACAAAACTCCCACACACACCATTTGTCTGTTAATATCTAGATACTTGAATTTCTGAATCAATTTGATTTTTTTTTTATCTTTCCAATCTGTAACTCCCACGTAGGGTTGTAGCTTTTGCTGACGAGCATACATTCTGTCTTTATAAAGTTGATAGTCATTTCGTTACTTAGATTATTTACATTATTCGGACTGTTATCCTCATATTCACAACGTTTCGGCCGTTTTACGCTCCGGCCTTCGTCAGGTGATTGGAATTTCTAACCGAACCCTTTATGTCGTCCAACAGTGTAGATTGTTCTAGTTCCACAGGCCACGTCTCATCCAGATGTCTCAGTTATTTCTCTTTAACACAACTCTCCAAGTTTGGGTTCACTACTGCTATGGCCTGGATCTAACCAACACCTTTATCCACTGGGCAGTATTTCCATTAGGATAATAATGTAAATAATGAAAATAATTATAATACATCATCTCAGAGATATAGATAGATAAAGGGACATTGACATAAATGCTGGAACGTACAATGGCCGAAATGTTGTGAATATGGCAATGAAGATGAGGATAACAATCCGAATAATGTGAATAATGTAAGTAATTATAATACCTCATCTCAGAGATATAGACAGATAGTCCTTTCATGTTAGTTGACTTTTATTTTATTTTATAATGCTTTAAAAAATCCAATATTTTCTAACGTACGGCGATAGCTTTAACTGTAAAGATAAAAATCCTAGCAGAATATATACAAGATGCATTTTCAATATTACATAAATATCTTCATCATTTTTGATAGCCCGCCAAAAATTGTATGAAAATAACAATTTTATGAATTTCATCTTTATCTAAAATTTATCGATGTTTAAATGCGTGTAACAATGTTTTGTTGCCTGCCATTTCAAGTTTTAAACGAAGCAGCATTATCTATTTATTAAAAATGCCATCATTTGACGTACTACAATTATTGTTTTGTTTTGTGGTCTCTTATTGTTTAATTTTTAATTTGCTCGAGAGCTGTGAGAATCAATTATCTTCCCAGTATTTATATTCTTATCTGGTTCTTTTGTTAATATCAAATCTTCTTAATCAACTTCTGTCTGACTGTATCCATTAAATAAAAGTCGCGTTATATGTGTTAATGTTTTTGTGATGTATGACCTAGATACATTTATAAATTAGGCAAGTATAGGAAAAAAACATTTTATCTTACAGTGAATCGCCTAAAACATCTGCTATGGCTCCTGATAAAACATTTTATTTATTTCTTAAAATTCTTATTTTTTATTAAATAAAAGTAATTTTTATTTTCAGATTCTACTAAAAAGATTAAAATCCTCTCATGGTGGAAGGACTGCGGCTAGCATCGGCGCTGGAAGATTCTACAGATGAAGGACGGCCTTGTGTACGAACCTAGGGCGATGATACCCTATTGCGTGGTCTTGGGCTGTCGGTCAAGAGGAGATGGGCACCATCAGCCTATCTGAAAAGCCACTGAAAGGATCACCAGGAAGAAGCATCAAAGCAAAACCAAGCCGGATCGGTCGCGGCTAGGATCAACAACAGTCGCGCGCGTCCCAGCGGCTCACTCCAGCATGGGCGACTAGAGCGACAAACACCATCAAGCTACCATCGTAGGGTACAGCCATCAGAACGTGGAACATTCGCACCCTATATGAGAGGACAGACATGACAACACCGGAACTCCACCGGAAGGACACCGCCAATGATGACGAAGCTTGGGAATAGCCGCCATTTTTTTCATTGATCTAAAGAGGATTAAACGGGTAGATCTTATTGAAAGGTACAACTTCGACGTGCTTTGTATCAAAGAATAGTTGCATCATATCATCATATATATATATCATCATATATATATATGAAAAATAAATTACAAACATTATGTCTGCTTATTTTTAGCACAATCCTTTCATATTCACGAATATTTTTCCGTGCATTACAATCAAATGAGGCAAGAAATGCACGGTAAAAGTGAAAATCGCTTTTATTTCCTAAGTACTTTCCATCTCTTCCTGAGACCATCATCAGGGCAGTTACAGTGCATTTCTTGACTCATTTGATTTTAATACACGGATAAATATTCGTGAATATAAACGGATAATACATAATGCTTGTAATTTATTTAAACAGACATGCCTAAAAGATAACTTCTTGCCTAAATACAAACACATACATACATACATACATATATATATATATATATATATATATATATATATATATATATAAATTAATTGATTTAAAATATGTTTTTTCCCTACACAGTTCTAACCATGTTTCAAAATGGAAGCTAATATATATATATATATATATATATATATATATATATATATATATATATATATATATATATTTGTAGGAATTAGAGAGCGTTGCAGCAAGTTTTAATTATTTATTGTGGCCTTGTTAGGGCCAGAAATGAAGACACAAGAGAGGAATTGAGTTAAACAGGTTTATTAACAAAAACAGTAATACAAACATATACAAAAAAGAGTGAGGCACTTTGTTACTCCAGGACAGAACGTTAGAAGGTTAGGGAGAGTGAAGATCAGCTAGAATAAGTTGGAAAATGACCATGAAATAATATATATATATATATATATATATATATATATATATATATATATATATACTGAGCATCATCATAAACCATAAACTTAGATGATAACAGCTTTCTGTCCGTTTCGAAGATAAAAGACTGCCCAAGCACGGAGAACCTGTAGGGGGCAAACGCTTGCAAATCGCATATGCATTATAAAGACTATGTAAAAGATACCCTTATGAAAGCTCAGATATACTTCAATACCTGGGAACAACCCGAGAGAGAGAGAAGAGGGAGATAGAGAGAGAGACTAACTGATTGACTACTGGAGGAAACTTATTGCCAATTGCAAAGAATTTTAAGAACAGACGTATTTTCATTCGGGGATTATACCTTCAGCAAAAAATAAGCGACATTGTTGGAATTGAGGGTTTATTTAATTCATGTCACAGTGGGATAAAGGCGTTAGTTAGATCGAGTGACATGACCCAAAGAGTGTGATTTCAATACCTGGTTAAGGCAGTGGATCAGAGGGAAATTAACAGGAGATAAACTGATAACTGGCATCCATTAAACATGGCACGTGGAACTAGAGCAGTCTACCACAGTGAGCAAATTAAATGATTAAGTTCGACATTCCAACCAACTGAAGAAGACCGGAGCGTACAACGGCCGAAATGTTGTAATAAATATGGCGAGAAAGATGAGGACAATAGTCCGAATAATGTACATAATACCTCAAGTCAGAAATATAGACAGATACTCTGAGATAAGCCATTACATTTTTTTTTTTTTTTTGTTAACACCAGAGTACATATCTTTTTAACATTAAGCTATACAATAGATTAACGATAGAAAAACGACCTGTTGTTAAGTGGGGAAAGTCTCTTGTTAACCGGAACAAAGAATGATATGTTAATTTTAAAAACTAAACTGCTCTCTCTTAATCATCAGATAAACCCCTTTCTGCCCTCCATCATCAGCGAGGCTGATGTTGACCCACAGGCGAGTGACTCACTGCGCCATCTTGGGCTAACGTTCTCGACTGGCATGAAGTGGAAAGACTTCATTCATGCAATTGCAAGGTTACCTAGGAAGGTTAGTTCACTGAGTCGTGTTAGACGTCTTTTCTTTCCGGAGTCTATCTTACATATCTATGAGTCCATCCTTAAAATATTGCCGCCCCGTTATTCCGTTATCTCTCTATAAATCTTGAATCTTGTTCTTCAATTGTTATCGTTACTTTTTCCTGGGGAGGGGGGGGGTGACAAGATTTTCTGTCCACCGTGTAGATAAGTATTATTTTCGTTGATTCATTATTTACATTATTCGGACTAGTGTCCTCATCCCATATTTATTACAACGTTTTGGCCGTTGTACGCTCCGTGGTGGTTGGAATGTCGAACTGGATGTCAGTTATCAGGTATCCATGAAAGTTTTATATCATATCTTTCCCTACGAAAGTTCTCCTATTGAACGCACACTCTTTGGGTCCTGTCATTGGATCTAACAACTTTACCCACTGTACCATTTGTCCTTGAGGACATCTGTGTATGAATTTCTGGGTATTATAAACCTAATGTCTTCAGCGACCGTTTTTTTTTTACCAATACTCATATTGGAATTTTTGCTGTTATCATACATGTTTTTACCAGAGTTCATATTGCAATTTTTGTTGTTATTATCGCTTTTCTCTGGCACTCCTTATTACTGGTTCTCATATTGTATTCATTTCTATGCTTGGCTCAGGCGATTTTTGTGGCCAAGCATATGTGCTGATTCTTTAAGTTTATGAATATTCCAATGGTGTTCTTTGTCTATAATCTCAACCTGATCTCACAGAGGGCGGTGATCTCCCTTCTCTTTCCATATGTGGTCAGCCCAAAGTGTGTGAGATTCCAACCACTTGAAGAAGGCCGGAGCGTACAACGGCCGAAACGTTGTAATAAATATGGCGACAAAGCATGAGGACAATAGTCCGAATAATGTAAATAATGTACATAATACCTCATCTCAGAAATATACAGATACATTCATTTCATGTTCAACAAAACAGACGTTCAATAATATTCGTGATTTCCGAACAAGTCAAACAAAATGTACTTTAAATATTTCATTAAATAAACAAACAAAATAGATTTTGATGTTATATAAATGCAATGCAATTGCAAAATTGATTAAATATGAACGTCATTTTGATGACATTTTTGATGACAAACGAAACATTTATACAATAAATTTCGTTAGATGGAGACAAAGTCGCTCCCCACCCCGGTTTTTCAACATGGTTCGATTAACTGAGATTGTCAAGAGCGTGCATTATGATAAAAATCAATAGAACACTTGCCAGTTTATTCTTATAAAATCAGCAACTTCATTCCAACAAACAACGTAATATCTGGTCTGATCAAAAAACTCGTTTCTCATCTTTGCTAAATGATTCACAAATTACGAATGGCTTCTTTCTGAACTTTACGGTGTATACCTGGAACAAGAAGAGCGTAACTGCGGATAAGTGAAACGAATATATTTACACATATTCATAGGAAGGTAATTGAATGACATGATAAAAAACATTCTGTGTAATGTGTTTCGTTCTTCAAAAGACTTCACCTTAGTAAAATAATATTTTTATTTATATATTTTACCCACCTTCTCTTTAAAATATATATATATATATATATATATATATATATATATATATATATATATATATATATATGAAAACTTTCTCAGAGTTAACCTGTAGAAAAAGGCAATATTTATAAATGCAAAAGACAATAGGAAAACTGTAATAACAGCCGACATGTTTCATCCAATGTGGACTTTTTCAAGCCAAAAACGAAATGAATTTATTAAAACAGAGTAATAATAACAAAACAAAATGCCCTTAGCAACTGGAAGAATTTAGAAAAACGCTATTATATAGCGTTTTCTAAATTATACACACACACACACACACACACACACACACATATATATATATATATATATATATATATATATATATATATATATATATAAAGTGATTTTATTTTGATAAAGTTGTTTTGATTGAAAGACGAAAAAATGCTGTTTAAACATGAAGAGGGTTTACTCATATACGGGTATCTATTAAAATAAATTTTGAAGTGATAAAAATATCATATTTCTCCGATGTCCTTATGTATGCTTGCTCACATGTACTGATATACTTGCATTATTTACATTGTCCTCATCTTGCGATATTCACAACGTTTCGGCTGTTGTACGGGCCGGTCTTCTTCAGGTGATTGGAATTTCGAACTGAATCCTTTATATCGTCCACCGGGGTAGATTGTTCTAGTTCCAGTGGGAAAGAGGCCGGATTATGAAAGATAAGTCACCTCCCATCCCAGACAAGACCGCCTAAGCGATTTTGAACACAAAACTGGAAAGTACGGTTTGGCCATGACCCCAATATTTCATTTTTGATCTAATCTGACCCTTGGAAAAGCTTGATAGAAAGAATTAGGTAATTCCTGGAGCAATAGTATAAACCAACCCCTTTTCCAGCATTTTTAGCAATGAGTCGCATATTATGTCCATACTCCGACGAGCTAACATTGCACTTGTTATACACAGATCTTGAGGTAGTCAACTAAAACAGAAGGTAGGTCCAATTAATCGACTACTATTGGAGCGTCATTATAATATCTTTTGGAATGTCATTCCTTTTTTTTTTTTTTTGATGGTCTCTCTCTCTCTCTCTCTCTTTCATCGTGGAAGAATTCTCCGATGTATCAATTCCATCTTTAGAAGTATTCTTCCCTCTCTATTATGATCATAACTATTTTACCATTTTAAGCATCTTGTCGAAGAGCACGTCTTTCATCGTGTTATTTTTTTTAAAATTCTTTTATATAGGTACCTCCACTAGGTAGCGTAAAAAGTTGTATAGCATGATGAAAAAAGGCCCATATCTCAACGAAAACAAAGTTTTGTCATCAAAATATTTATGTTATTATTAAGAGGAAAGACCAAAGAAATTTTATTATTATTTTTTGAAATTTTTTACTCCTTTCTAGCACGTTGAAAATTTTGGTTAAAAATATTGTTTTTTTTTTTTGTATTTTTTTACGACAACGTTCGAAAAGAAAAAAGGTTTGTTTTATTTTGCGCTTTTCCCGAGGAAAAACAAACGTTGATTTGGAAATTCTTACAAAATTCAAATAATTGTCGGATTTTAATGAAACTTTTAGGAAATATTCAGAAATGAATGAAATTATTTTGGAAATTTATTTTTTTTTTAGAAAATCTTGGTAAAAAATATATTTTTTTTTATATGTTTCCACCCCCTTACATATTTTCATGAAATTTCGAGAAATTAAATTTTTAAGTGTGGGATTTTTTTTATTAGTTAAAAAAAAGTACTCTTTAGAGAAAGCAAATCACCACTTTGTTTTTCTTTTTGTAAATTACCGGTTTAAATTTGCTCTGAATTGTAAAAAAAAATGCAATAACTATGACATTATTTCATTAGAAAAGCTTTTACTTGCTTTTGTAAATAAGTTATATTAAGGACATCATTGTCTGAAGAAATAAAACTTTTTCGAGGAATAATGTATTTTTGCAAGAATTTTTTCATTTTAAAAAAAAAAATATTTATAATATTAATACCACAAAAATCGTTTAAAATTCTTCATTGCTTTTTTTTAAACATGCAATTTGGTGATACGGTTAAGTGAAAAGTAAATTTACAAATGAAAATTTGTAAAGCTCATGTCGTTTGTACCCGAATATTTTAAAAAATAATTTTAAAAATATTTTTTACAGAATTATATATGGGGAATCTATGCATAACAGAATCCTTAAAAAGATCACGTGATCTGATTGTCGTCTGAGGCACTGCAATTATTTCCCTTCAATATCCAGTTCTGTTTCACATCGTTAAGGTGTTTGCAAAAAGTCCTTTCAAAATTTCTAAGTTTTAATTTTTGTTAATTACTTTTTTATTAAATATTTTTATTTTAGGTATTTATTTTAGTTTGGGTCATATTTCACGAAGTAATTTTTTGTTTAAGTTAGTAAGTTATTAAATAAGATAAGAAGATTATGAACATAAGAAATGAAATCCAGACTAAAAAAAAGTATTAAATAAAAAATAAATATTGCATAATTGCTGAAAAAATGTTAATATTTTAAAAATTACTAGTTAAAACCCAAAAAATTCTTTCGCTTACATTTCGTAAAATTATATAGATTTTGGTCATCCATAGTAGCTGTCATCACCTCGTGACTTATCAATAACATCGATAATGGGAATAAAGTCACGAGACATCGTTAAGAAATGTTTGGATACAATATTTTTATGCTATAAGTAATGTTTGTTTCAAATCAGATTGATTTAACTATAATTTTTCTAATTTTACTCAAATAACGTGTCAAAAATATATAGTTTATTTTAGGAAGAATTTTAAAATCGAAATTTTTTTTTGTTTACAAATTTCTTAAAATTTAAGAAAATGGCCGCTTTTAAGAAATTTAAAAAAAAAATGGGGCATATATTTGACATTCCAATCTATATAATTTCTATCTGAAATACACCAGAATATTTTACTTAATGTAAATAATAAATTTAATCCTTTAGCTTTCAATTAAAGCTAAAATAAAATCTTTAAAAATGCTTTTTCATTTTTAAAAATTCATTTTAAACCTTAGGTATCGAAAAATTGACTGGAAGTACCTAGTTTTATACATACCTGCTGTATCTAAGATTCTTATTCTTCCTACCTGTGCGTAATTTTCTTTAACCCAGCCATCTTTTGTCTGCAGGCATTTGTTCCTAATGTTTGTGTTTAATATTCTCTATTCTGCACCAGTCTTAACATTCCTTTCTGTGTATTTTTCATCATTTGAAAATTTTGATCTATCATCGACTTCTTATATTCTTGTCTCGCTTTTCTTGATTTACCTGTTCAAAGGTTTTATTTAGCTTATACATATTATTACAGGTTCTATTAGAATTTGCTATTCGTAGGTACACTCTTAGTATAAGATACATAGATAATAATGTATTGGTACAGGTGAAACTGCAGGTAATTCTAGTAGATGGTTAAAGAAAGCGCGAAGAATGGACTAACCATCAATTGTAAAATGTCAGAAACTATGATCGTTTGCAAGAGAGACAGTCCAAGATGCAAGCTACAAATTGGTGATGCCCAAATAAAGCAAGTACAGGGATTTACTAACCTATGAAGCGTTATAATAGAAGACTGAAAATATGACACCGCAACCAAAAAACGCAAAAGATGCATTCCAAAGACTAAAGAAATACTAAGAAACAAGAAAAAGTTGTGGCTCAACATTGCACTGATAATGTGTTCAAAGAAACCTCTTTATACAACGAATGCCATTTTATCTTCAAAAGCTTTTACAACAGAGTCTATATATCTTTTAAAAAATGTTAGAGCCTGTATAGTTTCACGAGATAGTCAGACCTTCAAATGAATTAATTTTGTCACTGAGGCTGTTTATCTAATGAGAGTATTGTGCAAACAGGGGAATAACAATATATAATAGACCTTCAGGTATTAGGTGTTCTAAGAGTATAGAGTGGGCAAACCGGACCTTGCCTAATAAAACCCTGTCTGATAATATAACTAAGCAGTGTTAAAGTTTTGTCTCCGTTAAGAGTTAAATTGTATTTCTTTACTATTTTCAGTTGTGGGAATAACAATAAACTACCAGGGCAACAAGGTCTCTGATAGAGAGATAGGTGGTTTTGAGGAGCGTGGGACTATCTCTTAATTGACATTGTTCTCAGGTCCACACTTGGAGTTGGTAGCAGTTGTTATGGCTCCTGTTATGGGTAAATAGTTAACACCCAAACACTATAAAAGTATAGAAATACATTTTAGAGTAAAAATACCAATTATATATACCTTTTATATAAAAGAAAATTACCAAAGATATATATTCATAGTAAAATTACCAATAATAGAATTACGATAAATTTTATAACAAAATGACCAACACCACACTTTTATCTGTAGTTGAAGCCATAATCTTATATTTATATTTCAGCATTAAATAACCCATAGAGGTTGATATGCTAGACAAAATCAACCAAACCAAACCAATCAAAATATTTAGATTTCGACATTAAATTACCCATGGACGTTGATATGCCGCTAAACAAAATCAAGCCACTAAAAATTTACTATTTTCAGAAATATTTTACAAATTTTCTTTCGTGTTCTTAAGCTTTACCGCATACGGTGACATTATTTACGTATGCAAAAGTACTACTAGCACTTCCGTTGAAATTGTGTCATCTAAAATCTTCTGGAAGCTTTCCACGCCATTAGCAACCCCAAGCGTATGTGCAGAACTACGAGTGATGTTTGGCAGGTCTGAAAGCAATGTCAAGTTTTGTTTTCAGATTCTTTAATAGCTATTTGGGGATAAGCTCTTCACAAGTTAAATATACTAAATGTTCGATACTTGGCAAGGAATTTATTATGCGCCTCGTAGATTAAATTGATTGATGGCATTGGTGTAGTTCATTACCATTCTTTTCTTAAGGCTTTCTCCAGAAGTGATAAAGACTTCTGACCCCCAGGGGGAGATACTTGGCTCTTATCGCCTACTCCACCAAACTCCATAGATCAGAAGCAATGAAACTCTTGTATGTATCTAAGAAGAAACAAGACAATCATAACAACGAACATGCTTCAAATCTAGACTCTTTGGTGTGAGCTAATTGTAAGAGAGCCATTATGTCTGAACATTACAGCTGTAAGGGGGTTGTGCGATCCTCACTCGTTCCTCATAGTTGTGGCGTTGGGCTACAACTTATCTAAGTTTAATAAATAAACAACAGAACAATAGCATATTAGATTTAAATGTTAGTTTGTGTATTTCATGAGAATAATTGTGTGTTCAAACCCATAGCCGGATAATTGTAATATTCGTCGCTTCTTTATAAGGAAACACTCGACATTCATTGACCGAAAAGCCAGTGATACTCAAATTTATAAAATCTTCTTTTTTTTTTTGAGGAAAACAGATTTCTCAAGCCCATTAAGTTTTACCGCTATTTCAAATTGATGGAGGTGTTCTTCATCACCATTTGTTTGAAATCTTGATTATGTCATTATTTTCTCTTCTAGTTATATTTTATATCACGTTTAATTGTTGCTGTTGTTGAAATTCTTCAAGTGGTGTGGTTCCTGTTACTTTTCCCAGTTCTTTGTTTGTGATTTTATTACGAACAAGTTTCGAGGAAGGATTGTCCTCGCTAACACCTACATCCGTCATTCGCTCGAAATCATTTTTAGCTATTAATCTGAGAAAGCTGTTGTATACAACTGACTGAGATTGACACTAAATATAAACAGAGATAGCAATAAATAGGAGCAAGATGACATATCCCTAGATGTGGACAGCGGCAAGAGAATCTACTCTCGTAGATTGAATAATGTGTTCATGACGAATTTCTCTGAAAAGTAGCCGAATTGCAAGACACCAGAAGAATCCCGGAGAGCACAATGCCGGAAATGTTGTGATAATAGCAACACAGACTACAAAATAAATCTAAAGTAAATATGATAAAATAGAATCTAGAGTAAAAATGAGCAAACAAGGAAGAAATAGGAAAATTAATAATGTCAAGGCGACAAACAGTTAGCTCAGCCATATATATCCTTTAAAGACAATGTATATAGTGCCATTTTTATGCGGGAAATTCTACAATAATGTTATCATAAAGGTACTCGGACATTTGGCCGACGGACATTTAAACGAATATGAAAACTTAGTGGCCTATTTACATATATGTCACACTCTTTATCGTAATGTGCTACATATATTTATATTTATTTACTGGATTAATTTATAATTTTTCTCCTTTTTTTTGTCAGGCTTTGTTTAAATCTATTCTGTATGTATTATATTTTACTTCAAATATTACTGTATGATAAATATTTTGAGAAAGAGCACATTTTACTACAGCAAAAATCTTAACCTTTTACGATATGAAAGATCTTTAAATTTCGCTTTTGATAATAATTATCTTAAAGGAATGACCTAGCTTTTATCTTACTGTTAAATACGAATTTAAATAATTAGGTGCTACTTTTTATATATCATATACCTCGGTCAAATATCCATCGATCAAATGTCCGTCGGCCAAATGTCCGGCCACAATCATGTCCGTTGATCAAATGTCCATTGGTTAAATGCCCGTCAGTCAAATTTCCGGCCACAATCATGTCCGGCCACAATCATGTCAGGCCACAATCATGTCAGGCCACAATCATGTCCGTCGCTCAAATGTCCATCAATCAAAAGTCCCTCAGCCAAATTTCCGGCCACAATCATGTCCGGCCACAATCATGTTCGTCAGTCAAATTTCCGGACACAATCATGTCCGGCCACAATCATGTTCGTCAGTCAAATGTCCATCGATCAAATGTCCGTAGGCCAAATGTCCGGCCATAATCGTGTCCGGCCACAATCATGTCAGGCCACAATCATGTCCGTCGCTCAAATGTCCATCAATCAAAAGTCCGTCAGCCAAATTTCCGGCCACAATCATGTGCGGCCACAATCATGTCCCTTGATCAAATGTCTGTTCAGCCAAATGTCCATCGGTCAAATCTCCGTCGGCCAAATGTCTGTCGGACAAATATCCGGCCACAATCATAATAGAGATCACTCAAGATTGCGAACTTACTTTTGGGAAGATTTTCCATCTAAAGAGAATTCTTCAATGGATTCATGTTAAAAGAGCGGAGACAATACCAACAAAGTCAGTAATAGTTTTCTTCAATCTATACATTTTTCACAATTTTGTTTCTGTCAAAACTTTCAAAGATTTAGCTTTTTAAGGAACTCCCCCGAATGCTGTATTTATAATAGCCTTTAAAAAATCAATCAAAGGAAGTCGCACTGGCCAAAGGTCTAGACAGACCTTCATTGACTGGACTTTGTACATTTGAATGAAAGAAATCAGAAGGCACATTTGAAATGTCAAGTAAATTTCGTTAGAAACAAAAAAAATATTGTTCAACTGTAAGTCTTCATATATGACGGTGAATGTTGGACAGTTTTCTTACATATGAAGTTTTGACCGAAAAGAGCTGTACTTCTATTCTCTGTTACTGAGAATACCATAGACAAAACATGTGACCAACGAAGTAAGGAAAATGGCAAAAATTGAAATTTCTGGGACACATATTGAGGACAGAGGAGTTGGAGTATTTGACACTCACAAGGCACGTTAAAGGCAAAAGTGACAGAAGGAAACGTCGAGTAACCTAGAAAAAAAAATTTGTGGAAACGGATAGAAAAAGGAAGGACAATAAGGAGAGGAAAGTTTATTAAAGATTAAAATGATAGTGGAAGTAGTGGAGAATCATAATTGGTCACATTCTGAAGAAACGGCACAAACAAAAGTGATGTCTTTTGCAGAACACTGAGATTTGAGATAACGATTTAACTTTGAAATTAAACATTTTATACAACTGTAAAATGAGGAGTAACTTCAGGCAATTTTCATTTCATGACTTATCAAGCCTTTGTGGATTATTTAAAACTTAAAAATATTTTGGATTGTAGCAATAATTCTTCCTTTCCAAGTGAATATTGAATTAACAACGCTTAGAAAAGAACAATAAATTTTATAGATAAAAGTCTTACTATTTAACCCCTAGCAGGAGGAGATGTGATTATACCTTCCCCAAGCATATGTAAGCGTAATGATCTTCAAAAATTTAAATGTAATGACAATCGTTATCATTTTGTTTTCTTCGTCCCTGTTCTTTTGGTATTCTTGCTCCTTAATAATGTTTTTTTTTTCTTTTTATTATATCCTTTCGCACTCAGTAAACCCCGGTCCGCGTCTTAGTGGCTTTCTTGGGATGAAATGGTTAAAAAAAATTAATGTAACTAACTCGACCCGAACTCGGCATTACGATCTCTCATTCCGAAACACAATCTGTTACACCAGCTGCACACTTACGGGAGCCTGATGTAAACATTCTTTCACTTTTCTTCTTAAAGTTAGAATCTTTGCTAAACAGTGTGGTTATAAGGATTGACCCAGATGCTTTTCAGGTTGTTGTTTCCGTTCAGCCATTCCATAGCAATTGAATATTTCGTTTTCGGGCTTGACTTATAGATTTTCAAGAACGGAAATGGCATTATCATAACTACTGCAATTCTGGAATGTAGATGCTAACCGAAAGGGCAAACATGATTGATCACAAATCAGATAATGAAGAATTAGTTGAAGGATCTCTCTTGAAAGGAAAGAGGCGAATTTAAAGAACGCTCATTTCTCATGTGCCTATTGTTCTTAAGAGCTTCACGTGTTCGGTCGAATCTCAGGAATCTCTCTATATAAAATGAAACTGCAACGTGATTCAAAGATCAGACCAATGCTTTATACAAGTGATTCTAACTGCAGGACGCAGCGTCACATTTTGCTGACGTAACCCTTGAGAAATTCAAAAACTATAAATGTAATAATATAATTCAATGCTAAGTGAAATCGAAATGGATTCTCAACAATATTACGGCAATAATTTTCATAATAATTCATTATATCTAGACCTTGAATTCTCAACGCACACACACACATGCAGAAAATGCACTGAACCACCGTTTCGTCCAGCAGTGTACACCCACGACCGAGAATTAAACCCAGACCATTACGTCATTCCATGGGCCAACGGGCTTTGGTGACGAAGAGGAAGCTATCTCGACTCAATATAGCGCAGCAGCTACTAATTTCGGTGGTGATACTCATCCAGGCATATATAACCCACTGGAACCGATCCCAAGAGCAACGTCTTCTTTCACCAGGCTGACCCCCTCCACAACATTAAAACTGGATCAACCATAGGATTATATAGACAAAGGCTGGAGATTTAATTAATTTCACATAATAATTCACTGAGTCTAGAATGAGAAACCTCAACAGAATACAGGAAGCACTAAATGGTCGTTTTGGGATTCATCAGCAGTTCACATCTTCTACTAATTCTGAGAATCAAATTATCGGGCTCACTAGAAAACAATTCACTGTTATTAACTCATTCTCGAATTACCCATTTATTCTGTTGGTATAGTAGGGTGCACATCCTACGCATGACCCACCAAAATATTACCCTGCCCCACCGGTGGGACATGTGCCCTGCGCCCTGCATTGGGAATATTTGGTATAGACGCACGTTCAAAAATGCAATTTGGAAGCTGATCTCTCCTCTGATCAAGTTCTAATTGCTCAATGGGAAAAAACTTTCTTGTGACATTCAAAACCAAGCTAACAACGCTTCATCACCGAGCAGACACTGGACTTTCTCCGGTCATAATAAGTAGTAGTTCTCTCTATTAGGCTCCTTGTCTTGAATGTCGAATGGAACTCAAGTCCACCCCAAACCTGAAGCGGAATATATATCCGATCCAGAAAGTACCTGGTTCCTCCTGGCATGCTATAGCTTTACAAGAATCAGATCATACCAAAGATTGGTGTCATATTCTGGCTGGAGCTTCTCAATCCTCACTTTCCAGCTTTGACAGACTTTATGCGGCCTTGTGGCTAATGAATTATTTTCTATTCTACATCGCCTTTTTCCCACAAATACAGTGTTACAAGTTAATGCAAACACCTTTTCATGGCACGTATTTAACTACATTCCTTTGTTCCACCAGTTCAGACCTTTACAACTAAGATCAACTTGGTGCATCCACATAGACGAATCATTCACATCCCCTTTGTATGCCATTGGGAAGTAGGAAGTTCCACTCAGCTTCTTCCAGAGAAACGCTACTTTGCGTAAAAAAACTCCCGAGAGGAAGCTCTCCCGATCACTATGATCTTAACCGCTTCACATTATTGATTGAACACCGAGTAAAAAACTTCCTATATAATTAAATTTATGTACTTGCTATCTATATTGCTAATGAGCATACATTCTGTTTTCTTACAATTGATAGTCCTTTCTTCTCATTTTCCTTTACTATTTTGTCTCGAAATTCCTGTGGTTTTCTTTCTACATCGTCTATCAGCTCAGTGTCATCTGCATAATGGATATTGATAAGATTGTGCATACCGATAATAAATCCTGGTAGGACATCTAGTTCTCTTAGGATCGCCAATAGGCTGATTTTGTCATCTCCAACGAAGTGAGTTCGATCTTCAACGGGGACTCCACACTTTTCACATTCTCACCCAGCCTCCAAACATTGTCACTCATAGTCAGAATCCTGTATAAAATGTTTACATTTATTAAACTACTTCTCTGTGCCTTGTCCCTTCAAGTCTGTCCTTCTTGTCTTCCCCCCCTGTCCTCTGAAGATAAAATCCTCTATGCCCTTTGTCCTTATTATATGTCCCAGAAACGTATCTTTTCCTGATTAGAATTACACGTGTAATTTTCATTCGCATTTTACACAAAAACTTCCTCGTTACTCACATGCTACATCCATGACATTTTCTGTATCATTCTGTAGAACAACATCTGTGTTGTACCAAGTTTCCTATTCTTTTATGAGGGAATTGATCAGAATTCATATAAGAGGATTGCTATTTTATAGTAGTTCGCAATCTTTTCTTTGTTTCTAACGACATTTTCATGTTTCTTAATACTTCGTTTAGCTTTTTGAGGTTGAAAGAAAAAATAACGAAGTTAATGTTATTTCAACAAGATTCTTTGTTTTACTGCATGAATAACAGTATAACAACTAACGCAATCAATAGAAAAATTCAAATTCCTTATTACGGTTAAGTTGCAGGGCAGGACAAAAAATCTTTGCAGGCCTGATATGGCTCGGAGGACCGGGCTTGCCGACCCCTAGTGTATTATTTAATAAGATACATCGGAGGATGTGCCGAAACGTTTTCGCTCCGATCCACATTGCCAAAAAATCAGAAGAATTTTATATGAAAGGTCTACTTATCCAGGTTGATAGGTTTTCAGCATCCGGATGAATGAAACATATATTTTTGTTTTAAGTCATAAGTCAATATTTTCTGTTTGATGTTTAATGGTCTGTGAAACAACTTGGAGTTGTTTAAGGTAAAAAAAGATCAAATAATTTAATATAAATATTTCCCCCCCCTTGATAATTTTACTCGTGTTTTCACATTTAGATTTGCTGACCAGGTCCGAGCAATTACTGAAATTAAACACGAAAAATCGACAAAATATCATTTTTAAGTTTTCGGTTCATCAAGTCGATGCAAAGCGAATATTTTTCTTCAAATGTCGATAGTTTGTTCTTTCAGCCGTTATTATATGGCAGGCAGATGGTGAATAATTTGCTTACTTATGTGTATTAAGTAGGATGGAGTGAATCATTAATAGAACCACGCATTGCAAGCCATTAATTTCATTTTTGGCTGTCCGTATCAAAGATTACAAAGAGTAAGCTGCTGATTATGCTGTTATTGCAACCGTAAATAAAGTGTTTAAAACAGCAATGAAATCCGAAGTACACTATTTACATTATTTGAGCTATTGTTCTCATCTTTGTCGCCATATTTATTACAACGTTTCGGTCGTTGTACGCTCCGGTCTTCTTCAGGTGGTTGGAATGTCGAACTGAACCCTTTATTTCGCTCACTGGAGTAGACTGTTCTAGATCCACCTGCCATGTCTAATGGACATCAGTTATCTCATGTTAATTCCGCTCTCAAAGTTCTCCACCGATTAACCAGGTATTGAACTCACACTCTTTGGGTCCTGAAACGTTGTGATAAATATGGCGACGAAAATGAGGACAATAGTCCGAATAATGTAAATAGTGTACATAATACCTCCTCTCAGAAATATAGACAGACACTGAAATACGAAGTATTAAGAAACAGGGGAATTTCGTTAGGAATTTTGTTTTATAGAAGGATGCTGAGAAAACCATAAACTGAACATGTGAGTAGTAAGGAAGTTTTAAGGAAAAATGAAAGCAAAAATAAAACGCTTCTGTCTAGAATCAAAAAGAGGCAGTTGAAATCTCTTAGAATGAGGGCTTGGAGAATTCGACACTCATATGGTATATTGAAGGTAATAATTGCAGAAAGTAGCAGAGAGTAATCTACCAAACAAGATGGCAGAACAGGACGTCGGAGAAATGATGAAAAAGTTTACAAGGAGCTACAAATGATAGGAAATTATGGAGAGCACTAATCACCTACGTCCTGAAGGGACACGATACAAATGGTGGTAGAAATGGTGAAAAGCATTGCAAGGGGCCACAAAGGATAGGAAGAAAGAGGAAGAGGGGGATTTCATTTCACTTGCATTTTATTTCATAGTAGCATTGCATTGTTTAATGGAGGAAGTAATTTGAACAACTGTTACTTTTTCTCTGTTATTTTTAATTTCATTTTTCATTGGCTGAAGCGTTTCCAGCGATTATTTTATATTTTTTTTGTGTGGTATCGACTTACATTTTCATTTTTATTAGATATAACAATATCAAGCATTTTTATTTATTTTAAGCTACCACTTACTTCCGTCTTTCCCTTCTTATTTTTTGATGAAGCATTGTTAATCATTATTATTTTTTTTTACTAGTATTTACTTTTCAGCTCAACTTTTATTAAATGAATCACTGTCATTTTTGTCTATTATTTACTTTCGTCTTTATTGTATTTGCGTCAGCCATCAATTTACGTCAGTGAGTGGGTTTCCGTTATTTTAAATGATGGTCCGGTGAAAGTTGCGATAAAAATCAACTAAATATTTAGATAGAAATACGCACTAGACAAAAATTAATTATAATACGCTATCCATTTATCATTTCTAAGTCCGTGAAAAAATTTTGATTGTCCGCAGAAAAATTGGGACATTATTTCAATTTTTATCAAGCTATAGATTAAAAAATGACGAGTAACAAAACGTGTTTTGGATGGTATATATGTTCAAAATCTTATGTAATCTTGAAATAAACACGAGTACACAAGGACACAAATGTGACATTATTGCGGAATCTATGCTGAGTAAAGATTTTATCAGAAGGTGATTTTTTGTGAAGACCAAGAATGTGCGTGATCGTAATGCATTTATCTACAACAAATAAATCAAACAAAAATAAATAGACAATGCAACTTCAAGAAATTACTGAAAACGTCATTAGAGATTTTAACAATAACATGAATTTATATATATATATATATGACATACACAATATGATAAGTTGCTTGTTAAATGTGGCAAGTGAGATAAGGTTACAAGGATTGTCCATGCAGAAAGTTAGTGAGTAAAATTTGATAGTTTAAGTTTGTTTGTGAAATTAAAATAGTTTGATATCTGCAAAGAAAATTGTCAATTGTGTAAGTTCAAGTGATAGTGTGTATGTGTGTGACAACTGCTAGTGTTGAAATAAGTTATGAAGAGTTGTTCATCTTTAACTGATAGGCTAAAGTTGATTGAATGTACAATTACTGTTTTGTAGTGATAATCTCACTTTTTAGTAAATTGTAAGTTAAGTTTCTTCACGTGGCAATAGTTGTGCGAGTTGTGTTGAGTTGTTGAGAGGTTGGTAGTGTTTACTGAGTCAGTGTGTTAGCACGCGTAGGGTCTGCTGGTATCTCTCGAAACTCAGTGTCTGACTTGAATTAAGTCGAGTGATTGCTTTTATATGTTTTCGAGTTTCCAAATAGGCTCCAGAGACCTGCGCGGGAAAAAGGTTTGTCTCAACTTTGCTACATTTTAGTGTCCTTTTAACCAATGGGGGATTGTGTTTGGAAAAGTAAAGTGATGATTGGTTAAAGGTTTATTTAGGGAAGAGTGCATCTTCCCGTATTGGGTGACAGGCAAATGTGGAGGATTCCATAGTATAACCTAACATGACTTGTAAAGTCATGTTCAATACTTGTTACTAAATAGTTTCTTATCATTACTGTTGATAACTAGTTACTGGATGGTTTACTAGTGTAATTTTCTACAAGCATGGAATAGCAACGAGTAATAGCAAGATCTTCAAGAATTGGCTTACGATCCAGATACAAATTCATAAGCATTCGTACTCGAAAACTTTTTTTTAGCTCTCTATAAAAATGAAATACTCATCACTCTATGAAAAAGCACTGACATTTTTAATTCAATTTCCAACAACATATTTGTGTGAAAAGACATTTTCATCTGTCTCAGCAATTAAAACTCAGTACCAGTCTCGTCTTGAAATAAACACAGCCCTCCGTCTTGTTCCCTGACGTCAATGGAGCCAAAATTCACAAACTGATTTCAAACAAACAAAAACAAATATCACACTAAAAATGTGTAATACTTCAATAAACTTCAAATTTTTAATTTTATTTAAATAATTATACTATAACTTTGTTATCTTTAATGGGTGCATTTTATGTAAATAAAATAAAAGTTTTCCGATTATTATTATATAAATGTATATACCTTTTATCTAAATTCATATTACTAGTTCGCCAAATTTAAAATTATACATTTAGTGTCCATAAAGTTCAAAAGGTTGGCGACTGCTGATCTAGTGAAGAAAAGGGGCTTTATATTGTTAATAGGTTACTTTTTGATTGCACTTTGTACCATTTATTTGGTCAGCTTTGATACATTCTGCCTCTAACAGACATCCTGAACTTACAGAGATTTGGTGGACAATTGCACGCCAACTCGATCAGTTGGCAGCACATTCTTCTGGCTGCTTTAGTTTGACCTTGCACCAATGAAGGTTAGTATCGATTGAGTCTTTGTAATGTTTCTCTGGTCAGTATGGGGTTGATAGTTTTTAAAAATACTCTTGTGAAAGTTATAAAGGTACCCAAAGTTCTTCTTTGAATTTCTTTACGAAATGTAAGGAATAAATTTGCTTGAGATAAACATTATGAATATATTTAATTGTCGTATTTATATTGAATGGTAAGAATAAAATTAGTATAAAGTTAGTATTATTAAATGAATCATTTTTGTACTTATTTTATTGAAAATTTCTTCGGTTTCCGTATCACTCCAGACCCCAACTTATAAATACAATCAACTGCTTAAGCTGCTGTAAAAATGGTCAGTTCACTGTATATGTCTAGGAAATAACTGATTACTTTTGTCTTGCTTTATCTTTGTAAAAAAGAAAAAAATGGTGTATTGCTGACATATCAGAGCCAGTCTTGATTTTGAGCTCAAAATACTTTTTTGTGGGGAAAAAGTTATTCAGGAAACGATCTCTTTGGAGCAGATCCGCCGTTACAAGCCTGACAATACTTACAACAAAAATAAGAGAGGTATTTAAGGAACCAAATTTATTTCAACCGGTGTTGTTTGTGGGGGGGGGATAGTAATGGGACAAACGATGTTTAGAGCTGCAAAAGATAGGAATTTGTGAAGAGGTATGCTCGCCATAGTCTTGAAGGAACACGGAATCTGAAAAAAAAACCTTACAGCGAGCAAACATCTACGTGCAATCTAGGTTAATGTTTGTTGTATGGCGTTTCTTTTATTATAACTGGCTGATCACCGCATTCGGGGATTTATTGTTTGACATTGGCGTCTTCTTATCAGGATGGATGAAGAGAACATTGAGATCACAGCTTGGGATTAAATAAGATCAAGCAATGAATAAAGAGAGGTAAGCAATGTCGATATTTTTCATAGTATATTTTGATAATCTAACAATGTAAGTTGACCATACACTTACATATTGGCCAAGGACAAAAATTACCTCGTGCCTGTAAAAATTGTAACGCTGATATTGGTATCCATCAACTCTCCTTCCTTAATAAATTTAGGGGGTGTACTACTGTAAAATTATAATCATCGTAACTAGACCTCTTCCGTTGCTTTTCCATGAACTTTCAGAAGGCATAACCACGCTAGAGAACAGATACTACACGTTGATCCGGTGTTTACTCGCCCACTATGATGGGAGTAACAAGGTCGTTTTTAATTTGGGGTTTTCTGTACGCATACATGTGGTTCAAAGTCAAATATTGCTCAATCACCAAGAGATATATATTATTCCTCTGGTATCAGTATTTGCCAACCCCTCTACTTTAGGGCAATGAAGAAGTTGATCCCGGGGGATTAAAATCCTCAGGTCTAACCTTCCTACATAAATTTAAGAGAAACAGATACACGTGCCCCTTACCAATGGTGACGAGATATGGCACGAGGGCAGTTTGAAGTGGGAAGCCCTTGTGGGTGTACATTGGCTAATGGCCTCAAATGCCTAGTTTCCGTTACCAACGTCGCACTGGCGTCGATATTCCACCGATCTTAGCATTTTGGTTTGAATTCCCGACACTAGGCATCTCTCATTTATTTATTGTTCTGTCCGAAGACCGAAACACACCTTTGAAATAAAAGGCAGATACTACACTTTGATCCAAGCACGAAGGCCGGTTAATATATTTAGCCCCCGCCTCCACGAGGTTTGCATGTGGCCCAAGGCCGGGTTTAACGTGGGTTCTTCGAACCCGTAGGCTCGGCCAAAAAATGTCCATAGAAACCGCATAAACGGGATCGGGTTGGTAAACCTCCCCGAACGAGACTCTGCCCTTCGGCTGAGCCTCGTCCGGGTTCCTCTCTGCTCAGAGGTAGAGGGTTCGACCGTCAAGCCGGTTAAAGGAAATATGGGCCAAACAACTGAAATAAATGAGCTTTCCATCATCCATAGTTAATGATTTAAATGATTTACCTGCTTCATTTCCTAAATCTATGGACAGAGAACGATAACTTACTTCTACACATAGATTTCCAAATTACAATAAATGCACACTAACGGATTCCTAAGCAGGGACATCAACATTCTTCAAGCCTTCCCTGTTATCCTCCGCTCTTTTTGATTGTGTCTCTTTATCTTTCTCTCTTCTCCATTCATGTATCTATCTACAATCTGTCAATTTGTTTTATGCAGGTAAATGCTTTCACAATAACATTGGTAAAATTACTAAAACGATATTGTGATAATTTTCAGGATATATTTGTATGACAAATAAACCGTCTGAATTTCAGTTTAAAATATATTTCTTTTAGAAATATTTACACTAAGGAATTTGGTTGTTTGGGATTTTATCATGAAGCTCAGCGGGTGTTAACCATATTGTAAATAAATATATATAAATATATATAATTAAACCTAAAGCGCCAGACGAACCTACCAAGGTTCGTCAGGGAAAGCTGGCAAAAAGGTATATATACTAGTATAAATATATATATATATATATATATATATATATATATATATATATATATAAATGTCATGATACATGGAAATGCAGAGATGTAAACACAATATTTCATGTATGAGTTATTATCTTCAGATGAGCAATTATCCAAAGTGGCATGCGAATTTACAAAAAAAAACAATTAGTTTGTATGTTTTTTGTTTATATAGTATATATATATATATATATATATATATATATATATATATATATATATATAAATATATATATATATATATGTATAAATGTATATGTATAAATATATATATATATATATATATATATAAATATATAATAAGATACTTATTGATATTTATTTTTAATATGAGATTTATAGAAATTATGAATATCTAAATAGATTTGATTTATATTATAAATATGCTCACAATATCCCGTTTCTTTTTGTGATTCTATCTTTCTTACGGACTAGGAAAATCTTTACATATCTAAGATATTTATAGGAACAGAACCGAATCTGAACAGAATTCAGCGAACAATAAAAAATTAAATTGAAAACATTGTCAAAATCCGAAGAAGAAAAAACTATTTAAGGATGACCCAAAAATGAATTTAGAAGAATGGAGTAAGAAGTAATACGAAAAGAGGTTTGAACAGCAAGAAAATCCTTGAAGTTTATGTAAAAATCATGGTTGTACTCCGGTTCCGAAGAACGCTTATTCTTGCAATTCATCAGTAGGTTTGAAGGTGGTTCCAAAAAACTAAGTCTAGAATCGCAGTAGACAGTGAAAGTTGGTGACTGTGATCAAGGCTAAAATTTCACAGTTGCACTGTTCTTTTTGAATATTGTTTTGTTTTTATGCTGGGTTTCAACAAAGCCTGCAGTGTTTCGTTTGGTTTGGTTTGGTTTGTTTTATGGCATGTCAACCTCAATGGGTTATTTAATGCCGACAAGATTTTTATTGCCGGAAATTTTTTTCTTCAAAAATGTATTGCTGATAATATGTTTTTTTTTTCTCAGAAATGTATCGCTGGTAATATTTTTTTTCAAAAATGTATTGCTAGTAATCATTTTTTCCTGTAAAAATTCATTGCTGGTAAAAATTTTTACAAAAATATATTGCTGGTATTTTTACACTTTCGTAGCGTTCTTGACTGCAGTTTGTGAGCGGGGGTAACTATTTACCCATAGTTGTGACCCTAACAGGTGCTACCACCCGGGTCATGGTGTACCTGGGAACCGCAGCAATTAAGAAGCGGTTCTATGCTCCTCAAAACCTCCTGATCACAGGCTTTGCTCTCGGATGTAGATTATCGTCTTAACCAGGACGCCTCATGTGGCGGGGGTTGGGTAGCTATCTTTACCATTTGCAGATTTTTTCGGCGTATTCTGAAGCCCGAGCCGGCAGGGTGTAGGTGATTTGATGGACAATAGCAAGCAAAACTGATCGGTCAGCAGCACACTACTCCATCTCTTTTGGTTTGATCTTGCCCCAATGGAGATTACTTTTGACTTCCGTCTTTGTGTTGTCTTTGGTACAGGCTTGATGTCTTCTACCACATAGCAGCTCTCCATGCAATAGGAATCCGTAAATATGATGTTGCTTCATACGGATGACGTATCTAGTTCTTCAGACTTGTGCCGTGATGAACATTAATTAGATGTTTGTCGAATTCGTATGATCCAGATTTTCAGGATCGGTGATGCCATCCTGTAATGTGATTTCTACTATTGAGCAACGAGCCCAAATATGATGTTCCTGCAGTAAAGGATTCACATTTCACATCCCTAGAAGAGATAAAGGAGGACCTTTGCACTGTACACTTTTAGTTTTGTTGACAAGCACGTGAGCCTTCCGAGTGCCTGGTTTGCTTTGCTGATTCATTGCGAAAGGAACCAGATAGAGAAAAATGTAGAATATGAAAATCATTGGATGGAACTAATACCTGTAATAGGAGAGGGAGATCTTCATTGAAGTAGACATTTTACACGACTTAGAAGACAACAGGAATCAGAGATGGAATAATGATTTTGGGTTAATATTGTAGATAGCAAAAATATTGGAGGCCTTTAAAGTCGATGATGAAGCCAAGTTAAATGTACAAAGTTTTGTAAATTCTTGAAAAAGACATTTCTGGTTTCCACAGATCATTGCAAAGAAGCTGTCAGGTCATGAGTATTGTCTTAAAAGTTAATTCTGTAAAGATTGCCATTCCTCGCCAGAAAAGGTTTGAATCTCACCAGTTAAGTGGCATGAACCTTAAGTTGCCAAAAATTTGTCCAATGAAAAAAAAACATTAAAAACAATGGATATTTGAATAGTAAAAATATTCAAATAAATCCTATTTTAGAAAACAATAAAAATTGCTGTAAACAATATCAAGCGGTTCAAAAGTTTCTAAAATCAATGATAGAAAAACTGGTTGTTATATAGGAATAAAGTGTCGCTGCCGACACTTGCATTTCAATATAGATCGCCATTGAGCAAACACATACGATGCCATTATTGAATTAAGTAGGTCACGTGACGATAGAAGAAAGGCATAAATAGAAAGTAGCGTTATGTAGCGTAATTGATCGCCATTTCTAGTCTATCCTCTGTTACTATTCCGATCGCTATTCTCTTCTCGACGCTATTCTCTATACTGATCACTATACGGACTACTATTCGGAGGTTACTGTTCGAGCGAGTATTATCGAACAAGTATTATTAGTACGAGTGTTATTCGAAAGCGTCTGATACCAGTATTGTTCAACGGCGTTACTATAGTTGTATCTGCAATTACAAAGTCTCTACTACAACGAGCATTACGAAAGTGACAACGAGTATTCGGTGACATAAAAAAGTAACGAGTGTTCGTTGAGTCACAAAATTGGTGTAAATTATAAAATGTCAAAAAGACCATGTCATAAAAATAATAAAATAACAATTTATTCGTTTATATGGAATATTGTGTTAATAACATCTATGTTTCTATGGGATATATTTGTCAGATTTATTCATAAACAACATATATCTGTTGTACCTTGTCTGTATAATAAAATGCAAACAATTTATCATCAATATTTTTACTAACATTAGATATTATAAACTGAAATTCTCTCACTCACTCACTCTCTCATTCTCTCTCTCTCTCTCTCACACACACACACACACACACACACACACTTTAAATGTCATGATACATGGAAATGCAGCAGATGTAAACACAATATTTCATGTATGAGTTATTATCTTCAGATGAGCAATTATCCAAAGTGGCATGCGAATTTACAAAAAAACAATTAGTTTGTAGGTTTTTGTTGTGTGGTTCTGAAATTTATGTAATAAATGATGAGTTTAATATATGTATTAGAAAAATACTGACATAGGAAAATATATGAAACCAAACATTTCCCCAGCTAAAACCAATGCTATGAAACATTGAGATCATATCATGACTTGTTTTACGGCATATTAACCTCAATGGGTTATTTAATGCCGACAGAATTTTTGTTGCTGATATATTTTTTCCAAAAATGTATTGCTGGTAAATATTTCTTTTTTGAAAAATGTATTTCTGGTAAATATTTCTTTTTTCAAAAATGTATTGCTGTTAATATTTTTCCCCCAAAATTATTGCTGGTAATAATTTTTACAAACGGTATTGCTTGTATTAGAAAACCTATTTTTACACGTTTTGTCCCCAGTTAACTAGTGGGGACCCTAACAAATGCTACCACCCCGAGTCAGGATGGACCTGTGGACACCAGCAATTAAGAGGGAGTTACAAACTTCTCACAACCTCCTGATCAGAGGCCTTGTTGTCGGATGTAGTTTATCTTCTTACCCAGGACGCGGATGTAATTTATCGTCTTGCCCAGGACAGGAAACATTGAGAAAATAAACAAAGATTATTAAAAAGGATTTTCGTCGATATTTAACCAAACAGAAGAAAACATTTACTTAAGAGAGTTTATCCACAATTTGATCCATACGTGTAAAATTTAAAAATTTTGAAAAATACAATAAAACTGGAATAGACTGTTGGTATAAATTAGTACAACACACACACACACACGCACACACACACATACGCACATAGATAGATAGATAGATAGATAGATAGATAGATAGATAGATAGATAGATAGATAGATAGATAGATTTAAGCTATGCTGCATTTAGACGGCAATGTAAAATTACTAAATAAATATCTGGGATAGAGCGTGTGAAATGATAAAATGTGTGGGATACTGATGTCTATGACGTGTGGCGAGTCTGTTTCATTCTTGAGCATAACTTTCAGACATATATATATATATATATATATATATATATATATATATATATATATATATATATATATAATAAAAACGAGAGGTGGTCCACGTGTGCTTCTTACAATATATAGATTTAATAGACCGGTTAATAAAATTTGAAGAATAAAAAAAACAACAAACTGATACTGATACCAATATTGTCAGTAAAATTGATATTTTTTTATATATTAAGCTTTTGACTGAATTGAAGCACGAAGAGATAGATTTTAGCGTTGGAATTTACAAACACGCCTGTGTTCTTTTTCAACGATACAATGGAATAAACAAAAATGTAGGAATTATAATCTCTAAGTTAACCCAAATCCCTGTTTAACTCCTCAATGTTTGAATTTATTTTAAAAATAAATTTCAACTCCAATCTTTCTTACCGGCTATTGATGAATACGCTAAAGACACGCATCCTGATGCCCATGAGACGTTTGGTTGAAGTGCGCAGTCCTTGATGAAGTTTTTTTTATGGTTATTGAACTGAATTCGGGATTGTGTTCCAGTTTCTCAAACATAATTTCCTATTTTTGTATTTGTCTGTAGATTGGGGGTGGTTGACTCCTAGCGTGAAGTTTGTTCAACATAATTTCCTTTTCTGCACTAGTGGCAGAAAAGCAAATATATAAGATTTAAACTGTCACAATTCAGAGCCAGTGGTTTGAATACGATGTCAGTGCCAATAGGGTCTGAAATTGCTATCAGTGATGATATGCTTACAGACTTGGCATCAGGGTTTATTGCAGGTGTGATATTCCTTTGGTGAGGTGATGAACCTGTATATCGGATGATGTTAAGAGTGTGCATAGATTGAGTGGGAGATGACGCTTAGTGTGAAGTGGGTTTTCACTGAATATTTTTCTAATTGTTTAGTCAAGTTTTAAATACTGAAAATCTTTAGTTAAGATACGAAAGCTTGTGATTGTTGTAATTAAAATCAAAAACGATGGAAATTCTGGGATTATTCTTTTTTCTTTCACAGCTTAGAAGAGTGTTTCTATTTTGTTTGGAAGCCTTAGTAATTGATTTTTTGATAGTTTTAAGTGGGTAACTCTTATAAAGAAAGTAACTGAATATATATGGCTCTTCATATCTCTCCGTAGCAGTTCATTTTCCTGTAGATGTTTCAGATAAGCAATATGGCTTTCGCATCTCTAGGTCAACTACTGATTATTGCTGAAGGAGTCAGTCAAGCTTAAGGTAAGAATGATGAAACTCGGGTTGTTGCTTTGGATAGCTCGAAGGCATTTGACAAGGTTTGGCATACTGGCAAGGCAAGGTGAAAGGTTAGGGTATTTCTGGAAATTTTATCAATTCCCGAAATAAAAGTTATCTTAAATGGCCATTCCTCTAGATACTTTTGTATTGATGCATTTGTTGCCAAGGCTCTACGGTGTACATTGTTACTAATCTTCAGAAATAACATTTCTTATGCCATCAATTCTCAACACTTTATCTATGTTGGTGACACAACTATTTCGCTCCGTCCGAGAGGGTCAAATTGGCGGCTGATCTAGGAAATTACTTACATTCTGTTGTTGTTGGGTATCGGGTGGCTTTTTTTAATTTTAACGCCGCCAAAACATCAGCCTTTTCATCAGCAGGGCTAATGCTAACCACCCGGATATTGATTCATTCCTCCTTCTCGGATTAACGTTTAAGCTGATATGAAATGGAAAAAGTATATTAAATCAATTGCTAAGTTTGCAGTTTGGTTCACTGTGTCATGTTATACAATTTTTCTCTCCAAAATCTGTTACAAATTTATAAGTCTACCAGACAAACCTTCTTTGAATATTGCTGGCACATGGCCAACTGATCCTGATAATTATTTAGAGATTCTTAATAAAACCCAAAGAATCTGCAATGGTATTGGTCCTAACCTGGCATCTTTCCCACTGTCTTAATGTAGCTTCCCTGTGCCCTTTCTATAAATACTTTCATGATAACTGTTCTGATGAAGTTTTCTCTATGGTACCTCGATTTTATGACTTTACCTACAATACTAGATCTCATATTTTTCAGGTTTCAAGGTCTCATATTTTCTGTTGAAATTGCTAGATGGAACCGTATGTTCTATGCTAACACTTTCTTCTATTGCCCTTCTTTCTGTAACTCTCTCCCGGCTTCTTGCTTCCTATTCAAGTTCGATCTTCAAACATTTCAGTTCAATGTAAATCGTTATTTTCTGTCTTCTAAAATCTTGTACTTTTATTGTCCTTTCTCATAATGCCTAACACTTAGTAATCCGCTGCGTCTTAGTGGTTTTATTGCTTTCTTTGGGTGACACGATTGAAAACGATTTGTCTGTTCAATTGTTTATATACACACACACAAACACACACACACACACACACACACACACACACATATATATATATATATATATATATATATATATATATATATATATATATATATATAAAAAGAAAGAACAGTAAGATATATAATCCGGTGTTCTTATTGATATTTTTTTTATTTTTACGAAACAGCGCTCAATGTAAATTTACAGAGCATAAATATTATAAATTAACTAATTTAAAATATGGTTTCTTCGCTACACAGTAATAACCAAGTTTCAAAAACTGAAGCTAAAATCTTCAAATTTAATTATATAATTACATTAAAAGTATTAGTTCTGTTTCATCTTCAGGCGAATTTTGGAATAATGCTTTTAATTTAATTATATTTTTTTGACAGAAAATTTGAAATGACATGCTGACTTCTTGGCATTCGCACCGGAAGCTTCAATACGAATATTTCAGTGTGTTTGGGTGCAGAGGATTCGGAAAGAGTTATATGAGTCTAATGGTGATTATTATGTGTGAAGCGCAGTTGAGCGAGAGACCAACAAAACTCCTTATAACACCAAAGATGAAAGATGAACTGAAGGCAAGAATTATGGCAGCATTCACCAACTTAAACATAGAGACCGTCCAGTAGAGATACAGGATATTCCGAAGTCGTCTGGAGGTCGTGATTAAATGCAGTGGTGATTTTATTGAATGAATTTACTCTTCAGCATTTCAAGATGTTTTTGTGCAATTTTGGTAAATATTTTTGCTAAAATGAGATGCCAGTGTTCATTATTTACATTATTCGGACCATTGTCCTCATCTTTGTCGCCATATTTATTACAACGTTTCGGCCGTTGTACGCTCCGGCTTTCTTCAGGTGGTTGGAATGTCGAACTGAACCCTTTATTTGGCTTACTGGGGTAGACTGTTCTACTTCCACGTGCCATGTTTAATGGATGTCAGTTATCAGTTATCTCCTGTTAATTTCCCTCTGAAAGTTCTCCACTACCTTAACCGGGTATTGAACTCACACTCTTTGAGTTCTGTCACTGGATCCAACTAACGCCTTTATCCATTTTGCATGTGTCTTTGAGGATTCAGTTCGACATTCCAACCTCCTGGAGAAGGCCGGAGCGTACAACGGCCGAAACGTTGTAATAAATATTGCGACAAAGATGAGGACAATAGTCCGAATAATGTAAATAGTGTACATAATACCTCACCTCATAAATATAGACAGATACTGAAATGCCGAAATGTTGTTATAAATATGGCGACAAAGATGAGGACAATAGTCCGAATAATGTAAATAGTTTACATAATACCTCATCTCAGAAATATAGACAGATACTGAAATGCCGAAACGTTGTAATAAATATGGCAACAAAGATGAGGATAATAGTCCGAATAATGTAAATAGTGTACATAATACCTCATCTCAGAAATATAGACAGATGGCACTGTTGTTGACATTTTTGTGTCCATTAGATGATCATTTTTCCATTGTATGCTGTACATGCTTTACTTAATAAGTATTAAAAAAAGGGCATGTACACAAACGCGAACAAGTATTTCTTGTCTACCGGAAAGATTAGAAAACAAGTGTTCTTAAAGGCAGCTTCCGTCGACTAACACTGAGTAATCAAATATTGAAAGCTATCATTAGTTAACTAGGCTTATTTAGAATCTACACCTTGCCACGTATAAATGCACACACGCACATTTACATCTTTTTTTCTTTTCAACTAAGTACAGTGATCAAAAAATCATTTACCACCAAATGACCTCTGTCAAAGCATTTTGCTTTATCTGATGCGTTATGAAAATGGATTTCAAATAATCTTCTTTTGCTAATGGGCTAAATGATCATCTTTGTATCTATTTCGAGACTTTTGT
Source organism: Acanthosepion pharaonis (assembly GCA_903632075.3). NCBI lineage: Eukaryota > Metazoa > Mollusca > Cephalopoda > Sepiida > Sepiidae > Acanthosepion > Acanthosepion pharaonis. The sequence goes on along the minus strand of CAHIKZ030000546.1, from coordinate 2,438,319 downwards.
GAATTTATGCCAAATGGAAAACCGTTGATGCCAAAGAAAGAACCGGAAGACAGAAGAAAATCGTGAGGTGTCTGGACATCGGTTAAGTCTTTTGGCTACGCTTTTATTAGAAGCGATTTCATCCTGTTTCGATGCGTGAATTCACTCTTTGGCTAAAATCCGAGAATTTCTTGGCATAATGTCAGAGAGTATTGCGCCAAAATGAAATTCTTAGTAAGATTTTCAAAAGACTGAAGCCAGCACAGAATTCAGGCCAAATTGATGAGATAGACAAAGACAATTTTAAAATTTTCGTAATATAAAAAAGTGAAAATTTAACAAAAATACGAAAGACATGGACCCTGCTAGTCATCAGAAAGAGAAAACTAAAATATCTGGGACACATAATAAGCGAAGAAAGAGACATGAAAAGACAATATTAAAAAACGTTTCATAAATCTGTAAATAGCCTGCTGCTAGAAAGGTTTGTTGCTTGTGTCGTTCTAGACAGTCTTTCTCAACAAAATCAAGCTTACATATTTCTAAGTATGCCATTCGACCTTGATTTGAATATTTCTGCTACATCAGGTTAGAGATTCTTAGAAAAATCCAAAGAAGAATATGTAATGTCATTGCACCTGACTTAGTATCACGTCTTCAGTATCGTCCCACTGCCGTCATGCAGCTTCCTTTTCTCTTTTGTATAAATTTTTGCATGGTAATTGTTCTGGTGAACTTTCCTTTATTTCACCTAGACTCTATGAATTTAAGCACAGTACTAGATTGGTGTCAAGGTCCCAGCAATTTACTTGAAATGGTTCAATATAATCGTAAACTCTATGCTAACTGTTTCTTCTAACTCATTCCTTGTTTATGGAAATCTACTCCGGCTTCTTGTTTTCAAGACAGCTATTCTCTCCAAAATTTTAAATGCAATGTCAATCGTTATTTTCTGTCTTAATTCTTATTCATTTATTGTTCTCTCTCTTTAATAGTATTTTATTCTCATTTTCCCTAACACTCAGTAACCTCTGGTGCGTTAGTGTCTTTCTCATTTCCATTTTTTAAAGTTTTTTTTTCAATTGAAAAACCTGGTAAAAATATGAAACATCGTTTAAAACTAGAACCCATTATAGACTAGATATTTTACCAAGAAACTTCGAAGTCAGGTTAAAATTGAATTTTAAAACTTACGTAATCTTTTCTTATTATATATATATATATATATATATATATATATATGTGTGTGGGGGGGGGCACAGTGGATATAGTGGTATAGTGGTAAGTATCCCCGCCTGTCACGCGGAGACCGGTTATATATATATATATATATATATATATATATATATATATATATATATATATATATATATAAAAAAATTGGTATTAAATCTCCTCTTTCTTAAAAACGAAGATACTATTTGACACCTCTGACATATATATTAATTACGCGCTTGCGCATAGAGAGAGACACACACAAACGCACACGCATATAGCTTGATGCAAAAATAAATAGAATAGATAGGGGAAGAAAGAGAGAGGGTATCTTAATACTTATCAGATGTACAAACAGAATAGCCATCAGGTAATATTAGAGTATACAAAAAGGGCAGTCGTTTTTACTGACCTTTGCTCCAAATCTAATTTTATTTACATCTCAAAAGATTACTATAAAATTCTTCTATTAATATTATTTCATAATTATTATTATTCACAGCGTATCATCTTTGTTGCTAAAAAAAGTATATTTCCAGGTCACCACTTATGTCCCAAGATTATCAACCGAGGCTTTTTTTTTTATAGACAAAGTTATATGCAATACTTTCTGCTATAACCTCGCTGTTTGTCGTGGCTCGATTTCCAAATTAAAATCCAATACCTGCAAGATCATCCGATGTTTTTTGTACGAAATGCCAATACTCCAGTAACAGCACGTATCGTAATGACCTACTTTCCTTAATTTCAGAATTTTAAGCTTTAAATAATTGTAGTTGTTGATCTTTACTTTACGTTCATTTCTCTTGTCAAATGGTCAGGAAAATTCTATCGAGTAACATTATTTTCCCGTTTGCCTAAATATGTTTTATTATGCTTTAAATTATTATTATTATTATTATTGATTTTTAACCAACATGCTTCCTAATCCCGTGTTGGGTTACAACCAATGACTTCGTAAAAGCGAAGGATGTGATTTAAAACACTTAACATTATTTAGATTATTCGGACTATTGTCCTCATCTTTCTCGCCATATTTATTACAACGTTTCGGCTGTTGTACGCTCCAGCCTTCTTCACGTGGTTGGAATGTCGAACTTAACCCTTTATTTCGCTCACTGGAGTAGACTGTTCTAGTTCCACGTGCCATGTTTAATGGATGTCAGTTATCAGTTATCTAGTGTTAATTTCCCTCTGAAAGTTCTCCACTGCCTCCACTGAACTCACACTCTTTGGGTCCTGTCACTGGATCTAACCAACGCCTTTATCCGCTGTGACATGTGTCCTTGAAGATATCTGTGTAAAGTTGTAATAAATATGGCGACAAAGATGATGACAATAGTTCGAATAATGTAAATAATGTAAATAATGTACATAATACCTTATCTCAGAAATATAATCAGATACGAAAGCACTTAGTCATGGTTCTACTAGAACTATTTTTTTTTTATTTCCTGGAGCAATTATTTTGCCATGTTGTTGAGTTTCTTTCTTTATCAGAGCCAAAGCTCCAACCGCAACCAAAACAGTTTTAGTTATTAAATGCCACATTTTTATTGCCATCTCCATATCTTTGCATTTGCTTAGTTTTTCAAAACTCCTCGCAGATATATCTTTGTTATTTGGTACGCTCATGTCAATCAGTGTGCAAAACGTTTCTTCTGTTCCGAACTTTGATGATAATATCTGGACGATTTGCTTGTATTTGTTAGATCTGCACTGATAGAAAATTCCCAAAATATGATAAAAGCAATAGATTCAGGATGATTACAAACCAGTTTGCAGCGGTTCTTATTCCATAGTAATGACAGATCTTCCAATGCAAGTATTGACGTACCCTGTCTTGATGGTATCTGTACCCATTCAGTTTGAGTATCAAGTATAAGGCGATCAATAGTGTCAATTTATTAGTCTATATTTTGGGTCCGTATTATGCAATATATTAGCTTGGAAGATAAGTGCAAGTAAGACCTGGTCATGTGCAACATGAATAATTCTTTTAGTCTTACACATACTTCTTCAATTCATTAGAAACTAATGGGTTGCGACTTGATCTACATCAGCATTTTTTCGGGGAAAGAACTGGTCATCTAGAGACTTTTCCCTTCATCTTCCTTTGATTTGCTTTTGGCCTAGTTTTTCGGCTTCTTTCTTCAGTTTTCTTGCTGATTCTTTGGAATTTATATCTACTTCACTGCTATTCTAAAGATTTAACACAAATTCTCTTCTTTTCTTGATACAGAATAAAGATTTTAATTTTTAAGGCTTCATCATCATTGGAAAAAGCATTATTGAAATTTTGAAAGACAATTATAGTTTAAAAAATGTTCATACCGTCAGTGCGCCTTGGAATATACAGTCGGTCAAGATCTGCCTTAGGGTGTTGCATCCTATTGCATGAGAGTTGTTATGGATTTTTGCATCAATTCTCTTGAGTTTCATTGAGTTCCAATTTATTTTACTGAAGCTATAAGTTACGCGTCATGGGTAAGAAGATAAACTACCTCCAACAGCAAGGCTTCTGATAAGGCGGTTTTGAGGAACATGGAACCACCACTTAATTTCTGGTGCTTCTAGGTTCACCCTGACCCGGGGTGGTAGCACTTGTTAGGGTTCCAAACTAGGTGCAAATAGTTAACCCCCAAACTGGGGTCAAAACCCTCTGAAATAGGTTTAAGTCCCAGCAATGAATTTGTGAAGGAAAAATTATTACCAGCAATGAATTTTTAGAGGAAAAAATGATTACCAGCAAGACATTTTTGAAAGAAAAAATTACCAGCAATACATTTTTGAAAAACAATATATATTACCAGCAATACATTTTTTGAAGAAAAAATATTACCAGCAATAAAAATCTTGTCGGCATTAAATAACTCATCATTTTTGGGCCATCCTTAAATAGTTTTTTCTTCTTCAGATTTTGCCAATGTTTTCAATTTCATTTTTTATTGTTCGCTGAATTCTGTTCAGATTTGGCTCTGTTCCCATAAAAAAATATCATTAGCGATACATTTTTTAAAAAAAATTATTACCAACAACAAAAGTGTTATCGGCATTAAATGACCAATAACCCACTCAGGTTGATATGCCGTAAAACAAAAACAAAAAACAAACTATGAATTACAATTGATATAAGAAGAGTATTAATGGCCGTTGTTTTATTTTTTTCAGATTGAATTCAGTTTTCATTATTACTCTCACTCACCTGACTCCTTTTCTGTTTTCTTCGGCATTCCATCGTCTTTATTAACTTATAAGTAAATTTCTAGTCGTGTATTTTAATCACGGTGTCTACATTAATAATTGCATTCTCATTAATAATCAGCTTACCTCGCTTGAAGGGAACCATTTATCTGAGCCCATATCACATTAATATGTCATCGCGGAAACTTTTCACATTCTTTAAAAGACCTTCCAATTCATCATAATTTTGTTCATATAATTTCATAAGTCATCCATATAAAATAGGTGTTTTATCATATTATTTAATCTATCTGCATATCCTGTATTGTTTTGATAAAGGAATTAAAGCCGGGCAAAAAAGATCAGATAAAGTGTCTTTTTGAAAAATCCCACATTTAATTTTCATGGTTTTCCTTAGGAGCAAATCATTGGAATACGAGGGAAACAGATCTGTCTCCGAGAATGATATTACGTCGTAAGAAATCGATGAAAGTTGGTGAGATTTTGCATACTTTAAGGCCCTTGATGATCTACAAAGTTGAATGGAGTCAAAGGCCTTTTTGTAGATTATCCATGTTACATTGTTATTCTTGTTTGAGGATTTTCAAGAATCATCCTGTTTATAAGCAACTGATTGTTGCAGCCAAAGGATTCCATGCGACAACCTTTTTGCTCAAATCAACATATATAATGTTCTTCCAAATGGCTGTATATTCTTTTGGTTTATATAGAGGTTAACATCTTGTAAGATGTTGAAAAACAAGTAATATTTTGATAGGTTTTAGTGTTTCTGTGTCATTATTTTTGGTAGCAAGGATGTGAAGAAGCAAGGATGTGAAGAAGCAAGGATTGGAAGAAGCAAGGATTGGAAGAACTATTCTGGTGTTTTAGTATGCTCCAGCATCATGTCATTAAATAGTGTTCCTATAATGGTTTGAGTGCCAGAAAAGTGTCAAGCCAGAAGTTTGGAATTTTGTCAATTCTTTGAGTTCTACTTGGGCGACTTTTTTTTCTTTTGTTGTTCTGTCTTACCATTTCTGTTCTTGGATGTTTCTCGTATATTTCTCCGGTTCTTTTAACCATTTAGCATCCACATTTTGATAGTTGGCATCTCTTCATATCTTATTCCAGAATATATTTATTTTCCTTTACAATGGCATTTCTCTATTTTAACATTTTGGCTTATTTCTCTGTAACATTTATCTGCGTCTTTTTCAAACATTTTCTTTTAACTACCTTAACTTCCATTTTGGTTCATTATTTGATGACTTGTTTTTCTTCTTTTTCTGGTTTATTCAATACTGACGGAAGAACTTTTGCAACTTTTTTTTAATTATTTATTTCAGTCAAATTAGGTTTTGTTACATTGCATATTTCTCTTAAAACAAAATTTCCAACATAAACTGCATATTTAAATTTATGCTTATATCTAATTTTCCAAAGAGTCTCTTCTCGAGACATATCAATGAGGGTTACATTTACTTTCATTTTCACTTTCACTAGCTTTTCAATTATTTCTTCTTTCATAGTTCTAATATCATCTGTATATTTTTCTTCAAATTCACTTGTTTCGTGACCTCTCAGTTATGTTTTCATCTAACTCAACTTTATTCTGTTTTTAATTATCAGCTTGTTAGGGTCAACATCAAACAAATTGCCGTTCTCACCTTATAAATTGAGTCACCAGCTGTTCAGTGTCTGTTTCCTCAATATTAGTTCCCTGTTTTGCTTGAAGTTCTGCTCAACTCTTGATTTAATTTGTATTAATTCAGCATTTGCGAGGTACTTTTGTTTAATGATATATCATCTCACATTTGCTAACTTGTTTTGTACTGAATAATTGTTTCGCCTTTATTTCTTTCTCGGTTCATTTGGTAAGTATATTTAGCATGATTGGTCTCAAGTTTAGTATAAAGCAGAAACAATACATCATTTCTTCATAGTTTCTCACTTGTTCATTTATTTTTGTAAATTATTTTGACCTCTGGTGGTGGTAGACTTGGAGGATTAGAATTAAGAGTGACCTCGTTTTGGTGACCTGTCGGGCTTTTGTTTAGGGTAGAATTGGATTCTGTTGTTAATTTTTCAACCTGATGCTGATTAACCATTGAGAGATGCACTCCTTGTTGTTGAACCATATGACGAAGTTTTTTTTTTGTTTAGTCTTTTTCATGTATCCTCATAGTGGTACCACGAATATGTCTATTCATGGTTGCCCGGCACAATAGATAAGGTTGTTACTGTTACGGGCGCCACTTCCTGTCAGGTTCAAGACTTCATAACGCAGAAACCATTCACTCCTCGGCAAGATTAACACCTTGAGTTCAGGGGTTTTATTCAGAGATTTCCTTCTCTTGGGAGGGTTGCTAGCCACGGCTGAAGTGTCTCTTCTATTTTTATTATAAGAATAGCGGGTCGAACTCCAAATAAGGATGATGTGCCTCTTCGAAGCTCCGAAGAAACCCAGAATGTGTCACATCCTAACCGTATGGCTTTTTAAAACTCAGAATAAAATTTAGATTTATAACTTTAAAGTAATTATTCTACAGGGTGTCCATAAAGTTCGGGTGCACTTTAAAAAATTATAACTTTATTTGTATTTGCGATAGAAATAATTTGTAAATGGATTAGAAAGAAGTAAATCTATATTTTTCAAGGTTTTATTGAAATTTTATTTAAGTTTCCACATGTCCTCCATCATTAAATACAAAGGGTAATACTATTTTGTAGTTCACGGAAAACATTTGCCAACTGATTTACAGTACTGCCTGAAATCACATTAGTTATTTTAGCTATACTTAAAACTAGGTACATTAAACTTTATAACATTTTTACTGATTATTTCTATCGCAAATACAAATAAAGTTATAAATTCTTTAAAGTGTACACGAACTTTATTGACACCCTGTTTATGAGTTTTTAAACATCAATGTCGTATATATATTTATATGCAAATATATATATTTATATGCAACTACCTGCTCTTTTTTACTATTATTATTCCCATTCCTGTATTTTTTTCATTTTTTTCTTATCATTATTATCCTGGTTTTTTCCTCAATATTACTTAAATCTAAAAAACATTTCGTTTAAATTCAGCTAAATAACTTCTAAATTATTTCTACTGTATTAAGTTGGATCATAGTTCCAGGTTAATTCAACTAATGATTAATTGTACACTATTTACATTATTCGGACTATTGTTTTCATCTTTGTCGCCATATTTATTACAACGTTTTTGGGAGTTGTGAGCTCCGGCCTTCTTCAGGTGGTTGGAATGTCGAACTGAACACTTTACTTCGCTCGATGGGGTAGACTGTTCTAGTTCCATGTCCCATGTGTAGTGGATGTCCGTTATCAGTTATTTCCTGTTAATTCCCCTCTCTAAGTTCTCCACTGCCTTAACCGAGTATTGACAGGATACCATTAAACAGGATAAATATTAGATAAATAATTGGTCAGTATAAGCTGTAAAAATGTAACAACTTTGGGATAGGCGAGTATGAGATTAGGACAACAGCACTCAAAAAACAGTCTTGCCTTATGTGAAGGGGTTATCGGATTTCGCAAATATCTCTCCTGGGTAAAACACCCCATAGAGGAGAACATGACAAACACTTTACGCCATTTCGGGGAGACAGCCTGCAACCTTAAGGTAAGGCTTCAAGAACACCATTGTAACACGAGGGGAAGTAGAAAAATCAGGCGTGGCTGACCACATATGGAGAGAGAAGGCAGATCACCGCCCACTGTTGGATCAGGTTGAGATCATAGACAAAGAGCACCATTGGAAAATTCGTAAACTTAAGGAATCAGCACATATGCTATGCCACAAAACTCTCCTGAGCCGACCAAGTATAGAAATGGATACAATATGGGAACCAGTAATAAGGAGTGCCAGAGAAAATCAATAACAATGAAAATGGCAATATGAGCTCTGGCAATAAACATGCAATGTTAACAGTAAAAATTGCAATATGAGCACTGGTAAAAAAAAAGGTTGTGGAAGACAATAAGTTTATAAGTGCTAGTCATTTAATTGATAGCACTTTTCATAGTATATGGGATGTTCCTTCTAGGGCGATCTTCTGTATGTTGATGTTACCTAAAACCCTGTTAATTGTCCATTCCTTTTCTCGCGAGACTCAGAGTTCCGATTACTTTTGGTACAGACTCACTCTTCATTCCCCACATCCTGTTAATCTCGATCTCCAGGTCCTTGTATTTCGACAATTTCTCGATAATTTTCATAGAGATCTTACTCTCAAATGGTACTGATGTCAATAAGCATACACTTCCTGAATTTCTTGTCTTTTATGACAATATCAGATGTGTTGGTTTTTATTTCCCTGTCAATTTTAATTGGCATGTCTCAGAGGATAGTTACATCATTATTTTGGGTAACTATGTATGGTTGGTGGTCATACCATGTTGAGATGTTGAGTGTTCCGCGTGCGTGTATTGAAATAAGGACAAACACATACGTAGGGAAAAAATACTGGTATATCTGAAGAGGTATTTACAACAGAGAGATTAGTAGTCAAACGAACGCAGGTTAGTCAGTAACAATCAGAAAAAGTATAAAAATCCAACTGTTCTTCCGGTAGAGAGACGGAAGTGTGATGGTCACCTGATCTCTCCTGAACTCTATAGAACTGTCCTATTAGTTAGAGAGATCAGTTCATTCTGATGAGAAGGTGGTTGGTCCCAACATACCATCTCTCAGTTGTTTTGATTTTGTGCTTCTTGCATATCTTTCATTGCACATATGATGCTACCTTTTTATGTCTCTGGGTATATTCATTTTTTTTCTAGTTCCGGACATCTTGTGATAATATGGTCGAAAGTTTCATAATATTTTCCGCAGATCCTGTTTTTAAGGTTAGTTCCATCCTTGATTGTGTGACAGTAATAGGATCTTATTGCGAGGCTTTGCTCCTGAGCTGCAATAATAATAAATATTATTATTATTTTTATTATTATTATTATTCTTTAAATTTCTGTTCTATAATTATTTCTTTAGGTCAGAAATGGTGTCATAATATTTTCTACGAAACATTCTCGTAAAGAAAAATTAAAAACCCTGAAAACGCACACATTTTACATAGCTAAAGTCTTTTATAAGATGCAAACTTTATTTCTGAATTTCTTCGTGGCATGAGCTGCCAATATTTCCTTCAATGGATCTATAAGAACCATTTCCAATCAAACGCAGAGTCCCAACTACAACGGGAATTATTGATATCTTCACATGTTACATTTTTTTAGATTGCCACTTCAACATCCTTGTATTCTGACATTTTTTGAAGATCATCGAAAATACATTATATTCTGCAGGAAGAAAGCATATTCCGTGTTTCTGGTTTTTCATCACTAGGTTTAGGCAATTACTTTTGATTTTTCTGTCTGATAAAATTGTTACCGAAATAACTGGGTGATGTTCACACCAATTTCTTGCATTTTCCTTCCTATAAAAGTTGCAGATTTTCCGGTGAAAATATTGGCTCAACCTGTCATGCCGATTTTTATATTCGGTAAATGCTAATACCTTGCAACCGGATACAAGATGGACAATTGTTTCCGGATATTCATCACATAATCTGCATTTGAGGTCAAAATACAATTTTTCAGTATGTTTGCTTTGATAATTTCAAGATAGCAAGCATCGGTTCTGAGAAGCAAGAATAAAACCTTCGCTTAAAACTTTTAATCCTGTATGACGTAAGCTCTGATGGGTACGTGGTCTTATCTACATTAGCTTGTTTGGCAAGGGCAGAGAATTGACTATGAAGAGATTTATTTTTCCATCGTTTCTGAATTTGGTCCATTGCCTTTGATTTTGTCTTCTTTTTCAGGTTCTTTGCTGTAGCGGTAGGTGGATTATGATTTATTTGCTTGAAATTATTATTATTATTATTATTCCTTTGATTTCTATACTCATTTCCTTCTGGGTCACAACTAGTGACCAAAGGTCAAAAATTGCATCATGACCTTTTCCACAGAACATTTCTGTAAAGAAAAAAATCACCCTCATTTTACAAAGATAAAGCCCTTCGTAATGTGTGAGTTGTACTTGTGAATACCATTCTTTGTATTTCTTTAAAACATGGGCTACCAAGGATCCTTTCAATGAGTCTATCGGAACCTTTTCCAATAAAAACGAGAGTTCCAACTACAACTGGAATTATTTATGTCCTCGTGTGCCATAATTTTGAGATTTTCACTTCAAGATCTTCGTATGTTGACAGTTTTTTGAAGATCTTCAAAAATAAATTATAATCTGCAGGACTGTCATGTCAATAAGAAGGCATATTCTGATTTTTTTTTTTTTTTTGTGGTATCTGGTCAGGATATCTGGGAGAGTAGTTTTGATTTTTCTCTGTGTATTGCTTTTAAGCATTTCACCCCAAGCAAGGCGGGACTGCCACTAGCGTGCAAGGAGGTACAGAGAGCAAATTAAGAATGAAGATGCTTTTTACCTTTGGTCAAAAAAAGAAAATGAATCTAGAATCCAAAGGAATAATAATAATAATAATAATAATAATAATAATAATAATAAGCAACTCTATTGATAAAAAGCAACTGAGAAGGAAACTAGAACACCACCCAGACTCCTGCTTACAATTCTAGACTGCAATGTATCTTTGAAGATATTAAAAAAGCTGTCAAAATTTTTAAAAGTCCATTGTTGACTGCCTTGAAATATTTAAAAGCTCAAAAAAAGGACCTTGAAATAGAATAAAATGGGAACATCAACAATCCCTGTTGTAGTTGGAGCCCTAGGACTGGTTGGAAAAAATTGCAGTAGACTAATTGAAGGATTCCTGAAATCCATGCCTCAAGGAGATACAAAATTTGTTCTGACAAGTACAGCCCACACTTTTACGAAGGGCTTTATCTATGTAATATATATATATATATATATATATTTTTTTTGTCAGTGGAAAGTGCCATGATGCCATTTCTAACCTTAGGTCCCTGGGCGGGACCCGGAAAGAAATGTGTAAATCAAAGAAAATAATAATAATAATAATAAACAAGATTGTTTGAGGAAAGGATAAAGATAGGAACGATGATCAAAATTTAGGCATCTGAAGATATCGATTGACATTACATTTAAAGCTTTGAAGATAATAGCTATCAGTGAAGCAATTAAGAGGAAGGGAGTTCCACTGTCGGGAAGTGTGAGAGAAGAAGCTGTTAGAGTAGAAGAGGCGGTCACGTTTAATTGTTTTGACAGTGAAAGTGACCGAGATGCCAATCTAGTAGCACGCTTAAATTCATGCAGTTGGGGTACCAGTGAAAATAGATCGTCAGAGCCGTTGCCATAAAAATGTAACTTCCCCTAAAGTCGTAACAGTTTCTCTGTCTGTAATCGTGTTGTGTTTCATGCACTTTTCTATCCGTAAAAGTTAAGATTTTTCACTACAGACATTGGTCCACTCTGTCATGCTGAGTTTTATATTCAGTGGGGAAACAAAACCGTGAATCAGCAAACGTTCTTTCTTTTCTTTTTCAAATGAATACCAATATATAAAAAAAAACCTGGACATTTTCATTGGTCATCAAAACCGTTAAAATTACGCGCAGACATCCGAGAAGTGGAAGGCAATGAAATATCTGACCGTGTGACCTAGAATTGATTTAAAAATTTGAAATCTGGTTACTCGTCCTTTGAAATAAAACACTGGTGTGGACGTCATCTACTCTTAATTAGGATGCATTCAAACACAAAGCAGAGAAAAAGACGACCAACATTACCCTGAAACTTTCAGAATCAGTATAGATAGTGTTGCGTTCCGTGTTACCACGCCCTTTTATCCTTCTGACCCCAACGCCAAATCATAGAGTGTATCAATGAAGGACAATTTTAATTTATTTTTTTATCCGCATTACTATTCAAGAGGAAAAGACGTGACAGCATTTAAAATATAGAAGAAAGAAGATGGTCGGTAGAAGGTACGCTGACTTCTGCGTACTCTCTAAGGCATCTGGATGCGTTAGGAGTGGAGACTTGTTGCCCAAACAAAGTTCTTGCAACTGATTGCTCTCTTCGCGTTGTTTTGTTCTCATTTTCAAAATTTTGATAAAAGCAATCTATCACTGTCAAAATTTACGTCCGCTAGCTCTCCTGACCAGTAGTTTGCCATCCTGACCCAGACTCCGCGTTCTGTAACAATAGTAAGTATAGAAAGGTTGCTATGATTAAAAGACCAAAACAGTTTTTATACCCATTATATATGTGTGTGTGTGTGAGAGAGAGAGAGAGAGAGTGTGTGTGTGTGTGTGTGTGTGTGTGTGTGTGTGTGTGTGTGTGTGTGTTACTTCATAATATTAACGCTCATCTTTCCCGACATCCTCTTGTCTTTTTTCCTCTCAGTAATGTTTGCTCGTTTACGATAACACTTTGTCTTTGTAGTACTTATTGTTCCAGAATCCGTGGGCTAGTTCAAAAATTATAAACGTTACCCTACTGGTCAGAACTCTGACGACCTGAACTCAGAAGAGGTGGTTGTAGATTCCTGACAGTGATGGATTTCCTTTACTGTTATAAGACCGAAAAACACGCACAGACCGTACAGTTGCAAGAACTGTAGAATAAAGACGCCACGCTGATCCCAGATTCCTTAGTGTCATGATAGCGCGATGGCAAGTTGCGGTTGTGGTTCATTCTCTCTATCTCCTTATCCTCCTTGCTTACCCCACCCCGAAGTATGCTGCTAATAATCTCTAACCCAATTTAAATGTAAGAATTCTCCCAGGGGTCAATAGCCTAATGAATTAAAACGTGGATGCGCAGATTTTGTGAGTTCATTCACTAGGCCGGGTAGATTGGTAGAGCTGTGCCAATCTACCCTCGTAGATTAAAGACATTAGTTCGAAATTCCCTGTAGGTTACCGGGATTAATATGCACCTGATGAAGGCCGGAGGTCACAACGGCCGAAAAGTTGAGATGACAAAAACAAAGCTGACAGACAATAATCCGCATGCACATAAGATGAATAATGATAATTCCTCATCCGAAAATTTTTTATTAAAGACTGTCGATCCCTTAGAACGTTCCAGAAAGTATCTGATTCCTAGGGTTACGCTCTATTGTTACAAGAGTCAGATCAGACCAAAAACAGAGCATTTTTACCATATCAAGGGTGAAGCTGCATTGTCCTCAATGTCCAGCCTTGAAAGATTACAAAAACGATTACACGGCCTTGTGGGTAATGAATTATTTCTATCCTGAAACACTTCGTATTCCATTGGTAAGGAGAAAGTTCCACTCAGAAAGATTCTTCCCCAGAAATGTCACTTTGTAAAAAATACGCCAGATAGGATGTTTCTCCCGTCACTACAATCTTGACCATTTTGCATCCAGGGAAAACCGTTATCTATCCCACATAGCTTCATAATATACACTTTTCCCTTTACGCCTATACAATAGCCTCATTCCATAACCATCTACCTTGAGTGGCTTTTGTGCCTTTTCGTGAATTAACATTAGTATTTAAAAAGTCAAATGCAAGTAGAAAATGTGTCACTCTTTAAGTTAACAGGAGAAACAATCCACTTGTACATTTGAAGTAAGTGGGCATTAACAAAATCACTAGCAAAACCTAGAATCTATAAACACTCGACTATTTGATTGATTTGTTTAATTCAATTTTCGCGATAGCTTTGAACTAATAAAAATATGATATATGTTATTCTGCTTTCACATTTGAATATATGGTAATTAATACTCAGTATTTCTGCATATACGTGTTTGTTTCATGTTGTAGTTTTGTTAAAGTTATATTTTGGAATACAATTCGATTTAAGAAGTTATAGGATATTATACGGATTAATGTCATGAAAGAGTTCTTTCATGTTAGTTGTTTGGTTGATTTTGTTTTGCGGCATATCAACACATCTATGGGTTATTTAATGCCGGAATCTAAACATTTCGAACAATTTTATTTCTTCGACTAAATATATTTGGAACGCAAATTTATGCTTTCAACTACAGATAAACTGTCTTGCTGGTTATTTTGGTTTAAAAATGTATTTTGATCATATATATATATATATATATATATATATATATATATATATATATATATATATATTTGCTCTACTCCGATTGAGCACTTTACGTACTTACTTTTTCTTTACACTTTTTGGGTTTTTTTTTCTTGAATTCTGGACGATTGTTTTCGCCCCAATTTCATGGTCTTAGTTCTTTCTTTTTTATCCCTTATTTTCAATTGGGCATTGATTTGTTCAATTACAAGCCAAAATACCTAAGGTTTTTCCAAACAAGTATAACTATATTATTATTATTATTATATTATTATTATATTTGTGCGCGCGCGCCTCGTGTGTGTGTGTGTGTGTGTGTGTGTGTGTGTGTGTGTGTGTTGTCTTTTTTATTTGTCAAGGGGTGTTAACAATACTTGTTATTCTAGTAGGTGCTACCACTCCGGATCATGGTAAATATGGGAACAACAGCAATTCAGAAGTGGTTTCACACTCCTCAAAACCACCAATCTCCAAATCAATGGCCTTGCTGCCGTATGTAGTATATCGTCATACCCAGGACTATATTCGACTGTTGAGATCGGCGCTAAATGTCAACTGCGAATAACATATATACAATGAAGAACTCTATGATAACCTACTAAGGATTACGAGAAAGACTGAACTGAGATCCCGTGTACAGTAACTTACGATGTGTGATTCAAATTAAGGGAAAAAATCAAGAGATAAACCAACAAGAATTTTCATCGTTCAACTCAATAGACGACATAGAAATAAAGATAAACTGGGTAAGGCTCGGCATGACAGAAATCTTTGAAAAGAAGCGTTCAATTGTGTTCATCTGAGGACGATCAAAAGAATCGTCTCTATAACAGGTTAGTCATTCTAGTTCAACTTTTTACTGCATAGCAAAATGCCTAATGACGACTTGAAACAAGGAATAATTGAGATTAAACAGGTCAAAATCTCAGGGAAAATAATTAAGTGTCTAAGAGAATAAGGTGATACCCAAAGAGTAGGATCATACTTACTATTCGGTAGTAATTGATCTTGCGAGACAAGTTTGCTAAGTACGCTGAAGTGCCCAAAAACGATTCTCTAAGCGTAGTTTAGACGTGGCACAAGGCCAGATATTTGGAGCACCCAATGAACACTGAACTCAGTTGTAATTGATCGAGCGAGATAAGTTTGCTGAACATTACACCAAGGCGAAGTGCCCAAAAATTGATTTTCTAAGAGTAGATTAGTCGTGGCATAAGGCTCAAAAGGTGGATAACCAAGTTAGGATCGAACTCACTACTCAGTTGTAAATAATCTAGTGAGACCGTTCTGCTAACCATTGCGCTAAATCGAAGTGCTCGACGGGCCAAGAGACTGAGAATGAGAAAAGAAAGATTAAAATTAGTAATTAGAATCAATAAGTCAATTCTGGAAAAACCTCTAGGAAGATTCGAACCTGAAATCAAACAAGTAGGAATTATTATGACTACCCAGTTGTCTCCGGAGCAATATGACAAAGATTTATGGTCTTCAGGAATTTCCCACATTCCAAGGAAGAATTCTTACTATATTTATGCAAAGTAATGTTAGTCCTCAAGTGTTAGCATCATTTTAAAAAAATCCAACTAAATGTTTGGAATAATGTATGAATATCTCATCGAAAAATATGCAATAAATCAATGTCTTCGAGGTTCAAACCTCCTTGTAGAAGCGAAACAGGCGATAAACAAGCAAGGCCCCACGGATAGAAAGAAGATACAGGAAGTACCTTCAGAAGCCGTTCTCTCTTTCCATTTCTATGGCTAGTGCTACTATCGGGCCCACAGACACAAACACAGAAAGATAAGAATACAGTTCCAGGACCAAAGCTCTTTAATTTACTTCGAATTACTACAAGAATAATATTCCTGTCGAAGAATTGCCAACCAGGCTACATAGACGAATTTATATTTCTTTATTCCTTATAAAACTTTCAAATTCTAATTTTTTTTTCATTAAATCAATTATTAATTATCAAATTGATTCCCTGTGTCGAGCCAGACAATTTTTCTCGCTAGAAATTATAAATCTACCATTCCTCCGTTGAATATTGATGTCATATCTGGTCTGGTGCTCCTCCTATATGTCTAAAGATTCCCGACAACACCCAAAGGAGGGCCTGTAATATAATCGATCCTGACCTGGCATCTCGGCTTCAATCACTTTACCACCACCGTTACGTAGCTTCCCCCTGTCTTTTCTACAAATAATTTCATAAACATTTGTCCTATGAGCTTTCTTCCTTAGTGCCTGCTACCAGATTGGCAGTTAGGTCTCATCGTTTTACTATTAAACTATCTAGATATAACCGTATGTTTTATTCTAATAGTTAAATGATTAAAATGTAATCGGTTTTCAGGACAAATCGGGACGAAACCCCCATTTAAATCCTGTTAGCTCCCAACTTACTGATGTCTACGATTCTCTTTTTAATCATTCTACCCTAAGCTAGGTGATAATGCCATTAAGACTTAAGAGATTACTGGGAGTGAAAGAGAACGAAAAGACGTGAAATGAAAGGGCGATAAAAGAACAGGATTCAGGAAGACAAGATGGCGATTGATGTTGGATTTAAATTTTTGAAGATCGTAGGTGGCAAGTAAGCAAGACACTGAAAGTGATTTCCACAGGCGAGAAGTGCGAGAAAAGAAATATAACTTACAGTTACACTTAGCTAATTCAACAGTAACATGATGAGACCTAATTGCCAAACTAGTAGTATGCTTAAATCCATACCGAAGAGGAAAGCTCATTAGAATAACTGCCATGAAAATATTTATAGAAAAGACAAAAGGAAGTCATGACAAAATGCGATGACTGTAAAAGATGAAAAACACTACCAAGATGGCTACGTTTTTGGGGGAGCGCTGGGAAAAAGAACAACAGCTGGAGGAAACGAGAGTCAGAGTTTGACCCAAAGAGTGTGAGTTCAATACCCGGTTAAGGCAGTAGAGAACTTTCAGAGGGGAATTAACAGGAGTTAACTGATAACTGACATCCATTAAACATGGCACGTGGAACTAGAACAGTCTACTCCAGTGAGCGAAATAAAGGGTTCAGTTCAACATTCCGACCACCTGAAGAACGGCTGAAGTATTGTAATAAATATGGCGAAAAAGATGGGGACAATAGTCCGAATAATATAAATAGTGAGAATCACGTTTATATTGCAATAATCTATCAAAGAGTCCCACTAAAAAAAAACTAATGTTATTTCAAGGTCTGCGTTGTATATACAACTTTTGCTTCTTTTTAATTGTATTTCGTGATAGTAATAGACTATTCTTGTTCAGACAGGTCATCACTTGTTTTCCGTGAACGTGTTTGAATTTAATTGATTCTATAGTAAAACTTGAACAGTAAATTCTGCTTTTGCCACTGTGTCACTCACAACGGTTTCAACATAAATCACCAAATCGACTTTCGATAACATTCAACTGTCAATTATTAACACCTATTGATATTCACACAAACAGAAGTGGTAGGAGTTTTACTTCTTTTGAGATAATTTTGATTTTTTTTTAAATTGTTTTTCTTGCGTCAGCGGTTGTACTAACGTTTAGCATAGCAAATTTTCGCCACTTTTTGTGGTAACAGACACATTAATTTGGAATTTTTTGAAAAAATCAAATGATTATCGAATTCTAATAAAATTTTTTAACTTAATCACAAAAGAATGAAATTATTTCTTTTTTTTTAGAAAATCTTGTTAAAAATATTTTTATCTTAGATGTATTTATCCCCGTTACTTAATTTTATGAAAGCTTGAGAAATTCATCGAGATAATTTTTAGTGACTTTATTAGTTAAAAGCAGTTCTGAATCGAAAAATTAAAAAAAAACGCAATAAAACTAAGACATCATTTAATTAGAGAAGATTTTAATTGTTTCTCTAAATAATGTATATTAAAGAGAATAATTGTCTGAAGAAAAACATTTTCGATGAGAAATGCATTTATACAAGATTTGTTTTCATTTTGTACAATTTAAAATTGAATTTATAAAGTTTTTGAGTCTTTTAAAGTTCAGATTCGATGAGATAATCCTTAGGAAGTATTGTTATTAAATAAAACTATATTATCTAATCATATATTTTAAAGCTCATTACAATCTGAAAACCACGACTATTTTTAAAAGAATTTCGATTGGTTTTTATATTTGTATACAAATGCAGAATTTCTAAAGTATGAATGTTAACAAACTGATAAATCTATACTTAAAAGGTCATGTGTTTTAAAGTTTGTTCCTTCTTGCGGGGAAAAAAACTAATGAAATTTATTGTCTGCTACATTATATTTAACTATGAACACGTTCGGGGGTCAATCCGACGTCAATAACACGTCAGTAAAACAAGACCTCGTAGTTAGGAAATGCTTGTATACAATATTTTATGCTATTAGTAAGTAATATTTGTTTCAAATTAGATTAAGTCAAGTAAAAATTTGCTAATTTTCCTCAAATAACGTTTCAGAAATATATTTTTTTATTTTTGATTTTGTTTACAAAAGTCTAAAAAATGACTGACGTTATCGATTTTTCGGGAAAAAAATACAACTCTATTCCAATCAATATAATTTCTGACTGAAATACATTAAAGTATTTTGCTTACTGAATATAGTAAATTTAATCATTTAGCTTGCATTTAAAGCTAAATTGAATGATTCAGGAAAACTTTTTCATTTTTAAAAATTCATTTTAAACCTTATGTATACACAATTCTTGGAGATACCTACTTTATAATGATGGCGTTGATGACTAGAAGCTTCCTGTTTCAGCAAATCCTTCTCCCGTCACTCATTCCCTGTCGCAGTTTGGCTTTGCAAGAGTTGGTTGAAGGTGAAAGAAAATCAAAGTATAAGAAAATGCCAATGGCGTCTATTGTGATATGAGTCAGGGGGTCGTAGAAAAGTTTTAATCCAACTGTAACCAAGCAAAAACTTTGTAGGCAGTTCCCGCCAAAACACGAAAACACATGGCAATGGAATTCGTTCTGCTGTCGACGCGCGTTAAAATGCTTTTGAACCGTAAAAGTTCGTTTTAGTCAAAGGCACTACAAATCTGTTCCATGTGAATATGAGTCCATGTTGATTTTAAACTACAAATTAATAAACTCTCTCAATTTTGATCTTCCATCTTTGAAAATGATCAACGATGACCGAAAGTACCAAGAATTTGACAATCACATGTTCGTAAAATTTCTTTATAAATTTCCAACCAATATTCATAGGACTTATGAAACGGAGCGTAAAAGCAAAAAGCTTGACAGATAGTCTATTCTGGTTGTATTTAATAAAACATGTATAAGGACAGGACTGCTGCCTAGATATACAATGTTTAATACACACACACAACACACACACGCACAAAACACACACGCATATATATATATATATATATATATATATATATATATATATATAAGTATTTCAAAGCAAAGCGGGGATGCCACTAGTAGACAGGGGGTTACAGAGTGGGAGCAAAAGTAAAGATGTGTGATGGAGGAAAGGATGAAGAGAAAGGCAGGGTATAGTATAGTTCGGGGCATCTGGAGATGTCGATTGACATTACATTTGAATAGTTGGAGATTATAGTTATCAGTGGAACAAGTAATAGGAAGGGAATTCCACAGACGGGAAGTGCGAGACATGAAGCTATTGGAGTAGAAGAGACGGCCAAATGTAACCGTTTCGACAGTGAAAGGGTGGAAACGTGATGCCAGACTAATATCGCGCTTAAATTCATGGAGTCTGGGAACTAGCGAAAGTATCTCGTCGGATCAGTTACCGTGAAAGTATTTGTAGAAAAGACAGAGGGAGGCTACGGCACGTCTGTGAGAGCGCGACTGAAGACGAGATGCCAGATCAGGACTAATCATATTGCTTATCCGTCTCTGGATCTTGTCGAGGACCTTAAGGCAAACAGCATGGGCAACAGACCGTATATGGCAGCAGTAATTCCATGCAAGGGCGAATGGTTGACTTACTCGGGCGTTGTGAAATAAAACCCAGATAATACAATATGATTTGATTATCGTGATGAAGGTTGGTGAAGAGATTATCACACTTTGCAGAACTGAATATACAGACCCCCTGCACATAGTCTGGCACAAGGTCGCCAAACGACCCTCCTCATATTGGCAAGTAGTAGATTGTTTACTCCTTTGAACTCTTGGAACCTCATACATCGAAGAATATTGGAGGTTCCATCATATATATATATATATATATATATATATAGAGAGAGAGAGAGAGAGAGAGATAATGTAATGTTTTTTGTATATGTGTTTGTGTGCGCATATGTGTATGTCTATGTGGATATGTGTGCATATGTATATGTATGCATGAGTATATTGTATATATATATATATATATATATATATATATATATATATA